>JACEEZ010006750.1:37500-43081 GCA_016584305.1 Chionoecetes opilio
GTGTACAGATTGGAATCAGGGGAGATTGGAAACCCATACAAACCGGATAATTATTTTCAACTACTCTGTTTCTGGAGAGTGCAGCGGTCTTTTAGATGCTGACCATCATATCTTCTCACATCATATGACTCAAGACTGCCTTGAAAATGTATTCTCACTTGTACCATGAGGAAACCTGTACCCTCTCCCCTTGATTTCAAGTATGCATTGAAAATTGTATGTATAGCTCAGTTTCATGCAGTTCCATGCTCAGAGTATTAACGACAAGGATGAAGGGAGTTCATCTCATACTTTTTTAGATAAGGAAGTGATTATGTTCACGGGAGCCTGAAGTTTGCAAATCAACTTGTTTTTAATGACAATGACCATGACATATCCATGGCAGAGCATTAGCTTGTAGAACTTTATAGGCTATTGTGTTCACATTATCAAAAAAATATGAAAAGACTTGTGAACCACGTGCTTAAGCGAAGTTTTATAGGCTGCACCCCACTCAGCACTCACTCAGCAGCAGGACTTACCTCGCCTAAAACGAATTTAAAAAAAGGATGACTTGTTGTAGTTTTTCGGACAAGCCTATGATCATGATTCCTCCAATAGAGCTGATGTTCAGGAAAGCCCAAGGTTATTTAGAAGGAGAAGCTAATGTTAAAGAATGCTTTTGGATGAGGCAGAAATCTCTACAAGAACTTTGAACTCCCCACCTTGCCCAAAATCCTCAAGAGAAACTTATCACAAGTTTCATTAATGCTCTCCTTCCATTTTTATTGCAAGAAGAAGAATGCTGGAATTTAAAAAGATACAGGAGAGGAAGAAGGAAAGTAGATCTTGGTAAGCCACAGTAATAATGAGAAAGCTGCAAAAAATATTAAGTAGCAGTCATGACATTTGAAAGACCATACTGTAAAAAGTGAAAACATGATAGCATTGCTGTCATACTTACTGTTTTCCAGTGAAATATCAATTAGCCATATGTTTTCTTTTCATAAAATACTGTGATTTTGCAATTGTACAATAAGTGATTATGTTTATATTGTATGTATGTATTTTGTTTCTTACAAATTTGTATTTTCACACAATTATTCAGCCCTTTGTAGCAATTTATATCATTTCTCCGTTTACTAGGATCCTTTTGGATGTGAGTTAGAGGCCTTCTTCCCTGGACTATGCCCTGCCGGACATTTTTCCTCCCGGTATAGATTCCCCCCTGGACCATTTCTCCCCTTGATATATTACCCCTTAAATACCCAGGAATGTTTCAATATTGTATAAGGATACTTTGTATACAAAAAGTAAGCGATAAAATTGCCACATCTTTGTTAAATTTCTACTGCTAGCCATAATACTCTACACAATTGGTTTGTATTGTTTTTGTTTACCGTAATTGATTCTGAGAACTTTCTCATTTTCCATCGCAAACCATTACTGTAATCCTGAAGTATTTTATAAGAATTATCTCACACTTTTTGGTGTATTATTGACTAGCCTCCATATTCCATATTCATCCATATCTATTTTCAGGGGGTATATGGAAGTGGCTATTGATTAAGTTCAATTCATTGGTATTTATTTCCACTGCTATTGATTAACACTTTCTGGTATATCATATTGACCTGCTTTGACATGAAAGTTCTTTCCTTTGTTAGTATCATTCCTTTCCATTTTTCCTTTGTAAAGCTTTTTAAAGCCCTACCTCCTATCCTCTTTGTTAGATATTATCTAATTCATATCTCTACATGTCTTTCATCAAATTTCATATGTTCTTGCATTTCTTTATGCATTTCTTTCATTTATCATTTGCTATGAAACTTACCGTTATTGGCCTGTGTTTGCCACATTCCTACTACTCTTTATCCAAATTACAATTTTGGTAGTAAATCCTTGTTTGCCTAACGGATTTATTATAGATTTGCTCCTGTCCACTGTATATCAACAACCTACCAGTCATACCAAAAACTTCTTTTAACTTCCTATCTAAGCAGTAGCCTACTTTCCTGTTATCTCATTTGTATTTTTCAGTTTTGTGCAAACGTTTGCGTTGCGAGGGCTCCGTTCTCCTTGACCTCCCAGTTAATCTAACCCTAACCTAGCGGGGGCTCTGCCCCCCTCAACCCCCGTTATCTAACCTAACCTCTTAAGCAATAATCATAACGGGGGGCCTCCGCCCCTCTAGACTCCCCGGTAACCTATCAAAATTTGTTAACCTTACCCTAAGTGGGCGGGGTGGGGGAGGGGGATCGGCACTCCGGTTATCAATTCTGTTTGACGGATCGGGTCAGGTTTCACACGTCTCTGAACTTCGAAAAAAATGCCAATTTTTTCCATAGATCTAGGGAATTGGTGACCACTTATACCATAGTCCTAACTCAAAAACTATGTGGTTGCCACGCATCTTTTGTACCCCAGCCAAATATCCAGAATTCCCCCCAGGTCCTCAAGCTTGTTTTTGGGGAGAGGGGGTAGGACTGGGGAAACCAAGTAGCATAATAACAGTAAATAAATAAATAAAGAACAAAAACTGATATATGTGGAAGCCCCACCCCAGTTAGGCATGTTTCCCCATTTTGGTGGAGGCCTTGTTGTGGAGCCCGCAGGCCCAGCTAGTGCATTTTTTTCCCTATTTGGTGAGGCCCCCTGATTGTGGAGGCCCCCTGATTGTGGAGGCCCCCCTGATTGTAGAGGCCCCTGATTGTGGAGGCCCCTGATTGTGGAGGCCCCCTGATTGTGGAGCCCCTGTTGTGGAGGCCCCCTGATTGTGGAGGCCCCCCCGATTGTGTAGCCCTTGATTCTGGAGGCCCCTGATTGTGGAGGTCCCTGATTGTGGAGGCCCCCTGATTGTGGAGGTCCCCCTGATTGTGGAGGCCCCCTGATTGGGAGGCCCCCTGATTGTGGAGCCCCCTGATTTGTGGGAGGCCCCCCTGATTGGTGGAGGCCCCCTGATTGTGGAGGCCCCTGATTGTGGAGGCCCCTGATTGTGGAGGCCCCCTGATTGTGGAGGCCCTGATTGTGGAGGCCCCCTGATTGGGAGGCCCCCTGATTGTGGAGGCCCCTTATTGTGGCGGCCCCCTGATTGTGAGCCCCCTATTGTGGAGGCCCCCCTGATTGTGGAGGCCCCTGATTGTGGAGGGCCCCCTGAGTGTGGAAGCCCCCCGATTGTGGAGCCCCCTTATTGTTGGAGGCCCCCTGATGTGGAGGCCCCTGGGCAGCTGCCCACTTGCCCAGCCTAAAATCCGGCCCTGTATATAGAGAGTGTAAAGGAAGAGAGAGAGAGAGAGAGAAGAGAGAGCGAGAGAGAAGAGAGAGAGAGAGAGAGAGAGAGAGAGAGAGAGAGAGAGAGAGGAGAGAGAGAATAAGACAGAGAGAGAGGGGCCGCCGCCGCGATATATTTTTAGTTAACGCATAATTTATACATGCCTACTACTGCATTTATTAGACACCGAAATATAGCAAATTGAACTCTAATATATTTCTGCTTCTATTGATATAGTCCATGCTAAAAAGTTTCCCCCTAAAGTTTAGTACATGACGACGAGTTTTTAAGTGAATGTTAAGTTCATGCAGATTTTCCCTTCAGTCTCATAATGACCCTTTTAGTTAATGTGTTTTACTATGTTTTTTATGTGATATATTATAGAACAAACATTCCGAAGATCAGTCTATCCTTTTTATACATGTATAACATGAATACTGCGGGTTCATGCCTGAGAACTTCCCCGGGTCTTGGGGAACGGAAAGGCCTTTGGCACACAATAGGCGCCCACCAAATCGAGTTGTCGCTACTCTATATAATACGGTACTCTAGCCCGGTCTGCCTGCCCACGCAGACCTATTACCGATGTCGTTGATTGGTAGATAGCTTTTGCTTCTCGTCCTTCTCGTCCTTCTTCAAGAACGAGAAGCCAAAGCGTATCTACCAATCAACGACATCGGTAATAGGCTGCGTGGCAGGCAGACGGCTATAAATAGCGCTTCACTTCGCATCTTGATGGGGCGGTCACCGACGGCCACAAATAATACAACAAACACGTCTGAAGCACTACAAAAAAACTGATTAAGCGCACCGCCACCAAGGTATGCTAACACTTACAACAACTCCTCACATAAGAATATATATATATATATAATATCTATATATATATATATATAGATATATATATATTATTATATATATATATATATATATATATATATATATATATATATATATATATATAATATATATATATATATATATATATATATATATTATATCATATAATATATATTATAAGATAGATATATATATATATATATATACTATATTATTAATTTATATATATATATTATATTAATTATATTTATATATAATTATATATATATGTGTATATATTTATATTATATATATATTGTATGTAATGTATATATATAGTATATATATATATTTTTACATATAGACATATATCTATATAAAAAAAATTAAAATATACTATATATTTTTTAAAATATATATATATTATATATATATCTATATATATATATAATATATATATAGATATATATATCTATATATATATATATATATTATATATATATAATTATATATATATATATATATCTATCTATATATTATATATATATATATATATATATTTCATAATATATATATATATATATATATATGTCAGCTATATGTAAAAAAAAAAAAACAAAAACAAAAAACTACCGATTACCGGCACGAGACAGACAGCAACAATCATCAAAAAGGAGGGGTGCATCTGAGACTACACTATATTTGGGTAAGGTCAGACTCCCCTGGTATGAGTTCGCTAGACTGTCCCGCACACTGAAACAGTACCTAGAAGTCACCTGTGGCCCGCCTAGAGGCGTAAAGGCCCATCACCAATAAGACTTGGGGACACATCTTTCATCAATCATCTTAATCCATGCTCACCTCAACTCCTGAGGAGAAAACATCTTCCTATGCCTGCTGAAGAAGGGTTCTTAGACCCGAAATCGCGATACAGCAAACATGGCAAGCTACGGCGAATTCTAAAAGTGATTACCAAAGAGAATAAGACACTCTTAAGGCAAAGAGAAAATATCTTTTATAAGATAATAAACGCTTAACTGGCTATCACTTTGAACGATATATATAATATATAAGAATATATTAATATCTATATATATATAATATATATATATATATATATATATATATATATATATATATCTATATATATGGATATAGGATATAGTACAAGTGCTGTGGGCCTACGGGCCCATGTATTCATTTTGAGGTAGTAGTATTATGATTAGTACAAACAATGTGGAGTGCAAAAACTAACAATCGTGTTGTTGCTGTCGTTTGGTCCACTGGTCATAGTGTCGCGGGGTAGACAACCTAACACCACCGTAGCCTGCCTCACCCAGCTTCACGCATGTCCTCAAGCAAACACACACAGTCACACACACACACGCACCACAACACACACTAGCGCACGCACCACACACACACACACACCACACACACCCACATGCCATGCATGCACGCATCACTTCGCATCTAACTCACACACACACACACACACAACACACACACACA
>JACEEZ010006752.1:0-20000 GCA_016584305.1 Chionoecetes opilio
CTTTTAATTTTGGCCTTTAGGTGTTGTTTTGGGTGTGTTTGGTGGCTGGATGTTAATGGGTCCCTGACGTTTGCACACATGTCGCTTTGAATCCAGTGTGGCGCGAAGTTGTATTGTGATCATTATATGTTGTTGTTGTTGTTGTTGTTGTTGTTTGTGTTGATGTGTATGGTGGTGGTGGTGTGTGTATGAATGCAGTTAGCTGAAATTGTTGCGTCAGTAGTAGTAGTGGTGGTGGCGGTGGTAGTGGTGGTGGTGGTAGTAGTGGTGTAGTAGTGTGTGGTGGTGTGTGTGGTGTAAGTAGTAGTGGTAATAGTAGTAGTAGCGGTAGTAGTAGAAGTAGTAGTATGTAGTAGTAGTAGTAGTAGTAGTAGTAGTAGTGTAGTATAGTAGTAGTAGTAGTAGTATATAGTAGATATGGTAGTAGTAGTAAGCTATAGTATAGTTAGTAGAATGGTAGTAGTAGTAGTAGAAGATGTATTAGTAGAAGTAAGAGTAGTATATAGTATAGTAGTAGAGTAGAGTAGTAGTAGTAGTAGTAGTAGTAGTAAACGAAGAAATGGAAAATTGAGACGGGAGTAGAGAGAGATATAGAAGAGTAGCGAGAAAGAGTGAGCTGAGAGAATGTGTGGGAGTAGGAAGAGATATATCACACAAGCCAGTTGATGCGGAGATCTTTTTCAAATATTTTCTTACCTCTTTTCCTCCTCCTCGTGTGTGTTGTGTGTTGTGTGGGTGTGTTGGTGGTGGGTGGTGGTGGGTGGGTGGGTGGTGGCACAAAGTCATAGTGCGATCCAATACTGTTATTCCCGACACAGTCACAATTCCCCTATCGATTTTTTCTCATCAGGCTTAAAGTACCTGTAATTGAACAGTAAAAGCATGTCCATGGTTCTCTCTCTCTCTCTCTCTCTCTCTCTCTCTCTCTTCATTCTCTCTCTCTCTCCTCTCTCTCCTCTCTCTCTCTCTCGTCCTCTCTCTCTCTCTTCTCTCTCTGTTTTTCATTTACAATGAAAGATACAGTTGACTTTACTCTTACAGCCAAAGTTCCCGGTGAGGTGCCGATAACTATCTTTAGTCTGCACTATTACATTTACTAGTAGTCTATAAGTTTACTAATTATGTCCAGAGGGCATCAGCCAGGCATTCGCTGCGCACTTGAAGATGTGGAGTGTGGCGGCCTGGTGCATGTCAGTCTGTCGCACTACTACGGTTCCACGCCTGCTGTTCGCAGGCAGGAGGAGCGGAAGAAGGTCGCTGTCCTGGCGAAGGGAACAATGAGTTGTTGGTCCCTCTTGTGGGCGTCCCTGGTGGAGTATGGGTGAGGTGTCGCCCACGGCTGCCGGAGTGTAGCGAGGTGCGGGGCGCCCTGCTTGAGGATTTCGTACGTGACGCACAGGCCGGCCACGTCTCGCCTGTGCTGTAGGAGCTGTAGGATGGGGGGCTGCATGTCTGGTGCTCCCTGCCTTCACGGAGATGAGCCGCGGACACGGTTTTGAGGGGGGGATTTGGGGCCGCATAAAGGGTTGTGATATCCCGACGTCAAGGGGTGGGAGACGCGCCAAACGCAGTTCAACCTCCCGGGGCCCTTGGGGAGGTGCCCCCTTCCTGACGGGGCTGGTGAAAGAGGGTGCTTTCACCTCACCGCCGAGAATGTTGACCGTGGCTGCAAGGGAAACCCCTTCCCGTCCATAAAAAGGGGTGGGTAGGGGTGGCTGGGGGGTGATGTCCCGGGAATCAGCTGACCTGTGTTTTTCCTGGGCGAGATCAACCTGCCACCTCCCCCCATCGGCCAAAAAAAGGTCGGCCAGCCTGCGCCATAAAGTTAACCCCTCTCCTTTTCCCCGTGCTCCTGACTCAAAAAATTAGCGATCGAGGGCTTACGCTTTTTTCCCGCCATCCATACTCTCCCGTGACAGAAAACACCTCCCAGAGCAAAAAGTAGAGCGCGGGGCCGCGGGGATGGTGGGGAAATGATGGGAGAAAGAGTTTCTAGAGTTGTAAGGATTTGGGGGTGAAAGAAAGAATGTGAGGACAGGAATAAAGGGGGGTAGATCTTAGAACAGGCTCAATTTAGATTTATTTGGGGGGGGGGGTTGGTAAGGTGTTTTTAGTAGCTGGAATAAAAATTTAAAAAAATTTTTAAATATAGTAAAAAAATGTTTATATTTTTTTAATTTTTTAAAAAAGTATTTTACAGGGACGCAAAAGTCTGGACAATATTATTTATTAAACATTTTATTATTTAGTCAAACACCCATAACCCACCACCATCACCCCCCAAACCACCATAAACACCACCACAACACCACCTCAACACCACCTCAACACCACCATCAACACCCCATAAACACCCCCCTTCAGCACCCAATCCCCCCCCAAAACCCCACCCCTTTAAACCCACCTTTAAACACCACCACAATCACCACCCCCCACCATCTCACCACCCCACCACCACCACCACCACCACCCCCCCACCACCACCCCACCACCATCACCACCACCACCTCACCACAATCACCCCTAAACCACCACCACTACCCTAAACCAAAATCCCACCTCGCCCTCTTTTTTAGGTGACACAGCAGTCCCCCCCATTAAGTGTTCACTTTTTACAAAATTCCCAGGGAGGGCGGGTGGGCCGACCTTCCTTTCTTGGGCCCTTTGGGTCCCCATGAGGTGATGGTCTCCAACACTTGGTTGACAGGCGACGCGTGCGGTGGTCATCTTCGCGGGGAATGTGAGGTGCGTCATCCCGTAGCTGTGCCTCCGGGGGTGAGCATCAGGAGGTCAGTCAGTCACCACCATTTCAGCCAACCAGTCGTCAGTCAGCCCTTTGTCATCAGTCAGTCGACAGCCAACCAGTCAGCCAACCATCCCCCCACAGTCACATCCGCCAGAGTCAGTCAGTCGTCAGTCATCAGTCAGAAAAGTCGTCAGCACGTCACCCCAGTCAGTCAGCAGTCAGTCAGCCACGTCAGACAGTCAGTCAGTCATTGAAAACACACACCACACACCACACACCACAAAACCACACACCAAAACACACACCCACACACACACACACACACCCACCCAAAATAAAAATAATAAAATAATAATAATAAACAACAAAATAATAGACAAAAAACGCAATATTATTTTCTTCTAAATCATCAAAAAAATATTTTCCTAAAAAACTGGTTCATAAAAGAGGGCAAAGTATTTATTTTTTTATTTTTTTATTTTTTTATTTGTAAATATGTATTAGTTTAAAGAGAATGTTTTGGGAAAAAAGCTAGATTATATATATATTTTTTTTTTTTTTTTTTTATTAATCTGTGTTAGGATAGGTTTTTTAAAAATGTAGATGTAGATAGATAGTTTAGATGCTAATAATAACGATAAAAATAGAAAAAGACATATTTATATTTTATTTTATATATATATATATATATAATATATATTATAAAAAAAAGAAGAGAGAGAGAGAAGGAGAGGAAAGAAAAGAAAGAGAGAGAGAGAGAGAGGAGAGAGAGAGAGAGAGAGAGAGGAGAGGAGAGGAGAGGAGAGAGAAGAGGAGAGAGAGAAGTTAATTGATAGATAGATATCATCAATAAATTATTGGGGGCATCCCGGGGGGGCGCGTCCCCTCCCCCCCCTACCCCACTCCCGGGGGTCACCACGCGCGAGTTCCCATGCAGGGTCCTTTCCCATACCAAGCAGCTCTCACAAAAACATCAAATTGCCCCGCCCGGCCTTTTGGGGGCCCCCTTGGCCTCCTCCCGCCGGATTGTCTCTTTCAGATACAACCCGATGGAAGGATCGGGTTTTTCGGGGAGCTTGCCACATCCCATATCCGAAGTTGGGGCTGAAGGCCCATGCAGGTAATAGGGGCCCCATTTAGTCTCCGGGCAAACGCGATTTGACACTAATCATCCCGCGATACCCCAGATTCTTCGAAACCTTATTACCAAGGCATTGTTCGTCTCTTCAATCACTATTTAGTGCCATGTCCTCACAACCTAGAGTAAGACAGAGATCAAACGACTTGAAGATCCGTCTTTTTTCCTTCTGCACAGGTACCGACAATGCCAAATACTCCCGCTAAGGGGAGTCCCCTAACAAACCCTGGGCTATGCCAATCCGCCGAAGACTTCTTGACGTGACCCCCTCATTATTGACTGCGCCCAAGGGAGTAAAACTTTCCAGTCTCAAGTCCCCCGCCACACCATGAACAACTGTACTGCTTTATCTATAAATCTCAAAAAACCCCGGACCTTGGTCCCTTTACCAGGAACCTCAAGTCCCAAAGGCTTTTCTCCTCGTGCAGCGCCCCGAGAGCCTCACCAGACCTCCCGCGACTCAGCAAAAATTCTCATCATCGGCAAAAAAAAATCATGTCTTGGTGTTGCCGACGGATGCTCCACAATCATTTGATTACAAACCCTTTTCCCAAAACCCAGTCCTACAAGCGTTGAAAAATGATGGGGCAAGGACGCACCCCTTGCCTCATCCTGATTCACAGGAAAAACTGGATACACCTGCCCCCCCTTCACGCCTCTCATCCCAAATACAGACCCGTTATTAAAACCCAAAAGTCCTTTCAGGAATCCCTCGAGTCGCAGAAGATCCCAAATGCCTCCAAACCCTGAGTCAAATGCTTTCTTGGGGTTTAACATAGGGTGCAACTCCCGGGCGAAACTCCGTCGGGATTCCCCAGGACACGAACGCTAGGATACGGTCCGTTTTGACTTCCAGGCTGAACCCAGACTGCTGGGTCTTGATGCTTCCCAATGACTCGAATCCGTGTCACAATAGAGGGCCACCCTTCCTGGGACCTGAGCATTTTAAAAACCGCTATTGTTGCAGTCCTGTGGTCCCCTTTCCCCTTTTCCCGATAGGGACGACCAGCCCCCCTTTTCCAGTCAGGAGGAATGGGGACCTGTTGCCACACCAGTCAGGCAGCTGCAAAAACCCGGGCATGGGCCCCACCCCCCGCTTTGAGGAGCTCCGCACTGATATTACAAAAACCAGTGTCTTTTCCACCCCTCAAATTTGCTACCCTCTCTTTACTTCGTCAAGAGAGGGTCCTTTCGTCATGGGGTGGCAAACCACTGCCCGTAACCCGTGGTGTGAAGCTGCTCTTTTGGGGGGTCCCCCGTGAACAACTGCCCAAAGTACTCAGCCCAACGAGGGCCATCTGCCCATCCATGTCCGACCGAGGGGCCCTCTGCTGTTCGAATAGGGACCCGCCCCGGAAGGAGACTTGGAACGGGGCTTTTCGGGGGTGGTAGGCGGGGCGGAAGTCATTACTTCAAATGACCCTCGACAAACCCCAGCGAGACTCCTGACATACCCCTCCTTGTCTCCCTCAGGAGGGTCTATCCCGGGGGTTACAAGACCTGTCTGGTCCCCGATTCCCCGCCACCTGGGCGGGCGGACTCTCCCGATTTTTCTCCAGCGTCTCGTCCCAACAAAAAAGCCTTGACCTCTGCCCCCAATACACTCCTTGGCCCCTGTAGAGTTTCACGTTTTGAAGGTATCCCCACATGTTGCTACAAGTGTCCCCACCAAGCACAACGAGCACAGATAATCAGAACCGATTTGAGAGACTGAAGGGATAGCCACCGAGCAGTAGCATCATGAGGCCCAGTGTCAAGAGTCCTGTCAGTTTCATCAAAGATACACACAGTATTGTTACCGAGTGCTCTTGAGATTCCTTCTTGACTTGACATGGAAGCTGATTGTGTTAGCACACCAAGTCTGGTGATCTGTTCCAAAGTAGAACTCAGCACGTAAGAGAGTTAATAACCCGAAGTAAACCCTGGCAGTTCTGGAGATGATCCATCACCACCGCGTACTAACGAGGATGTGTTGTCGATCTCCTTAGACTAATGCGCAGCCTAGCCGTTTCATTACTATAACCATTGTCCCGCGGGTATCAACGCTCTTGTCTCTTATAGCGCCAGAACCTTGCAAATTCTCAGCCTTCCTTGATCTTGCAAATCCCCTTCAGACGAAGGCAGGAGATACTGTTTTGTGTATTCTTGTTAACCTATAGCGAATGGGGACCAACCACATAACAGTCGGTGAGCCGGATCTCATTCACACGAAGGTGCCAGTAATACATAATAGAAGGTCGGCCCAAATACATTAAGTGTGACCCCGAGGAGGACAGCTGTCCCTAAGAAACAGAGTAATCGAGTTTGGCCGTAGAAGAAACATCTCCGTTCTGGTTGACAGTTAATTAGCCGCGATACTCGTAGGTTATGCGTATACACTGCAACAGAGAGACTGAAACCCAAGAGTGTGTTTCAATCCTCCCGCCTTATACGCTCATCAACCGGAGTAACCTCAACAACTGACGGCTTGCAGTTTGACGTGGGATGCCTATACCTACTCCCCGTACACGGTGACCATTGCTCATGCGGACCAGTAGTAGTTAGATAACCAGAATAGATATATAGGTTCTTTGTAGATATATGGATTCATTGAATATAGATACATGAATATATAGATAGATAGATAATTTAGATTGATATATTTATAGTTAGTGGGTTTGATTAAAGTAATATAGATAAGATATGAGAAAAAAAACGGGATATATACACGTTTTTATTATACCATTAAGTATGGCATAAATTATTATAAGTATTACATATTAAGTAGTATATTAATATATTATAAAACGACAGTAGTTTATTATAATTTTTTTTGGTTATATGTATAATTAATCACAAGAGTAGTTTTACTTGGTCATACATTTTGTATTATTAATAGTAAAAAAAGGATTTGATATGGATAAGAGTTTAATTGGTACGGTATAGGCTATTTTTTTTACGAGGCGTAAAATATTCCATTCTATCTTAAGGTCTCATGCTTTAAAGTGATGCCTTGTTTAACCTCCTGAACTAAATTGCTTCACAACCCTCTTTTTTTATTTATTCTTCTTACTGTCTTCTTTTATAAGAAATGGCAACTAAGGCGGGGCTTTGTGTTACCCATTTTTGTTGTGCCCCTTGGCCAGTTCTTTGTGATGTAAAAAAAAAAAAAAAAAACACACTGATAATACGGTTAACTATGATAAGATACAGCGGAATTTAAGAGAACACTATAGTAATTCCCTGTCTCGAATACTTACTTCTAATGTATAGTCTTGCCCGCCGATGGCGAACAGAGTACAACTTGACGCCGAGGGGCCCCCGAGCAAAATACACAACCGAGATCGCGAAAGATTTACACTGATGATGCAGAGAAAACCAGATTAATGTGACGAGGGTGATCGTGTGTGTGTGTGTGTGGGTGTGGGGTGGGGTGTGGGAGGTATAGTTATGTGTGTGTGGGGGGGATAGGGTTGTTGTGTGGGGGGGGACAGGTTGTTGTGAGTGGGGGGGGGAAAATGAGGTGATGTGGGTGTTGGGGGTCTGTGTGTGTTGTGTTGTGGCGGGTGAGGGTCATGGTGTGTGTGGGGGGAGGAGGTGGTTGTGGGGTATGGGTGTGTGTTTTGGGGTCTGTGTGGTGTGTGTGTGTGTGTATATCTTCAATGTATTCCTCTTAGTATTATTACGTATTTCTCAACAATGCATAATTCCTTCGCCTTATTCTTTCTTCCCTATGCATTTCTTGCCTTATTTCTTTATGCCGCCAATGTCTCCTAAGTTTTTTTTCACCCATGCCCATCCTTTTATATCTCCTTCACTGTAAATCTTATTTAGTTCTATTTAGTGTCTTTGATTTATTGATTTCTTATCTTATGTTATATATTTTCCTTCTTTTGTTCTTATTTACTCAACGCAGGATTCCCCTTAACCTAATTTCTTCCATGTATCATTGGGTCACACGTTAACGCCTCCATCCCCTCCTCCCGCTCTTTCCCGCGCCAGCAGCCGCGTGGGTCTCAACAGCTACAGCGGCATGGCAGTCAGCGTACCCGTCAACACCCCAGGTACGACCCCGCCCTCCATGCGCCGGGTCGCCGCAGTGTCCCACGCCGTCTGCTTCTTATCTCCCCTCGTCCTGGCTCCTCACCTCAGGGATGCTGGGATATGAATGGGTTCAAACACGAAGGCCACCGTGAGAGACGGTGGTGGTCTCTCACGGTGGCCCTCGGTTCAACGGTATCCCGCCCTCCACCTCCTCCCCTCCTTCACGAGCGCTCTCCTCCCCCGGCCTGCTGGGCCCGACCCATCCGGCAAGACGCGCCTCCCCCGACCAGACTCAACCTGCGTGTGCGGTACCTAACAGGCTTAGGCTCAAGTGTGCGTGGGTGATGGTGTGGGTGTGTGTATTTTACCTGTTTACCTTAGTTGTGTCTTAACAGGGCTGAGCTACACTCGTAGCAACAATTGTTAAAAAAAAAGTTGAATTAAAAGAAAGAAACAAGTACTTGTTTATTGATATCAGGCTGCGTCCGGTACACCCGGCGGTACAGGTACAGTCCCTGGGTGCAGTACTTCTGTATGGTCAGTACCATACTGCTGATGTTTTTCAACAAATTTAAGTCGAAGTATAAGTACATGACAAGGTAATAAGTCCAAGTTCAAGTAATTTCCTCCCCGTCCCACGAGCACAGGCACTGCACCCTGCAGCACACCCGCACCGAGGTCCGGTGGAGAGGCGTGGGGCGGGGAGGGGCAAAGTATGGAAGGGGCATAGAAGGAGCTTTTCTTACGTTTACTTTAAAGTAGTACTTGATTTTTCCAATTATATTAAGTACTTTGCTTTGTTTAACATGTCAAGTCCATGTACCAATGTACAAGTACTCAAAATGTTTGTACTTTAAGTAACAAGTATAAGTACTGAATTTACTGGACCCAGTGCTGACATTGATAATGTTAATTTATAATATATTTATATGTTGAAATCAGTATTATTATTATAAATGATCAGAGTAACATTAAAGTTTGAATCCCTCCCCCCCCCTACACACACACACACACACACACACACACACACACACACACACACACCACCCTTATTATGTATTTAAAGCTAAGATTGACCCATTGAGACAAGGAGACGGGACCCCACCAGTGTACTGTAACTCATTTCCCTTATATACTACTAGGTAAATACAACAAGGTTAATACACACTCACTCTCCCCCCCCCCCCCAGAACCCGCGGCCGGGCTCCCCCACCCTCAACACCGGTGGTTCCTGCAGAGCGCCGGGGGCCGTCACCATGTATGACCTACTCCAACTCCTCCCTAACGCCCACCAAGACTTCCCCCTCAACGCAGAAATCTCCCTCAACCCACTGCCAACCCACTCCACCAGTTAGGTCTTTGGTGTGTGTGGTCTGTGTGTCTGTGTGTGTTGTGGTGTGTGTTGTGTGTCAGTGGCGTAGCTACGGGGAGGGCACGTGCCGCCCCCCAGTGCACCCCCCCTTGCCATGGCTGGGAGTATTCTGTATAATCCTCTAATTACTCACACACAACCACTGATCTGATTCCTAGAATTTGCCCCTGCTATGTGCACAGAGGGCCCCGTTGCCTAGTGCCCCTATGTGCCCCCCATTACTAGAATACCCAGCCCGCCACTGCGTAACAAAGCAATTGCAGTCCTTTATAACAACCCGCAAACTACGTAGCAAAAAATATAATATAATAATGATATCTAACCCACTAATCCTCTGCGACGGGGCTGTTAACGAGTTCGAAGCTTAACAACCCCATCAATATAAGCTAAAAAATACTGACAAAACTATCCAACACCTATTACTAACTCACATTTACTTACATTTAAGACTTAGAATGTCACAGTTACAGGTAGCTGTTTACAGTCAATAATTATTGGTCAAGGTCAACAGGTCATGGCTTGGGAAGGAAATAAGGGAGGTTTAGTTTTTCGAAGCATTGGTGTGTTTTACAGAGTTACCTGCTTGAGTATTCTGGTACGAGCGTCAGTCGAGGCGGCGCCAGTGTCAGGTCAGGGTGTGTGTGCAGGGCAGCTGGGAGGAGGAAATCAGGGTGTGGTGTGCTGGGCAGCTGGAGGAGGAACAGGGTGTGTGTGGCTGGGCAGGCAGCTGGGAGGAGGAAGCACGGATGTGTGTGCTGGGGCATCTGGGAGGAATAAAGCAGGGTATGTGTGCTGGTCAGGCGGCTTGGAGGTGAGGCAGCAGGGTGTGTGTGCTGGGCAGCTGGGAGGAGAAAGCAGGGTGTGTGTGCTGGGCAGGCGGCTGGGAGGAGGAAGCAGGGTGTGTGTGCCGGGCAGCTGGGAGGATTTTTGGCCAAGCAACCCTTTATTTTGTTGCTTTTCTTCATATTTCTGCAGCGTAAGGTAGTAGAGAGAGAAAGGAAGGGAGTGGAAGTAAAGAAGGAATGATGGGCAGTGGTGGAATCTAGGGTGTGGCCACAGCCAGGGGCCACCCTGAAATCTCCTGGCCACCCAGAATCTAAGTCAGAGGCCTAATGAAAATTCAACCATTTCTTTATAATGGCTATGCCATGGCCACCCCACACTATATCTGTGTCCAGCCTTGGCCACCCATGTCACCCTGTCCTGGCGGCGCCGCTGTGAGCGGGAGAGGGAGGGAAGGAGGGAGAGCTTACGTGTGATTTGAGGTTGTTTAGTCCTCCCTGCAAAGTAATGACTGTTGCCTCGTTATCTTTCTACCTTATATAACGTCAGATCAGCTATAATCGTGTAGTGGCGTAGCTACGGGGGGGCACGTGTCCCCATGAGATCCTGGAGCCCGCCCCCCAGTTTGCCCCCCCCCCCCCCCACTAGCCATGGTTGCCGTAATCTGCTTGGACCTGTGACTGACGATATGCCTTAATATACCCTTCTATGTGGCATCAGAATGCCCCTGAGCTCCGCCTGCCTAGTGCCCCCCCATACACAGCTGTGCCCCCCATGGATAGATGCCTAACTACGCCACTGGCGGGTGTGTGTGTATGGGACGGGGGTTCTGTGTCATTCACCCATGGTCTTGTCCACGCGAGTCAGACTCGCGATCGACAGTTTCAGCCTCCCGGTGCGAGCTTGGAGCTCATTATTACCGATCTTTGGGCAATGCTGGGACCTCACACATCACACACCCCTATCCCCTTGCTCAAGGGGGACAGTAACCGCCAGAATTTGTCAGTGAAAAATCCCCGGGAGCAGTAAGGATTCGAACCGGCGTGTGTGTGTGTGTGTGTGTGTGTTATAATTCAGGCGATCCATTTTTTCAGCTATTTTAATGATTTTTAGTTTCAGGTGGTCGTGGTCACAGTAATTGATTGATGTGACATAGCATGGACTTGTAATGTTTCCTGGTAACCGTCCTAACCCTCCTCCTTCCCCCCGCCGCAGGTGACCCGCAATCGGGGGGGGGGGGGGGGGGGGGGGGCGAGCTGGGCCATGGGTCACGGCGGCCTCCCCCCCTCGCGTGTTCCTCCTCCAACACCCCGCCCCCTCCCCCCTCCCCCCCATCAAGGTCAAGACTGAGCCCCTCATCCCCTCCAGGGACCCCGCCGCCATGTGCCCCCCGTGCCCCCACACTTGCAGCGGCCACCCCTCCCTCGGCCAGGGACAAAAACCTCTCCCCGGCGCCCCCCTCCCACCTGGGGCCCCGCCCACAACCCCACTCCGGCCCACTCCCTCATACAGTGCCATGCAGGTAAGGCGTGTGTTAGGTGTGTGTGTGTGTGTGTGTGTGTGTTAGGTGTGTGTGTGTGTGTGTGTGTGTGTGTGTGTGTGGTGTGTTAGGTGTGTGTGTGTGTGTGTGTGTGTGTTTGGTGTGTGTGTGTGTGTGGGTGTGGGTATGGGGGGGGGGAGTTTGTACCGAGGTGTAGCATACAGGGGGGGCTGTGTGTGTGTGGGTATGGGGGGGGCTGTGTGTTGTGTTGTGTATGGGGGGCCTGTGTGTGTGTGTAATGGGGGGCTGTGTGTTGTGTGTGTGTGTATGGGGGGGCCTTGTGTGTTTGTGTGTGTGTGTATTGGGGGGGCCCTGTGTGGTGTGTGTTGTGTGTGGTATGGGGTGGGCCTGTTGTGTGTGTGTGGATGTGGGGGTGCCTGCGTGGTTGTGTGTATTGGGGGGGGGGGGCCTGTGTGTGGTGTTTGTGTGTATGCGGGCCTGTGCGTGTGTGTATGGGGGGGCTGTGTGTTTGTGTATGGGGGCCTGTGTGTGTGTGTATGGGGGGGCCAGTGTGTGGTGTGTATGGGGGACTGTTGTGTGTGTGTGTATGGGGGGGGCGTGTGTGGTGTATGGGGGGCCTGTGTGTGTGTGTATGGGGGGGGCGTGTGGGTGTGTAGGGGGCCTGTTTGTGTGTGCGTATGGTGGGGACTGTGTGTGTGTGTGTGTGTATGGGGGGCCTGTGGTGTGTGTATGGGGCCTGTGGTGGTGTTTTGTTGTGTATGCGGGGCCCTGTGGGGTGTGTGTATGGGGGGGGCCTGTGTGTGTGTGTTCTTGGGGGGGCCTGTGTGTGTTTGTATGGGGGTGCCTGTGTGTGGTGTTTGTGTGTATGCGGGGCCTGTGTGTGTGTGATGGGGGGGCCTGTGTTTGTGGTGTGTATGGGGGGGCCTGTGGTTTGTAATGGGGGGCCTGTGTGTGTGTTTAGGTGGGGCTGTGTGTGGTGTATGGGGGGGGGCCTGTGTGTGTGATGTAATGGGGGGGGCCCTGTGTGTGTGTGTATGGGGGAAGCTGTGTGTGTGGGTGTGTATGGGGGGGTCTGTGTGTGTGTGTGTATGGGGCCTGTGTGTGTGGTGTATGGGGGGGGCTGTGTTGTGTATGGGGGGGCCTGTGTGTGTGTGCGTATGGTGGGGACTGTGTGTGTGTGTGTGTGTATGGGGGGGGGCCTGTGTGTTGTGTGTATGGGGGGGCCTTGTGGTGTGTATGGGGGGGCTGTGGGGTGTGGTGTATCGGGGGGCCTGTGTGGTGTGTTGTATGGGGGTGGCTGTGTGGGGTGTATGGGAGGGCTGTGTGTGTGTGTAATGGGGGGCTGTGTGTGTGCGTGGTATGGGGGCCTGTGTGTTGTGTTTATAGGGGGGCCTTGTGTGTGGTGTATTGGGGGGCCCTGTGTGTGTGTGTATGTGGGGCTGTGTGTGGTGTGTATGGGGGGGCTGTGTGTGTGTTTTACAGGGGGGCCATGTGTGGTGTGGGTATGGCGGGGGCTGTGTGTGTGTGTATAGGGGGGCCTGTGTGTGTGGTGTATGGGGGGTTTGTGTGTTGTGTGTGTGTGTATAGGGGGCCTGTGTGTGTGTGTTATGGGGGGGGACTGTGTGTGTAGTGTGTATTGGGTGGCTGTGTTTTATGTGTGTGTATGGGGGGGCTGTGTGTTGTGTTTTGTTGTAATGGGTGGGCTGTGTGTGTGAGTATGGGGGGGCTGTTGTTTATGTGGTCGTGTGTATGGGGGGGCTGTGTGTTTGTGTGTGTGTGTATTGGGGGCCTGTTGTGTGTGTATGGGTTGGGCTTTGTGGTGTGTGTGATGGGGGGGCTTGTGTGTGTGTATGGGGGGCTGTGTGTGCATGGGGGTGGCTTGTGTGTGGTGTGTGTATGGGGGGGCTGTGTGGTGTGTGTATGGGGGGGCTGTGGTGTAATGTGTATGGGGGGCTCTGTGTGTGTGTGGGTTGGGGGGGCTCTGTGTTGTATGGGGGGCTGTGTTGTGTGCATGGGGGAGCCTGTGTGTGTGTGTGTATGGGGGCCCTGTTGTGGTGTATGGGGGGTGGGGGCCTGTTTGTGTTTTGTATGGGGGGTTGTGTGTTGTGTGTGTGTGTATGGGGGGGACTGTGTGTTGGTGGGTGTGTATGGGTGGCTGTGTGGTGTGTGTATGGGGGGCCTGTGTGTGTGTGGTATGGAGGGCCTGTGTGTGTGTGTATGGGGGGGCTGTGTGTGTGTGTATGGGTGGCTTGTGTGTGTTATGGGGGGCTGTGTGTGCAAAATGGGGGGGGCTGTGTGGTGTGTGTGTAGGGGGGGCTGTGTGGTGTGTGTATGGGGGGCTCTGTGTGTGTGTGTATGGGGGGGATCTGTGTGTGTGTAATGGGGGGCTGTGTGTGTGCATAGAGGGTAGCCTGTGTGTGTGTGTGTGTATGTGGGCTGTGTGTGTGGTGTGTATGGGGGCTGTGTGTGTGTATGGGAGGGCTGTGTGGTGTATGAGGGTGCTGTGTGTGTGTGTATGGGGGGGCTGTGTGTGTGTGTTATGGGGGGGCTGTGTGTGTGTATGGGGGCCTTGTGTGTGTATGGGGGCCTGTGTGTGTGTGTAATGGGTGGCTGTGTGTGGTGTATGGGGGCCTGTGTGGTGTGTGTATGGGGGAGCCTGTGTGTGTTTGTATGGGGGGGTGCCTGTTGTGTGTGTGTATTGGGGGGAGCCTGTGTGTGTGGTGTGTATGGGGGGCCTGTGTGTGCATGGGGGGCTGTGTGTGTGTGTATGGGGGTCCCTGTGTGGTCGTGTATGGGGCCTGTGTTGTGTATAGGGGGGGGGCCTGTGTGTGTGTGTATGGGGGGGGCCTGTGTGTGTGTATGGGGGGCTTGTGTGTGGATGGGGGAGCCTGTGTGGTGGTGTATGGTGGCTGTGTGTGTGTATGGGGGGGGCTGGTGTGTGTGGATGGGGGGGCTGTGTGTGTGTGTTAATGGGGGGCCTGTGTGTGGTGTGTGTATGGGGGGGGCCTGTGTGTGGTTTTGATAGGGGGCCCTGTTGTATGGGGGGCTGTGTGTGTGTAATGGGGGGCTTTGTGTGTGTGTATGGGGGTCTGTGTGCGTGTAATGGGGGGTGTGTGTGTGTGTGATGGGGTTCCTGTGTGTGTGTGTAATGGGGGGCCTGTTTGTGTGTATGTGGGGAGTCTGTGTTGTGTGTGTATGGGGGGCCTTGTGTGTTTATAGGTTGGCCTGTGTTTGTGTGTATGGGGGCTGTGTGTGTTTTATAGGGGGGCCTTGTGTGGTGTATGGGGGGCTGTGGGTGTTTATGGGGGGCCGGTGTGTGTGTGTATGGGGGTGCTTGTGTGTGTGTGTGTATGGGGGGCCTGTGTGTGTGTGTAGGGTGGGGCTGTGTGGTGTGTGTATGGGGGAGGCATGTGTGTGTGTTTTAGAGGGTGGCTGTGTGGGGTGTGTGTATGGTGGGGCTGTTGTGTGTGTGTTATGGGTGGGCCTGTGTGTGTGTGTATGGGGGGGCCTGTGGTTTGTGTGTGTTTATAGGGGGGCCTGTGTGTGTTGTGTATGGTGGTGACTGTGTGTGTGTTGGGGGGCTGTGTGTGTGTTTATAGGGGGCCTGTGTGTGTGGTATGGGGGGCTGTGTGTGTAGTGTATGGGGTGCGGTGTGTGTGTATGGGGGCCTGGTGTTTGTGTATGGTGGGCTGTGTGTGTTGTGTATGAGGGAGCTGTGTGTGTTATGGGGGGGGGCTATGTGTGTGTGTATGGGGGGCTGTGTGGTGTGTATGGGGAGGGCTGTGTGTGTTGTGTGTGTGGTGTGTGTGTGTGTGTATGGGGGCCCTGTGTGTGGTGTTTATAGGGGGGCCTGTGTGTGTGTGTATGGGGGTCTGTGTGTTGGTATGGGGGCTGTTGTGGTGTGTGTTGGGGGGGCCTGTTGTGGTGTGTGTGTCTGGGGGGGGGCTGTGGTGTATGGGGGGGCCTGTGTGTGTGTATGGGGGGGCCTGTGTGTGTGTGTAATGGGGGGCCTTGTGTGTGTGGTGTATGTGGGGGGTGCTGTGTGTGTATAGTATGGGGGGCTGTGTGTGGGTGTGATGGGGGGGCCTGTGTGTGTGTTGTGTGTGTCTGGGGGGGCTGTGTGTGTGTCTGTATGGAGGCTGTGTGGGTGTATGGGAGGGCCTGTGTGTGGTGTGTGTATGGGGGGGGCTGTGTGTGTGTATGGGGAGGGCTGTGTGTGTGTATGGGGGGGCTTTTGTGTGTGTGATGGAGGGCTGTGTGTGTGGTTGTGGGGGGGCTGTGTGTGTGTATGGGAGGGCTGTGGTGTGTGTAATGGGGGCTGTGTGTGTGTATTGGAGGGCTGTGTTTGTGTAATGGGGGGGGCTTTGGTGTGTGTTGCGTATGGGGGGGCTGTGTGTGTGTGTATGGGGGGGGCTGTGTGTGTGTATGGAGGGAGCTGTGGCGTGTTTGTATGGGGGGGTCTGTGTGTGTGTATGGGGGGGGGCTGTGTGATTGTGTGGGGGGGTGCTTGTGTGTGGTGTATGGGGGGGCTGTGTTTGTGTGTATGGGGGAGCTTTGTGTGTGTATGGGGGGGGCTGTGTGTGTGTGTATGGGGTCTGTGTGGTGTATGGGGGGGGCTGTGTGTGTGTGGATGAGTGTGAGCTGTGTGGTGTGTGTTTGGGGGGCTGTGTGGTGTGTGTATTGGTGGGGCTGTGTGTGTGTATTGGGCGGGGGCTGTGTGTGTGGTATGGGGGGCTGTGTGTGTGTAATGGGGGGGCTGTGTGTGTGTGTATGGGGTGGCCTAGTGTGGGGTGTGTGTATTCATCTAGTTTGTATTTTCCCAGGCCTGAGCTAACACTGTATGGCCCCGTCCCATCCAACACTACATTAATCATTCCTGCTTATTGTTAGTGTTGGGGGAAGCCACCACCCCGGGAGGCGGGTCACAAACCCCCGGCTAACACCCGTACCCATTCACTGCTGGGTGGCAGGGGCCCGTTTTAAGAAGCCGCCCATCTGTCTCCGCTCCCGCCCCCCCCAGGGGGATCGAACCCGGGACTTCTAATCTAGTATCTTGCCTGAGACGATGTTAGACATTTTTCTGCCATCACTCCTTCTTCTAGTGCAATTCCAGGCGTCTACACTTAGGGCATTCCAGGCGTCTATACTTTAGGGCATTCCAGGCGTCTAGCTTAGGGCATTCCAGGCGTCTATACTTAGGGCATCCAGGCGTCTATACTTTTAGTGCATTCCAGGCGTCTATACTTAGTGCAATTCCAGGCGTCTAGTTTTAACCCTTTTTTTTTTTACACCGGGGCATTCCAACGTCTATACTTAGGGCATTCCCGGCTTCTATACTTAGTTCATTCCATCTCTATACTTAGTGCATTCCAGGCGTCTAACTTAGTGCATTCCAGGCGTCTATACTTAGTGCAATTTCGCAGGCTCCTATACTTAGAGGGCATTCCTGCGTCTATACTTAGGGCATTCCAGATCCAGCGGTCCTATACTTAGTGCATTCCAGGCGTCTATATTTAGTGCATTCCCAGCGTCTATTACTTCGTGCATTCCAGGCGTCTATACTTAGTGCATTCCAGGCGTCTATACTTAGTGCATTTTCCCCCCCCCCCCCCCAGGCCGTCTATACGTAGGCATCCAGGCGTCTATACTTAGTGCATTCCAGGCGTCTATACTTATGGGCATTCAGGCGTCTATACTTAGGGCATTCCCAGGCGTCCTATACTTAGCGGCATTCAGGCGCCTATACTTAGGGGGGGCATTCCAGACGTCTATACTTAGTGCATTCAAAGGCGTCTATACTTCGGGATTCCAGCGTCTATACTTCGTGCATTCCAGGCGTCTATGACGTAGGGCTTCCAGGCGTCTATACTTAGTGGGGCATTCGGCGTCTATACTTAGTGCATTCCAGGCGGCTATACTTAGGCATTCCAGCGTCTATACTAGGGCATTCCGGCGTCTATACTTAGGGCATTCCAGGCGTCTATACTTAGTGCATCCAGGCGTCTATACTTAGGGCATTCCAGGCGTCTATATTTTAGTGCTTCCAGGCGTCTATACTTAGTGCATTCCCAGGCGTCCTATCTTAGTGCTTCCAGGCGTCTATACTTGTGCATTCAGGCGTCTATACTTAAGTGCATTCCATGTGTTTTTCTATACTTAAGGGCATTCCATGCGTCTATAACTTCTAAGAGGGGAAAACTATACTTTCTTTGTGGTATTCAAGCATCTAACTCATCTCCAATTTTCTTTCCTTGGTCTTTTTACCCCATCTCGCCCAGATCTTTCCGTTTGCCATAAATCGTATGTTGTCGAGACCATAACATTCGAAAAGTACTAAATATACCAAATTAGTTAGTGAACAAAGGATCTAAACAGGTCATATCTATATATATTGCTTATAGTCCACTAAAAAAATCGTCTAAGGGGTACCAAATTACAATGGAATTACGTTCTGGGCCATCAGGGGTAAACATCCAGCCTCTTTATCTTCTCTTATCCTAGGTTTTTGTCAGTAGGGATGGAGTGGAAAGAACACGATGAAAGCATCATTTACTTTATTTCAGAATGTTTTAACTGTTGCCTCCATCAGGTATAATGCTCACACTAGGAGGCAAGGCACAGCATCTGTACACCTCTCAGTAATGGCTTTCAGGCCATTCAGTATCAGTTAAGAGCAAAGATCCAGGTTTTGTTGTCTTGTGTGTGTGCGTGTGGCGTGTGTGTGTGTGTGTGTGGTGTCTGTACAATTGTTGCTATATGTATGCCATGTATCATGTATATTATTGTTGGTATGTAATGTGGGGGTGGCCGGGCAGTGCAAGCGGCCCGTCGAATCACTCCCTGGGGATAAACCTCGGAGGGTACTTCCCGTGTGGCTCGTGAAAGTTCTGAGACGATCATCGACCACCTGTCCCTATCAGGCGGGTCAGAAGGCTGAGGTGGAGGCTCACAAGACGCTCCCAGTAGACGTCGGTATCGCCCCCATAGTAATTCCGGGGGGAGGAATCTCTGGGAGAGAGCGCCATGCACTTGATGGGAGTCCTGTACCAAACCTGGGGAGACGAGGGGAGAGGGGTTTAGTGTGTGTTTGTGTGGGTGTGTTTTGTGTGTGTGTGTGTTTATTCATCTAGTTGTATTCTTTCGTTGTATTTTACCAGGGCCTGAAGCCTCGCTCGTATGGCCCCGTCCTCCATATCAACATTTTTATCATTCTTCTTAGTGCTTAGTGTTGAGGGAAGCCACCACCCCGGTAGAGCGGGTCAACAAACCCCGGCTAACACCCGGGTACCCATTCCTGCTGTGTGTTGTGTGTTTGTGTGTGTGTTGTGTGTGTGTGTGGTTGTGTGTGTGTGTGTGTGTGTGTGTGTGTGTGTGTGTGTGTGTGTGTGTGTGTGGTGTGTGTGTGTTGTGTGTGGTGTGTGTGTGTGTGTGTGTGTGTGGTGTGTGTGGTGTGTGTGTGTGTGGGTGTGTGTGGTTGGTGTGGTGTGTGTGTGTGTGTGTGACATTTGTGTTAATTACTGTGGGGGAGGGGTTTGAACCCCTCCAAACCCCACAGAGAGTGTCTGTGGGTTTGTTACATAACGTTTGGGGAGACATCCTGTGGTCCTGTGCTGTGGTGAAGAGAGGAGAGAGAGAGAGAGATGTATGAGCTGTGAGGTTCGAGCTTCCTTTAGGAGGAGTATTTATTTATTACAGGAGTATTTGGCGTTGTCGGTACCTGTGCAGGAGAACAAAGATCCGGATCTTCAAGTCGCTTGTGATCCCTGTCTTACTCTATGGTTATGAGACTGGACCTAAATAGTCGACTTGGAAGAAGAATCGGGGGGGGGATGCCTTGGTAATAAGTGGCCTTCGCAAATTCATGGGTATCGCTTGGATGATTACGTGTCAATTAGCGATTGCACCGTGAGACCTGAAATCGAGGCCTATTACCTGCATAGTCTGTCAGCGCCAACTTCGGCTATATGGGCATGTGGCACGCTACCCTGAAACCGATCCTTCCCATCGGGTTGTATCTGTAAGAGACAATCCGGCGTGGAGGAGGCCAAGGGGGCGCCCACAAGGCTCCTGGCCGGGGCAAGTTGATGCTTCCTGTCGCGAGCTGCTTGGTATGGGAAGGGAGCCTGCATGGGGACTCGCGCGTGGTGACCCCCGGGAGTGGCGTCGTAGGGTGGGCGAGGCGACGCGCCCCCCGGCGTATGCCCCCAATGATGGATGGATGGATTGTTCCTCCACTGTCACACACATATCCACACAACTTTGCCTTAACGGTGATGCCAAGTGGCCAAAAAACCATGCTGTACGGGTGTGAGAGCCTGGTTTTGCAGCAGCCAGGTGGTGGCGCCAGGACTGTTTTGCACGCCACCTGTAACAGAAGGAGATCAGCGTTAGGATGGCTGACAAGTGTGATGTTTGGAAGGTTAACAGAACAAGACTC
>JACEEZ010006752.1:25000-40681 GCA_016584305.1 Chionoecetes opilio
TTTAGTGATATAAGCATGTTTTTATAGCTATGACCTGTTTTAGTATCCTTGTCCACTAACTAATTTGGTATATTTAGTTTTTTACTTCTCGTGAATTTTATGGCTCGACAACAGACGATTTTTAACAAAGGAGAGAGAGATAGAGAGAGGACAGAGAGAGAGAGAGAGAGAGAGAGAGAGGGAGAGAGAGAGAGAGAGAGAGAGAGAGAGAGAGAGAGATAGAGAGAGAGAGAGAGAGAGAGAGAGAGAGAGAGAGAGAGAGAGAGAGAGAGGAGAGGAGAGAGAGAGAGAGAGTCTTGGTTCTGTTAACCTTCTCTCAACCATCCACTTGGCAACCATCCTACGCTGATCTCCTTCTGTTACAGGTGGCGTGCCAAACAGTCCTGGCGCCACCACCTGGCTGCTGCAAAACCCGGCTCTCACACCCGTACAGCTGGTTTTTTGGCCACTTGGCATCACCGTTTAAGGCAAAGTTGTGTGGATATGTGTGCTGACGTGGAGGAACAATCCATCCGCCATCATTGGGGGGCATACCCGTGGGCGCGTCGCCTCGCCCACCCTACGACGCACGCCCGGGGGTCACCACGCGCGAGTTAACCCATGCAGGCTCCCTTCCTCATACAAGCAGCTCGCGATAGGAAGCATCAACTTGCCCCGGCCCGGAGCCTTGGGCGGCCCCCTTGGCCTCCCTCCACGCCGGATTTCTCTACAGATACACGCCGATGTGAGGATCGGTTTTCAGGGTAGCGTGCCACATGCCCATATAGCCGAAGTGGCGCTGACAGACTATGCAGGTATAGGCATCGATTCGTCCACACGGTGCAATCGCTGATTTTGACATGTAATCATCCAGCCTATACCCCATGATTCTGCGAAGACCTATTACCCAAGGCATCGATTCTTCTCTTCAAGTACGCTATTTAGTGTCCCTTCTCAACCATAGAGTAAGACAGGGATCACAAGCGACTTGAAGAATCCGGATCTTTGTGTTCTCCTGAACAGTTACCGACAACGCCAATACTCCCTGTAATAAGAATCCTCCTCTAAAGGAAGCTCGAACCTCACAGCTCATACCTCTCTCTCTCTCTCTCTCCTCAACACAGTCACAGGACCCACAGGATATCTCCCCACAGTATGTTAACAAACCCCACAGACACTCCCCCACAGTAATTAAACAGCAATGTCTCACACACACCACACACACAACACCACACACACACACACACACACACACCACACACACACACCACACACACCTAAACCCCTCTCCCTCTCTCCCCTAGGTATGACTACAAGCCTCTCACAGTGCTGGCGCCCTCCCCAGAGATTCCTCCCCCAGGAATTACTACTGGGGGAGATACGACGTCTACGGGAGCGTCTTGTGAGCCTCCACCCAAAGTAACTATACCTCGTACGGTAATGTATACTTTGCCTCCACCCTCAGCCTACTGAACCCGCCCGATAGGAGAGTAGTCGATGATCGTCTGGGGGCTCAGACGTTCCACAGAGCCCACACTAGGTACCACTCCGAGGTTTTCCCAGGAGTGATTCCGACGGGCTCTCTGCACTGCCCCGCACCCTCACATACATACATACATACATAAATTACATGCATACATGCAGCAAATACATTGTACACACACAACACCACACACACACACACACACACACACACACACACACACACACCCACAACACACACACACACACACACCCACACACACACACACACACACACACACACACACACACCACACACACACACACCACACACACACACCACACCACACACACACACACAACACACACACACACAGATAATTAGCATGTGTGTATTTCATAGTGTGTGTGTGTTAGATTTCTCCATGTGTACTCTCTCTCACACTCAACCACACAGCCGCAGGACCCACGGATGTCTCCCACAGTATGTTGAACAACCCCACAGCCCTCCTCCACCGGCCTTTAAGCTTGCTCGCTCTCTGTGATGGCGTGAGGTCTAGGTGTGAGTCTAGAAAAAGTTATGAGTTGGAGAGGAAATAATATGGGGTGAGTGATTGAAATTATGTCTCATCTTACTGTTGCTTGATCAATCCTCTCCTCTCCTCTCCTCTCCTCTCCTCGCCTCCTCTCCTCTCCTCTCCTCTCCTCTGCACACCCAGTTATATATATTTACTATTTTTCTCAGCATGTTACCATTTATAGTTATTCAACGGGGCCACCTGTTTCTAAATGGAGGGATCCTTGCCCCCCACCCGCAGTTCCGCCACTGGGTGTGTAGTGGTGTGTGTGTGTGTTGCCAGGATTCCTGTTTAGTGTTGTGAAGGGTGTGCAGGAAGTCTGGGTCCTTGCCTCTCCACGACCCCCATGCAAGCAAGGAAAGCAAGAGGACTCTGGCTTTCCTTCACACCCTTGCAAGACACCAGCGTACATTTTAAGATCTTCAGACAACCACACACACACCACACCACACACACACACACACAGTACACCTACACACACACAACACACACACCTACACACACACACACACACACACACCACACACACACACACACACACACACACACACACACCACACACACACACACCCACACACACCCCACACACACACACACACACACACACCCTGATCTTGCTTAACTGATACTGAGTTGCCCTGAAAACATTACTGAGAGGTTTTACAAGATGCTGTGCCTTGCCTCCTAGTGTTAGCATTATACCTGATAAATAAAGTACTGATCCTCCATTCCGTGTGTTCTTTTCACTCCATCCTACTGACAAAAACCTAGGGTTAGCCCCTTCCGCCCAGGTCTTTCCTTTGCTATATATTATCGTCTGTTATCCATTACGAAAAGTAGCCTATTACCAAAATTGAGATTAGTGGACAAGGGTTACTTAACTTGTCACATCTAAGCTCTGCTTACATTCATTAAAGTGTCTAATGGAGCCAATTACAATGGAATTACGTTTCTGGCCTCAGGGGTTAGAGAGCAGATAAAGAGGCTGGATATGTACCCCTTGAGGTCCAGACGTAATTTCCATTGTATCTGAGTACCATTAGAAAGATTTTTTAGTGATATAAGCAATATTTTTATGATATGACCTGTTTTATTCTTGCCCACTAACTAATTTGGTATATTTAGTTACTTTACGTAATTTTATGGTCGACCACCTACGAGTTTTTATAGTCCAAGGAAAGCTCTGGGCGTGATGGGGTTTAAAAAGACACAAGGAAGAAATTTGAGGATGAGTTAGATGCTTGAATACCACAAAGAGTATAAGTTTTTTCCCCTCTTAGAAGTATAGACGCCTGGAATGTCGCTAAGTATAGACCGCCTGAAATGCACTAAGTATAGACGCATGGAATCCCTAAGGTCTAGACACCTGGAATGTCCTAAGTATAGACGCCTGGAATGCCCTAAGTAATAAGACGCCTGGAATGCCCTAAGTATAGACGCCTGGAATGCCCTAGTAAGACGCCTGGAATGCCCTAAGTATAGACGCCTGATGCCCTAAGTATGCGCCTGGAATGCACTAAGTATGCCGCCTGGACATGCCTAAAGTATAGCCTCCTGGAATGCCTAAGTATAGAACGCCTGGAATGTCCTAGTTAGACCCTGGAATGCCTAAGTATAGACGCCTGGAATGCCTAAGTATAGACACTGGAATGTCCTAAGTATCTGACGCTGGAATGCACTAAGTATAGACGCCTGGAATGCCCTAAGTATCACGCCTGGATTTCCTAAGTATAGACCCTGGATGTCCTAAGTATAGACGCCTGAATTCACTAAGTATAGACGCTGGAATGCCTAAGTATAGACACTGGAAATGTCTAAGTATAGCGCCTGGAATGCACTAGTTAGACGCCTGGAAATGCCCAATATCCATCGCCCTGAATGTCCCTAAGTTAGACGCTGGAAGGCACTAAGTATAGACGCCGGAATGCCCTAATTATAGGTGAGAGGGAGAAGGGAGGTATGGTAGGGGGGGCCAGAGTGAGGGAGGGAGGAGGAGAGGGGGGGGATGATAGTAGGTAGCGAACGCCTGGAATGTCCTAGTATGACGCCTGGAATGCACTAATTAGACGACGCCTGGAATGCCTAAGTATGATGCCCTGGAATTCCCTAAGTCTAGACGCCTGGAATGCCTAAGTATAGACCGCCGTAAATGCTCGAAGTATAAAGACGCCTAGAATGCACTAGAAGAGAGGTGATGGCAGAAAACTGTCCACATTATCTCAGGAGATTACTAGATTAGAAGTTTCCGGTTCGATCCCTGGGCGGATCGGAGACAGATTGGGCGGTCTTCTAAAAACCCGAGCCCTGCCCACCCAGCAGTGATGTGTAACCGGGTGTTAGCCGGGGCTTGTGCACCCGCCTCCCGGGGTGGTGGCTTCCCCAACATAACCCCTAGCAGGAATGATTAAATTTATGTGGATGACGGGGCCATACCAGCTTGTAGCTCGCCTGGAAAATACACTAGATGAATACACACACACAGCAAGCCCCCCCATACACACACACAGCCCCCCCAACAACACACATCCCCCCTCATACACACACAGCCCCCCATACACACACAACAGCCCCCTATACACACCACCAACGCCACAATGCCCCCCTATACACGACACACACACACACACACACACACAGATACAGTCACCCCACGAGTACAACAAGGCCCTGTATACTACACCTCGATACAAACACTCCCCCCCCCACACACACACCTAACACACACACACACACACACACCTAACACACACACACATACACCTAACACACACGCACACACACACGCCTTACCTGGCATGACACTGTAGAGGGAGTGGGCGGGGTGGGGCGTGGCGGGGCCCAGGTGGGATGGGGGCGCCGGGGAGAGGTGCCCCTGGTCCGAGGAGGGGGGCCGCTGCAGGTGTGTTGGCACGGGGGGCATGGCGGCGGGGTCCTTGGAGGGGCTAAGGGGCTCCGTCTTGACCTTGATGGGCGGGGAGGGTGGGGGGGCGGGGTGGAGGAGGACACGCTGAGGTGGGGGAGGCCGCCGTAGCTGAAAAAATGGATCGCCTGAATTATAACACACAACACACACGCCGGTTCGAATCCTCACTGCTCCCGGGGATTTTTCACTGACAAATTCTGGCGGTTACTCTACCCCTTGAGCAAGGGGATAGGGGTGTGTGATGTGTGAGGTCCCAGCATTGCCCAAAGATCGGTAATAATGAGCTCCAAACTCGCACCGGGAGGCTGAAACTGTCGATCGCGAGTCTGACTCGCGTGGACAAGACCATGGGTGAATGACACAGAACCCCCGTCCCATACACACACACCCGCCAGTGGCGTAGCTAGGCATCTATCCATGGGGGGCACAGCTGTGTATGGGGGGGCACTAGGCAGGCGGAGCTCAGGGGCATTCTGATGCCACATAGAAGGGTATATTAAGGCATATCGTCACTTCGTCAGTCACAGGTCCAAGCAGATTACGGCAGCCATGGCCAGTGGGGGGGGAGCAATTGGGGGGCTCCGGATTCTCATGGGGGACACGTGCCCCCCCGTAGCTACGCCACTACACGATTATAGCTGATCTGACGTTATATAAGGTAGAAAGATAACGAGGCAACAGTCATTACTTTGCAGGAGACTAAACAACCTCAAATCACACGTAAGCTCTCCCTCCTTCCCTCCCTCTCCCGCTCACAGCGGCGCCGCCAGGACAGGGTGACATGGGTGGCCAAGGCTGGACACAGATATAGTGTGGGGTGGCCATGGCAGAGCCATTATAATGAAATGGATGAATTTTCATTAGGCCTCTGACTTAGATCTGGGGTGGCCAATGAGATTTCAGGGGTGGCCCTGGCCCGTGGCCACACCCTAGATCCACCACTGCCCACTCCTTCCTCTTCCACTCCCTTCCTTTCTCTCTCTACTACCTTACGCTGCAGAAATATGAAGAAAAGCAACAAAATAAAGCGTTGCTTGGCCATAAATCCTCCCAGCTGCCGGCACACACACCCTGCTTCCTCCTCCCAGCTGCCTGCCCAGCACACACACCCTGCTTCCTCCTCCCAGCTGCCCAGCACACACACCCTGCTTCCTCCTCCCAGCTGCCCTGCACACACACCCTGCTCTGCTTCCTCCAAGCTGCCCGCCAGCGACACACAACCTTCTTCCTCGCTCCCAGCTGCCCTGCACACACACCCTGCCTTGATCGCTGCGCGCCCTCGACTGTCCGCCTTACCAGAATACTTAAGGATGTCAACTGTGTTCACACATGCTTCAAACATAAACTTTTCCCTTAATTTCCTTCCCACGCCCTGACCTGTTGACCTTTGACCAATAATTCTTGACCTGTAACGTTATCTAAGTCTTAAATGTAAGTAAAGGTGAGTTAGTAATAGTGTTGGTATAGTTTTGTAGTATTTTTTTAGCTTATATTGATGGGGTTCGTTAGTGCTTCGAACTCGTTAACAGCGTCGCAGAGGATTGTGGGTAGGATATCATCATTATTATTTATATTTTTTTGCTACGTAGTTTGCGGGTTGTTAAAAGACTGCATTGCTTTGTTAGCAGTGGCGTGGCTGGGTATCTAGTAATGGGGGGCACCTGGGGGCACTAGGCAAACGGGCCACCTTGATGCACATAGATAGGGGTATTACTAGGATCGATCATGGTGGGCATTAGACATTTACAGATACCCCAGCCAGGCCAGGGGGGTGCACCTGGGGTGGCACGGGCCCTACCCCGTGCTACGCCACTGACACACGACACACACACACAGACACGACACAGACACCCACACACCAGACCTACCTGTTTTTCTAGTGGAGTGGTTGAGTGGGTTGAGGGAGTTTCTGCCCCCGTTGAGGGGAGTCTTGGTGGGGAGTATGATGGAGAGTAGGTCATCACCTTGGTTGAGGCGGCGCTCTGCAGGGACAACCACCGGCGTGTTTAGGTTTTGGGGGGGGGGGGAGCCCGGCCGCGGTGCTGGGGGGGAGGGGAAGTGAGTGGTGTATTAACGTGTTGTATTTTACCTAGTAGTGATATAAGGGAAATGAGTTACAGTACCTGGTGGGGTCGCCGTCTCCTTGTCTCAATGGGTCAATCTTAGCTTTAAATACATAATAAGTGTGGTGTGGTGTGATGTGTGTGTTTGTGTGTGTGTGTGTAGGGGGGGGGGGGGGTCAACTTTCTGTACTCTGATCATTTATAAAATGATAATAATTTTTCACAGCTAATATCCTATAGGAGTAAGCCGTGTGTCTGTGTGTCTGTCTGTCTGTCTGTCTGTTTTGGGTAACCGAAACGGTAAATTAGTGTCTTTATTGTAAATCCATCAATTTTATTAAGGATACTTTTTTTTGTTTTTCTGCTGTTTGGGTAAAAAACTGAATTCTTTTGGATGGGTGGGTCAAAGGGGCAATGTAGGTGAAGGGCCCACCTGTGCCATTTAAAAGGGCCTTTTAGGGAGTGTGGGGGAAACATTTAAGTCCAGATCAGGAAACCTGGGGGGGCCGGCCCCCTTCCCCAAACCAGAGCCCAAAAACCCCCGGGCCCCGAGTTTTGGTTGGTGGTTGGTGGGTTGGGGTGTTGGTTTGAGGAAAAAAGGGGTTGGATAAAGGAATGGTTCTCCCCCGGCGGCCCCTTTGCCAGGAGACACCCAAAAACCGTGGGTTGACAGGGGGGGTTTTCGCTTTCTTTTGGGGGGGGCCCAAGCGGGTTGTATTAAATTAGGTAGTTTTTTGTGTGTGGTGGTTAGTATGTGGGGCCCGTCTTCTGTCTTCTGGTTTTGGAAAATAAATTAATAATTTGTGTGGTGGGTTTGGGGGAAAATTGGGGAAAGGGGTTCCATTATGATATTTAAATTTTTTTAAAAAATTAAATTAATTACAAAAATCGCTCGTTTTGCCGTCCCCTTTGTTAGGGCCCAACGTTGTTCCTTTGTGAGGTGGTAAAAATCCAAAACAGGTGGAACACCGGAAAAGGGTTGGAATCCGAAGGGGTTTGGTTAAAACACAAGGTTGGAATTACGAAAACCCCGGGGGGTCAGTTCACAACCGTAGACCAGGACGTTTGGTCCGGAGGGTTGTGTGGGGAAAAGGGGTTGGTTTGGGGGTTGGAATCACACGGAACACAAAGGGTTGAATCACACGGAAGTTGATTCCCCAGGAACTGTTACCAGGCCACTTACCACCCAGGGCAACAACAGGGGGGTTAATAAGTTTGTCTAATACGAACTTAAAACCCAACATGGGTCCGCAGGGCCCACAAGCACTTTCTAATCTATAATAATATAAGCGAAAGTGTGTTTTCTGTGTGTTGTCCGCGATAGGTTCCGTCCCCAGTAAACGTAATCCCATTATATGGCAAATTTTTGGGAAACCCAGGCGACCAGGGGAACATTTAAGCCCACTTATGGGATGATCCGATCTTTTTTTATTTTTAGTAGCCTATTAGCGAGAATTGTGAAAAAAAAAATGTGGGTTGCGAGAATTGAGGAAACCTTGATGTTAGGGTGATGGGTAATGGTGAGTTAATGGGTGGGGTGATGGGTAATGGGTGTGGGGTGATGGGGTGAGTGAATGGGTGGGGGGTGATGGGTTAGGGTTTATGGGTGATGGGTGAGGGAATAGGTGGGGGGTGATGGGTAATGGGTGAGTGAATTGGTGTGTGGTGATGGGTAATGGGTGACTGAATGGGTGGGGGGTGATGGGTAATGGGTGAGTGAATGGGTGGGGTTGATGGGTAATGGGTAAGTGAATGAGTTGGGGGTGATGTGAATGGGTTGGCGTTAATCAAAAAATTTCTACATCCATGATTTCAGGAAAGTTAGAAGGGGCTTTCTGGAGTGTCTGTGTTTGGTGGGCCCGGCCCACCAAACACAGTGGTGGGGCCCAAAAGGCCCACCAATAGCCCTCCGCAGGAGCTAGCCAAAAGTCCGCCCGGAGGGCGGCTTTGCGGCTAGTATACTATAAGAGTAGCCGTGTGTCTGTGTGTCGTCTGGTTCTGGGTAGCCGAAACTGTAAATTCAATTTTGATGAGAGTAGGCTCAAAAAAACACAAATAAATCGTAGGTGGGAAGCGTCTTGGTCCTATGTCGATTTAATAATTTTGAAGGAGGGTTTTGGGCTAAAAAACTTTTCAGCGATTAGATTACAGAAAAACTCTGCGGTAACGTCTTGCCACATTCCACAAACTCGGTAACTAATGGGCTTACGTTTGTGTGCGTGTGTAAGCTGTGTGTTGGGAAACACACGGAACACAAAGGGTTGGAATCACACGGAACACAAAGGGTTGGGAAACAAACGAACACAAAGGGTTGGAAGCACACGGAACCCCAAAGGGTTTGGAATCCACACGGAAAACAAAGGGTTTTAATCACACGGAACACAAAGGGGTTTGGGAAACACACGGAACACAAGAGTTTGAATCAACGGAACCAAAGGTTGGAATCCACGGAACACAAAGAGTTTTAATCACATGGAACACAAAGGGTTGGAATCACACGGACGTGGTCTACCCGAGCACTTTGACCAGTGACCAACGACGCACAACACGTTGGGGTTTGCAACACAAAGTTGTCTAATATATGTATACACCCACAAACATCAATAAAGGGTCCGAAGGCCCACAAAACTTTTATAATACTATATAATTACATTATATCAACTTGGTCCCAAGTAAAGTACTTATACTTGTACTTAAATAAACATTTAGTACTTGTCAAGTACAGGACTTGACATTTTAAAAACCAAGTACTTATATACTGGAAAATCAAATACTACTTTCAGTACACTAGAAAAATCCTTCTATTGCCCCTCCATCTCTTGTGCCCCTCCACGCCCCACGCCCCCCACCGGACCTCGGTGCGGGTGTGCTGCAGCCAGGGCCGGATTTAGGAGTGGACAAAGTGGGCGGCTGCCCAGGGGGCCTCCACAATCAGGGGGCCTCCACAAAATGTGAAAACTGCCAAACTGAGCCTGGGCCTCCACATATTACAACTTTTGTTCTTATATATTATTTACTTATTAATTTCTGGTATTATTTTTTTTTTCCTAGTGTTTGCCCATACTCTCCCCTCTCCCCAAACAGGTTTGGGACGGGCTAAGCGAGATATTTGGCTGGGGTCAAAATTGCCGTCGCAACCAACTAGTTTTTGAGTTAGGGGGTAGTAATAACTGTCAAAATTCCCTAGATAGGAAATAGTGCATTTCTTTTAAAGTCTCAGAGACTTGTGAACCTGACGATCCTCCCAAACAGAATGATATAACCGGTGTATCGATCCCCCTCCCCCCACCCCTCCCACTAGGGTAAGTTTAAATTTTGTTAGGTTACGGAGAGTCTAGAGGTGGCGGAGCCCCCCCCGTTAGAAGTTAGGTAAATTTGGTTAGGTAGATATCGGGTGATTTTTGCTAAGAGGTTTGTTTAGATTTTACGGGGGTCCGCCCAGCGTGATGCCTGGCTGATGCCCTCTGGACATAATTAGTGTAACTTTAGACTACTCGTAAATGTAATAGTGCAGACTAAGATAGTTTACGTCACCTCACCGGGAACTTTTGGCTGAGGAGTACAGTTAACTATCTTTTTCATTGTAATAAAGAAAGATAGAGAGAGAGGAGGAGAGAGAGAGAGAGAGAGAGAGATAGAGAGAGAGAGAGAACCATGGACACTACTCTTTTCTGTTCCAATTTACAGGTACTTTAAGCCTGATTGAGAAACTATCTATAGGGAATTGTGACCGTGTCACAAGACTCTCTCTCTCTCTCTCTCTCTCTCTCTCTCTCTCTCTCTCTAATTTTCCATTTCTTCGTTTACTACTACTACTACTACTACTACTACTACTTCTACTACCACCACTACTACTACTACTACCACCACTACTACTACTACTACCACTACTACTACTGCTACTACTACTTCTACTACTACTACTACTACTATTTCTACTACTATTACCACCAGTCCACCACACCACCACCACTACTTTTTAACATTTGTGCCTATAGCGCCTGTAGGCAGTGGTGACACAGGGCTCGGATGGTAGTATCTGGAGGTTCACTTGAGGGCTGTGATGGTTGGTCCTCGCCCGTGGTGGCTCAGGCAGGATTTTTATAGTGACGCCTGTGATTAGAGGCTCATGCCGCCCCCCTGTGTCCTCCGATGCGCAATCGAAGGTAGAGTTGATGGGCAGGGCATGTGGGTGTTCTTAGGCCACTCGACGGTGCAGAAAGGTTTTGGTTTTCTTCGGGGATCGAACTCGGGTCACCGAGAACGCCAGTCGAAGACGCTAACCACTCCGCTACCGCCTCCCCACACCACTACTACTACCACCACCACCACACCACTACTACCACCACCACTACTACTACTACTACTACTACTACTACTACTACTACTACTACCACTACTGGCAAAACAATTTCAGCAACTGTCACTTATACCACCATCACAACAACAACAACAACAACAACAACAACAATAATGACAACAATTACAACTTGCGCCACATTGAGTCAAAGCAATGTGTGCACAAGTTCGATAATTATTGGTCGACCCATTAACCATCCAACCACCAAACACTCCAATGATATTACGAACACGCTAATTACGGCCCAATAATTATACAGTTGTTTTTAATCTGAATTCATAACAATTTCGTTCCGCTACTTATCAATCAGAATTTAGGCAGGACGTAAAGTTTTACGTTATTAGTATTATTATTATTAATTAATTATTGATTATTATTATTATTTATTATATTATTTTATTAGTCACTAGCCGGCCCCCCCAAGCCGCCCTCCGGCCGGACTTTTGGCTAGCCTCCTGCGGCGGGCTATTGGTGGGCCTTCGGCCCACCAACCAGACTCTCAATAGCTCCCTTCTAGCTTTACTGAAAATCATGGATGTAGAATGTATGTATTAACGCCAACCCATTCACCATCCTCCCAACCCATTCAATCCCCCCACCCATTCACTCACCCATTACCCATCACCCCCACCCTTCACTCACCCATTACCCATCACCCGCCCACCACCACTCACGCACCCATTTACCATCACCACACACGCCATTCACTCACCCATTACCCATCACCCACCTATTCCCTTCACCCTCACCCATTACCCCAGCATTCACTCACCCATTACCCATCACCCTCCCACCCATTCACTCCCCATTAACCCATCAACACACACCCATTCACTCACCCATTACCCATCACCCCCACCTATTCCCTTCACCATCACCCACCCCCCAACCCACACACTGGGTCCCCCACCCATTCCCTCACCCATCCCCACACACCATTACCCATCACCCCACCCACTCACTCACCATTACCCTATCACTAGGTACATCAAGTTTCCTCAATTCTCGCACCCACTTTTTTTCACAATTCTCGCTGATAGGCGGCTACTAAAAAAAAAAAAAAAAAAGTGTCGGATCATCTCATAAGTATGCTTAAAACCTTCCCTTGTCAGCCGATTGGCTACCAAAACTGTCGCCATAGATGGATTCCGCACGGTGGGCGGAACCTATACCACACACACACACACACACACACCACAGACGGACACACTTTCGCTTATGTTATTATAGATATTATTATTATTATTGTATTTCAGGAATTTTCAGTCTTATTTTTTCACCAATTTTAGTAGTAATTATGTTATTATTATTATTATTATTATTATTATTATTATTATTATTATTATTATTATTATTATTATTATGCTTACTATTTTTTTTACAGTATTTAGGCATTTTTTTAATCCTTCTCGCCACCTAATTTCTTCATTTCACTCTAGTTCATCTTTCTTTTCCTGCATCTTCTTCTTCTTCTTCATTTCCTTTTTCTTCTCTCCCTTATTATTCATCATCATCATCTTCTTCCTTCTTCTTCCTTCTCATCTACAAGTACACACATATAGGTGCCTTGCACTGACGTCACGATCTAGCGTCTTCAAGCCAAATGCCGCCCGTCGGAGCGAGCTGGAGGACCAACAAACTCCATTTGCCGCCCGTGTTTGCCAGCTTATGGTAATTTTCCCCCACTAAATATATGTTTATCAGTATAAAAGATATGCTGTTATCTTCGGAAATGTTTTTTCTATAATATTATCAAAATAAAAAATCGTAAAACACACTAAATAACTGCCATTATGAGACTCTCAAGAAATATGCATGAGCTTAATATTATATTAAACTCTTCGTCATTTAATACTTTGCGAGAAAACTTTTTACATGGAGAATATGAATAGAAGCGGAGTTTCATTAGCTTTCCATTGATATATTTTGTTTTCTGATAAATGAATTATCAGCATGCATAAATGAGCGTTAACTAAATAATTAACATCATGAAATCGGGTAATTTTTCCCGATTGATGATGTTATTTATTTACTTAACGCTAATTTATGCATGCTGATAATTCATTTATCAGAAAACAAAATATATCAATGGAAAGCTAATGAAACTCCGCTTCTATTTATATTCTCCATGTAAAAAGTTTTCTCGCAAAGTATTAAATGACGAAGAGTTTAATAGAATATTAAGTTCATGCATATTTCTTAAATCTCATAATGGCAGTTATTTTGTGTGTTTTCCGGTTTTTTATTTGATACTATTATAGAACAAACATTTCCGAAGATAACAGTATATCTTTTATACTGATTAACATATATTAAGTAGGGGAAAATTACCATAAGCTGGCAAACACGGGCGGCAAGTGGAGTTTGTTGGTCCCCCAGCTCGCATTTCCCGCGTTTTTCGCTTGCACAGCGAGGGCTGTGACGTCACGTGCAAGACACCTATTATACAGTCAGAGGAAAGGGGGTTACTTAAGAGACATTTGTGATCAAGTCAAGAAAGAGGATAGCGGGCAGGGGGAGGGAAGGGAAGAGGAATAGAAGGCTTGTGTGTGTGTGTGTGTGTGTGTGTGTGTGTGTGTGTGTGTGTGTGTGTGTGTGTGTGTGTGTGTGTGTGTGTGTATTCATCTAGTTGTATTTATCTAGTTGTATTTTACAGGGCCAGAGCAATGCTCGTATGGCCCCGTCTCCATATCAACATTTTTATCATTCATCCTTAGTGCTTTGTGTTGGCCGAAGCCAGCACCCTGGGAGGCGGGTCACCCCGGCTAACACCCGGTACCCATTCACTGCTGGGTGGACAGGGGCTCAGGTTTTAAGGAAACAACCCATCTGTTTCCGCTCCGCCCGGGGATCGAACCCTGGACTTCTCGGTTGTGAACCGAGCGTGCTTCCCCTACACTACGGAGTACCCTGTGTGGGTAGGGGGAGGGAAGGGAAGAGGAATAAAAGGCTTGTGTGTGTGTGGGTGTGTGTTGTGTGTGTGTGTGTGTGTGTGTGTGTGTGTGTGTGTGTGTGTGTGTGTGTGTGTGCGTGTGTGTGTGCGTGTGTGCTATGCTTCTAAGTGACCTTTGCGCAGTAACAGCTTAGAGGTCATTGGTAAAGGGGAGCGCATCATGGGGCACAAGGGCAGGGAGGGAGGGAATGCAAGAGTGAAGTATTCAAATACGAATACGAATACAATGTTAACCCCTCGAGGCCCAGAACGTAATTTCCATTGTAAGTTGGCTACCATTAGACTGATTTTAATTATTATAAGCAATATTTTATAGATATGACCTGTTTAATATCCTTGTCCACTAGCTTCTCTGGTATATTAAGTAACTTTTCGTAATATTATGGCTAACAACAGACGATTTTATACAGCAACGGAAAGAGCTGGGTATGAAAGGGTTAAATACTGTGAATTCGATTGCAAACACGAATAATTATTCATGATAGTATTCATGAATGCATTCATGAATACTTTTTGTTGAAAAATTATTTGTAATTGTAACTAAGCACTGTGGTAGATGATTGGAATGGACCAGTCGTCAGGTAGTTAGAGTCAATAGGGAGTTTTAAAAGGAGACTAGACAATTTCATAGATCGGGATGAAAGGTGGATGTAGGTAGTGTTAAGTAACAGGAACTACCACGTGTAGGTCTCACGGCCTCTTGTAGCTTCCTTAGCTTCTATGATGTTCTTATGTTCTTATGTAATAAAGCTATGGAATGTTAAATAGCTTTTTGAGCAATGGATCATGTTTTTATCACAATATTTACAGCGTGTCTTGATGGCAGCACTTGTGTCTTTGGGTATCATGAAAGGTTCCCACACCACTCATGACGCCGTGAAGACATTTCATGATTTCTGGATTCTGTTACTCAGGAAGATAATCTAGATGACAGCAGTCAATCTCTTGAGTTATAATGATAGAAGCTGCAGAGATAATAAATGTTACATAGTTGATGTATGATAATTATCCGTGCACAGTTCAGGCAGAATCGACTTTTTGCACCATGGTTTCGCCCGTCATCATGATAACGTAATACTTTTAAAGTCAGTAATATAGACAGAACTTATCAGTCTACCTCATTCATTAGCATACTTTGCTGCTTGAAGATAAGATCACAAATTCACCCTCAGAATCCTGGCTCTACGATGACATTAACTCACTCATTCACAAGTTCAAGGCTGACATAACATAGCTGTCTTGTGAGTGACAGAAAACTGAGAAAACAGACGTCCAGCCGCCCACGTATACCGAGCCGACTATACTGACGTGTACTGGACGCGTTGGCTGAGCAGCATCAAGGCAAACAAGGGTACAAATTTTTG
>JACEEZ010006752.1:51826-71826 GCA_016584305.1 Chionoecetes opilio
ATAGTATTCAATTATGTTTTTTTCCCCTTTCCTATTCCACAACACTTTCGCAGACTTGCCTGTCTGTCTATATGCTTATATGTCTAATGTTCCACCTGTTTACCTGTCATTTATCTCCTAACTGTATGTAGTACCTGTCTGTCTTTGTCTGTCTTTTTACCGTCCATTCATATATAGACACACGACCAGACTCTTACACACGATAACAAAACTTATACAATTGTTAGGGAGAAATACACATAAAGAAATACCGACACACACACACACACACACACACATACACACACACACACACACACACAGTCACACACACACTCACACTCACACACACACACACACAGTCACACACACACTCACACTCACAATCACACACACACACACACACACACACACACACACACACGTAATACCCAGCCGGATTCACTCAGCCAGTCAGCCATCTAGTCAGCCAGCCAGCCAGGACAACTAAGCCTTTTCATAATCAACAAATTTTACACTTATCTTATTTTTCCTTCCAGCAAAATATGACAACAGTTCCCATCTTTCCCTCCCTCCCTTCCTTCTGCCTTCCCTCCGTCTCTCTTTCCCTCCATCTCTCCTTCCCTCCCTCTCTCCTTCCCTCTCATCTCATACGAAAAAACTCATTAAGCAGAGCAAGAAAAATTTTGAAGTACGTATTGCCGAAATGAGCAAATCAAACCCTAAAGAATTCTACAGCTATGTTAAAAGGAAAAAAGTAATGACGTCAACCATAGGACCGTTGGAAATGGAAAATGGCGAACACACAGAAAATGAAGTATCTATGGCGGATACTCTAAATAACTTTTTTGCATCAGTCTTCACAGTGGAAAACACGCAAAATCAACCCATCCCGAAAACCTAGAACAAAGGTACTTGCCTCAGCTCATTAACCTTTCAGGAATGTGACATTTTGCTCGCGATAAATAACATGAAGATAAACAAAGCGCCTGGTCCTGACAAAATTTCGCCACGCATATTAAAAGAAGCAAAGAACGAAATAGTAAAACCACTTTCCATCTTATTTAATAAGTCTTTACTCACCGGAAATGTACCGTGCGAATGGAAACTAGCAAATGTCACACCCATATTTAAAAAAGGAAGCAAGTCGCAGCCCGGAAACTATCGCCCAATCAGTTTAACATCAGTTGCTGGAAAATTAATGGAATCCATCATAAGAGACAAAATCGTTAAGTTCTTAGAAGAAAATGACATAATCAAAGACTCGCAGCATGGATTCAGAAATAAACGCTCATGCCTCTCAAACTTACTTGATTTTTACAATAGTGTATTCAAAATGTACGACAACACGAGGGCAGTAGACGTAGTTTACCTCGATTTTCAAAAAGCGTTCGACAAAGTTCCTCATAAGCATCTCATTAGCAAAGTAAAAGCTCATGGTATAACAGCACATCTTTCAAATTGGATAGAAAACTGGCTGTCAAATCGTAAACAAAGGGTGGTAATAAATGGAAATTCTTCTGACTGGACCAGTGTAAATAGTGGTGCTCCTCAAGGATCAGTTCTCGGACCTATCCTGTTCTTAATATACATAAATGACATTGACGAGGGAATCACATGCAGATATCGAAGTTTTGCTGATGACACGAAAATCACAAACATTGCCTCTACAGAATCTCAGCGCCAACTCATTCAAAACGACTTAAACACGCTAACAGAATGGTCAAAAACATGGCAAATGAATTTGTCACCTTGACAAATGTCATGTACTACATATCGGTAATAACAACCCTCATAAAAGTTACGTGATGAACGATTTCCAACTAACAAGACGTGTTGATAAAAAAAAAGATTTAGGCGTTATAATCTCGAAAGATCTCAAACCGAATACCAAATTATAGAGGTAGTAAAAACTGCAAATAAATTGGTTTGGCTTTATTGGACGAACTTTCAGTTTCAAATCTGAAAAAGTTTACTCACTCTTTTTAACTCGCTTGTTCGCCCCCATCTAGAATACTGTGTGCAGTTCTGGTCACCTTATTATAAAAAGGACATAGATAACTAGAAAAAATACAGCGCAGAGTAACCAAAATGATACCTAGATTGCGAAATAATCGTACGAAAATCGGCTCAAAGAACTTAACTTATTCCCACTAACAAAACGAAGGATAAGAGGTGACCTCATCGAGTCTTTAAAATCTACAATGGATTTACGAACGTAGTCCCAGAAATCTTTTCACGCTAGACCGGTCAGCTCAACTAGAAAACAACGGATTTAAAATAAGCAGGAAACGGTTTGTAACGAACGAAGCAAAGTACTTCTTCACAAACCGTGTTGTAAACGTATGGAATGGGCTGCCGTCAGACGTAGTAAACTCAAATACAATAGAATCATTTAAAAATCACCTCGATAAATATTTCATATCAAATCCCCGGTTGTCACTGTTTATCTCGGAATAATAGATTTATCTCGCGGGCCTCTGATACTTACTCTCATTGCGTAAAATGATTGCGAGTCGCGTCTACACAACCCCTCCCACACGTCTCAGACAGCCCCGAGTAAACGGTCACTACTATAACTTTTGACCTGTGACGGGCTGTGGTTCAGTAAGGGCCCTGTCAGTTAGTGACCACCATCGGAATTTATATACCAGGGGTCACTGCTGCAGGGGGCATTGAAATCCACGGCGTCCTACTTGGAAAGTGCACTACCGCAGTGGATTGAAACGGAGCTGGGGCCTGATTGACTGCTGCCTCCCAATAAGGCGCCAGGCAAGGCTGCCGCACCACCCTTGAACTTCCACACTGAGCCTACACGAACACTACATTAGACCTCATAACACACATTGATAGCCCCGAGTTAACGGTTACCACTACTACTCTCGACCTGTGACGGGCTGTGGTTCAGTTAGGGTCCTGACAGTTAGTGACCACCATCGGGATTTAAGGTACCAGGGGTCACTGCTGCAGGAGGCATTGAAGTGTACGGCGTCCTACGGGCGACATGGAAAGTACACAATCCCTCAGTGGATTGGGAACGGAGCCTGGGCTGATGACTTGCTGCCCTCCCAAGAAAGCGCCAGGGCAGGCTGCCCACCACCACCCTTTGAGCCTCCACAGACTGTGTTCCACCATTACAAAAACACATAACATGACTATCTATCAAGCCCTAACCCTACCCCCACAAACTAGTTATTAGTTTGCCTAGATTACAGCTTTCAACCTTTCTCACAATTTCCTGCAGTTTGTTCTATAGTGCATGGTATCACTTCTTTTCCGTCCAAGCTTCGGCTGAGGGATGGTGATGGGGCGGAGCCTTCTATTCCTATCCTTTCTCTCTTATCTCTAGTTAGTGTATGTAGTTAAAGCAACAGTCTTGTAAGGACCTATCGTCTGTTTGCTGTTTGTGTTTCCTTTTGTATTCCTTTGTATCTCTCCTTCCCTCCCTCTCTCACCCTCTCTCCTTCCTCCATCTCTCCTTCCTCCGTCTCTCCTTCCCTTCATCTCTCTTCCCTCCGTCTCTCCGTCCCTCCATCTCTCCGTCCCTCCGTGTCCTCTCCTTCCCTCCACTCCTCCTTCCCTTACTCCCTCCCTGATACGTGATGTTTTCGGGGACACCAAATAAGCAAAATAAGGTCACCAGAAATACTTTGGAAGAGGAGACTTTTGATATGATAAAAGACATAAAGGGGGAAAAAGAAAAAGAATGAAAGACAAATCTTGTTTCTTGATTGAGGACAAAATCTCATTAGGTCAACTCCATGCTTACAAAGCCTGAGGTAACAAGCACTAGATGCTAATGTTGTGTGTGTGATGGTGTGTGTGTGTATGTTTTTTCACTTGCCACCCACCATTCACGGTCCTTCTGTAACTACAGTCACTACGTAACCAAACAATGCATTTAATTGTAGTTCAGTGGGTAGTTTATATCTTAATGACTGTTTGGACTGTATCAGTGTTGTGTAGTTTATCTTTGGGAACTAAAGCGTTGGCGGCGCGATAGAACATCGACGTGGCAGGTATACACGTGATCAATCGAGGTGGGCTGAGTGGACTGAGGAAGGTGAGGAGGGACGACGACGTAACCACCTTCCGCCACACTCAGGAACGGTTTGCCGTACTCTGTGGCAACACCGACTACCCTCTACTCACAATAACACCTTGTTTTACTCTTGTTTTTGCTGCTGTCCCTTCTTAAGTTATTCTTAAGTAAAGAGAAACCCAAGTCCGTTGTTTGGAATTACTGCCACAGTAATTCAACACTAACAAAAATAATGAATAAAAGGACAAAGAAAAAACCCGATCACTGATAAACATTAATAATAATTATAAAATATGTGAATATTTTTTTTAAACACAAAAATGAAAAAAGAATTAGGAAAAAAACATTAGGTAAAACATCTTTTTCACTAACCCTTCGCAACACACACACAAAGCACACACACACGAACACACACACACACACACACACTCACACACACATCAACCTGTTTGGTACTTCGTAGTGTAGTAGTAGCAACGCTCGGTTCACAATCAAGAAGCCCCGGGTTCGTCCCCGTGCGGGAGCGGAGATAGATGTGCTGTTTTCCTTAAAACCTGAGCCCCCTGTCTATCCTCAGTAAATGGGTACGGGTGTTAGCAGGGGGGTTTGTGACCCGCCTCCCGGGGTGGTGGCTTCCCCCACACGAAGGATAATGATAAAAAAATGTAGAATGGAGACGGGCCTAACGGTGTAAGCTCAGCCTGTAAAATACAACTGAATGATACACAACCACACCGCCTGAACGGTTTTCAGTCGGTTTTGTCACCATTTTGTGGTCCGGCGTCGATCCGACCCTTTCCCGGGGATTTTTCCAATGACAAATGGATTTTTCCATGAAAATTCGGGCAGTTTTAAATCCCCTTGGCAAGGGGATGGGTGTGTGTGGTGTGTGAAGTCCGCATTAACCCGAAAGATCGGCAATAATTAGCTCCAAGCTCGCACCCGGGAGGTTGAAACTGGCGAGTCGCGAAGTCCGAATTTGCGTGGACAAGGACAAAGACCATGGGTGAATGTGTCTTGACAACTGTTTGTTCGTAAGAATGGTGAATGAAACATACACATACAACACACAATCCTCTCATCGTCAGCCTCGCCGTCAGTACTATTGAACGACAGGAAGCGCTGGCTGACCCTTTCCCTGACGCATCCGCTCTTTTTACCACTCACCATCGCCACCATCGCGCAGCCCACTCGCACAGCCGCCGCCATCGGTCTCCCGTCAACTTGGCCGCCAGGTCTGTCGGCAGTGGCTATACCGGATGAAGCAGGGGAAAGTTCTATGGTGGATGGGAGTGGGATGCGGGGGTAACAGATCGTGCCGCTATGCGAGACAGCAGGGCGATGCGTGACTCATCCCGGGTGAAAACTGAATGAAGACACTCCACGCAAACGACCGAGCGAACGGCTTTTGCGGCATAACAATGAGACACTAGACAGACATATTTGGCTAAATAGAGACAATGACAAGAGACTAGACATATCGGCACAGTACATACTAACGTGAGTAAGATTAACTCACTGCACTTAACAAATATATACTGCTACTAGCTACTGTACATACTAATGATCATCAACTATGTAGCTCAGTGACTACTGCTACTGACTACAGTACTGTATGTAGAGGGTGTCTCTCAACAGCTCTATTCAACTGCCATCGAATACGCAGCTTCTCTCTGCACGACTTCAAAAACAAGAAAACCTTGTGGTTGTTACTTATCGCATTTCAGATAGCCACAATAATGCTGATTAAGGTCTGATGAACGACAATAGTAACTGAGTGAATAAGACTGGGAGTGTACTACGTACCAGTAATGAATGGTACGTATTTATATAAGTGGTATGATTCCATGAGCTACAGAGTTAAATAGTGATGTTAAGGATATGCGCAGTGTGTAGTTCGAGATAAGTATTGTGTCATGAAATTCTCATCAACTTACACACGGGGTGAGTGTGGTAGCTGGAAGGTGAGACAAAAAAAAGCTGGGGTGTCTATGATATTATGAGCAGTGGTTTGTGTGGGGAAAATCAAATAAAGCCCACGGGAGGTTTGTGGTTGTGTAAGAAGCCTGGGTTTGTTTTTTTGTATTTGGACAATGGTATTGGTGGGGTTGGTATGTACAAGTTGGAGTTGGGCAATGGTTTGACTTCTTTCTAAAGTAGTAAGTGGCTGGTGTGGGTGAGTCCGAAGCAATGGTTTGAACCCCTAAATTAGGAGATTGATTGGATTTAAATGACAAAACAAAAAAGGGAATTGCCCCTAGGTAACAGTACTGATGGGGAAATAAGGGGATAGAATGGAATGAGGGTTTTGTAAAAAGAAGTAGAAAGGTAAGAGATTAAGTAAATGAAGATGTATAGAAAAGTAAGAAGAAAAGTATATAAAGGAAAAAGAAAAATTAAGGAAAGATTAAAAGAAAGGTAATTTGTTGAGTAAGGGAGGAAGGAGGTAGTAATGATTTTTAATTGATTTCAAGAGTGTTTGTGACGTTAATGACAAAACCTTTTCCACGTCCCCGTTTTTGTTTTTTTTATTGAATTTGTTTTGTTTGTGCCTACAGCGTTGTAAAAGAAGCCTCAAAATGTGTTCCCCCCCCCCCCCACCATCTCACGTAGAAGACCAAGAAATTTGAACCCTGTGAAGGCAGTGTGAAATGTCACTACCTGTGCCATCTGGTGTGACCCCTCTATTGCCTCCGGATTACCTGGACTTGTTTGAAGACCGACAGTTGGTTACGGTTTTTTTAATACACGAGACAGACAGAGGACACGAAACACACACACGAGACAACATACCAGACCCACACACACAGAGAACAACACACCACACACAGCACCCACCCACACACACAACAACAGACCATGAACACCCACCACACACAGAGGCAACGCCCATACAGACCACCACCACAAGGAGAACAAGAAGAACACGCATACGCACACACAGGGAGGTTACATGGACACACACACCACATAACAAGGCAAGGTACACACACACACACAAACCACACACACAAGGGATGTGCACTGTACAACACAACACAACACACACAACCACCACACACACACAAGCAAGGTACACACACACACACATGTGACAGGTAATGTCCCAGGTTGTGGGCACATGGGGTTATGACGGCAACTTTCCCTCACCTTTAAACAGGTGTTTTAAGTTTCCGCCGCCCCACCCATTGTAGGTCCCCCCCCGCCTTAACTATTTTCGCTCAATCAGAGTTGGCATCCCGATGATCCATTTTACATTCCCACAACACTAGGAAGAAAGCCTTTAAAGTTTTTTTTTTCCTTAACGTTTGATGGGAGGTGGACTTTAATCAAGCCTTAAGTTACCTTTGAACGTTTTTTGAATGGTAGAGATGGACTTCAAAATCCATAAAAAAAAAAAGTGGGAGAAGTGATTTAAAAAAAAAAAATTGAAATTATGTAAACAAAATAAAATTGCAGGTGGCAAAAATCTTTTTATCACTTTTAATAAAATTAGTAAAGTTCAGAAATGCCAACCTTAAGGCAGAAATTTCAGTAAAATTCAGGATGGTGGTTTTTCAAGTGCTACAGGGAGTTTTTGTGTATCCTCTTTCGTGGTTGGTATCCCCCTAGTTGTGTGTTTCCCCCGACTCCCTTCCTCTGTGAGGTGTAATATGAACAAGTGAGAAAGAGAAGCCCTTTTTTGTAACAAGTGGGCTGGGAAGTTGGTAAACGAAGGCAATGAATGCCACAATGGGAAACAAGGAAGTTGTTCCGTGGGAAACCCACAAACCCACACAACGACCAACTGGCACGACCTTGGTGTATTTTGTGATACTGGTGCTCAATGCAATCAGTGTGTGTAGGTGTGTGCGTGAGAGCGAGTTTTTTTGAGGCAAGTGGAGACTAAGGCTGTGTGGTGTGTCGGTGACCAGGCTGATGATGTCCTCGTTTTCCCTGTCCCCTTGACGTACACAGTACGATCATAGACAAAATAAAGGGTTTATGAGTTTGGGTAACGTGAAACAGGTGTTGACATGATAAGAAGGAACTGCTGTTTGGGTGTTTTGTGGTAGGTGGCTGCTGTTACTGTCAGCTAGATAGAAAAATTAATTGCCCAGATTTGGTGACAGGAATTCTCCCTTTTTTGACTAGACCAAACAGCATCGACATGTTTTTTGTTTTTGTAGGAACCATGATTGTTATCCTTGTTACGCGTGCGTCGCGTAGGACAGTGGCACTTCAAGTTAGGGTGTATCAAGTGCACTTCATTCCACATCCACCCTGGGAACACATTAATTAACGGTAACGCCAGTGTGTTTAAAAAAGTCCAACGCCCTCTGTTATAGGTTTTGGTTTTTAGTGGATGTGTTATTCTTAGAGTCCAGCGGAGGTGACAAAGGGCACTGTGCACCACCAGCACTTGTTTATTTGTTTTGAGTGCCTTGTGGGAGTCACTGTCCTCTGGTGCTGGGTGGCGGTGGTGCCCGGCCACAGGGGTTTGGGTGATACGACACCACAGCCACAGAACCCTGGAGTGCCGCAACAGTGCCGCCCACGATGCCTTGCTGAAGCAGGTGCTCGTGCTGGCGTTTGTCTGGGCAAGGCATCGAGGAGAGGGACTGTTGATGGTGTGATGGTAGATTCTGGCTACTTAATAAATGTTCAAGGATATTATTGTTATTATTAACATTATTATTATTTGTATTTTGTGGTCCAATCATCCTTGCTTGGAGTGTTTTGATCGGGGTGCAGTCAGTTCGTACAAAAGTTGTTTCGTACACCAAAAAGTTGTTTCGTTGTCTATATGAAACCATAGTCGTTTCGCACACTCAGCTCAGAGTTTAACTTAATTACTAGAGTTACGAATCGACACCAGGTATGTACGAAAAAACTCAAGATCAGTGCACGAAACAACTAACAAAACCCGGGTACGAAAGAACTTGTACGAAACTCCCTGTAACCTTTTGATCTCCTTGGGTAATAGTATCCATTATACTCTTCCTCTATGTTGGTACACATGTTTCAAGATTAAGGGTGATGGATAAATCTGATATTCTTGTCAAACGTGGCTGTGCCTTTATCCCCATCATCACCTGATGCCCGGGGCTGTTCTGACATTATCTGCTTTCTGAAAATACTATACATCCATTATCAGATAGTAAAATTACCCTTAATTTTGGGACATACTGCCAAGCCTAGAAATGGACACTGCATTCTCCCATGCCATGGACATTAAGTATTTGCACAAAGGTTACAGTAATGCACCAACACAAGTATTTAGTGAGTAGTGTAGTAAGTATTTGCACATTATTAAAGTCTACACCGGCCATCTGACTGATCTATCTACAGCTCTGATGCCGAGTTGTCTCTGGGGCAATCCTTCAAGGGAGTGGCCGCAGCAGAGCCTCATCCTCTCCCTACCCGCACACTCCTGCCTTGCATGTTCCATCCCCCAGAAAAAAAAGAAAAAAACTCGCCTATTTCACTCATATTCCTCTACTTAGTTCATCCACCTTCCAAGTGTTCTTCCTCTCCTACTAGGACCTGCTAGTTTACTATAAAAAAAATTCAAACTTCTCCCTTCATCATTTCAGTGTACCCAAACCATCAAGTATTTCACCTTCATCCCCGCCACGCGTCCCCTGCACACACTCCCGGGCCACTTCCTTAACCCCTTCACACCCAGAACGTAATCCATTAGACGATTTTTAATGAACATAAGCAATATTTTATAGATATGACCTGTTTAGTATCCTTGTCGACTAACTAATTTGGTATATTCAGTGACTTTTCTTAATTCTATGGCTCCACAACAGACAATTTCATATAGCAAAGGAAAGATCTGGGCGTGAAGGGGTTAACACACTCCATTATGCAGTGGTAGGGGAGAGCAGGGTAGGTTGCATCATTGCCTCTAACTCGCATGTTATCACACGTACATTGTCTTAATACTACTACTATAAACTACTACTACTACTATAAACTACTATTACTACAACTACAACAATAATAATAATAAAAAAAGTTAATGCGAGTTAGAGGCAATGATGCAACCTACCCCGCTCTCCCCTGCAAGTATTACAAGTAGTATTAGAACACTGTGGTTTCAGTAATGCACGGCCACCAGTACTTTGTGTTGTGTATTTAAAGACACACTAACCAACAGTAGCACAATGGAAACCTTTCTTAGCAACTCTACAGACATTGACATCACATTAATTATCACGTGAATTATTTTTTTTTTTTTTTCCTTTCAGTGTAAAAATATAAGATCTTTACAGAACTATGAACCAATAGTCTCGTCCATTAACTGACTGACTGGTCATCGTATTTAGAAATGTGAAACTTGCTTGACAGACGTGATGACATGTTGGGTGAGGTGGGTGATGGGGCTGTGAGTGTGTGTGTGTGTGTGTGTGTGTGTGTAATGAGGCAGAGGTGGGACTCAAGACTGAAGTTAAAAGTTGCCAACAAGAGGCGAGTAGATCAAATATGGGGATAGATCATGCGTGCTCCAGCCTCCAGGCTCATGCCGCCCCCGTGTCCTCCGATGCACTCGCAATCGAAGGTAGAGTTAATGGGCAGCATGTGGGTGTTCTTAGGCCACTCGACGGTGCAGAAATATTTTAAGTGGATTTTGGTTCTCATCTGGGATTGAACTCTGGTCACCGAAAACGCCACTCTGAGATGCTAACCACTCTGCTACCGCCTGCCCCAGGTAGTGCTATAAATACCTAGACGACCGCTGACCCAGTGGATTAATCCTTTGGTCTCGTCGGTAGTCTCCGCCTGTGGTTTTGTTGGAGGCGAAGTCTATTCGATTTAGGTTAGAGTCTCGCCAAGATCAATTTATACATAATAATGGGAAATAAGATTTATTCCCCGNTCTTCTCCTTTTACCTCCTCCTCCTCCTCCTCCTCCTCCTCCTCCCCCCTCCCCCTCCTCCCCTCCCCCTTTCCCTCCTCCTCCCCTCCTCCTTCCTCTCCCCCCCCCCCCCCCCCCCCCCTCCCTCCTTTTGCCAGCTTTCAAGACCACCTCCGGAACGAAATGAATTTATCCTCTTCTTTCCGCCCGCTTTCCTGAATCAGTGTCTTATTCTTCCACAATGTTTTTTTTATATATACTTTTTGCCTCTTGTTTTTCCTTATACCTTGATGTAAAAATGTCTTCTCTTAGAATTATATTACTTGCAAGGTGTGAAAAAATAAATTCGAGGGAATGAGTAAGGTGGAATGTCGATAATCTTGTCTACATGTACGCAGTTTTTTTTTTTTTTTTCGATAACCTTGTCTACATAATTTTACGCTGCATTTTTGTATTGTTTATGTCGATAGTCTTGTCTTCATGTACGCTGCTTTTTTTTTTTTTGTCGATAGCTTCGTCTACATAATTTATACTCTGCTTTTTTTATTATTTTTTTTGTCGATAGCCTTGCCTTGTCTACACGCCTTGCCGCTATATTTTTTACTTTTTTATTTTTATTATACAGCTTTCATTTGCTATACCTATAAAGACAAGCACATGCACAAACACGCCAAAGAGTCACTCAGTCATTAGCCTCCCTTTCCCTCTTATATATATTTTTTTTTAGATCTCCCTTTCCTCCCTTTCATAAGCGACAAAAACAAGAAAACAAGATCACAATGTTGACCGTCAATTTGAAATCATCTCTGAGCTTAATAATGATTCATCTTGATAAATCAATACCTATATGAAGATAAGGACGAGGAGCATTAACATTAAAGGCGATACGGTAACCTACGATGCTCATGATAACATAGAGTGGCACATACCAGTGGGTTTTTATTTTTAGGATTTGCAATGGTAGAATAAATTTTTTTTTTTTTAGGATTTGCTAAGGTAGATTTTTTTTTTAGGATTCGCTATGGTAGATTTTTTTTTTAAGGATTTGCTATGGGAGATTTTTTTATTTTTTTTAAGATTTCCTATGGCAGATTTTTTTTTTAAGAAATTGCTATGGCAGATTTTTTTTATGACGATTTGCTATGGTCGATTTTTTTTTTTTTTTTAGGATTTGCTATGGTAGAAAAAACTCTTAAATATCCTTGCCGTGCAGCATAAATACTCAAACTATAGTTACCATGATGTTCACTTTACCTCTATTGCCCATGGATCTTTTTTTTTTCTTTTTTTTACTATTTATTATTTTTTTCATACTTTCTACTGGATTTTATGTTTTTACTTCTTTTCTTCTTTTTTTTCATACTTTCTACTGGATTTTACGTATTTTTTACTACTTTTATTACTTTTAGTTCATACTTTCTACTGGATTTTATGTGTTTTTACTTCTTTTCTTACTTTTTTCATACTTTCTAGTGGATTTTATATGTTTTTACTACTTTTACTACTTGTTTCATACTTTTTACTTGATTTTATGCATTTTTACTTCATTCATTATATTTTTCATACTGTCTATTTGATCTTATGTATCTACTGTCTTAGATTCTACCTTCGTCAGTAGAGGAGAGGCGCGGACGGACACCCGGCGGCCACACAGATGAGTCGCTTGATTGACCGCCAACCACTTGACTGCGATGATGTCTGACCGCACCACTTATGCTGTCCCCCCCCTTTTCCCCCCACCCACCCATCCACCCACCCATCCACCCACCCATCCACCCATCCACCCACCCACCCATCGCCGCCCTTGGCCTAACTAAGCTGCTTACCTCCATGAACTGGTCACTAAATTATGGATCACAGGACGATTTGATGCACCCTCAGGCAACTTGCTTTACTTACCACACACACATACACACACACACACACACACACACACACACACGCACACACACACACACACAGCATCCCCCACACACACACACACTTACCACCACACACACACACACACACACACCACACACACACACACCAAAACAACACTGCCTTTTTTTCTCCTTCATCAAAATACTGAAAAACACATTCCTCCTCTTTCTCTCCCCCTCCCCGCCTACCCCCCCCTCTGTCCCGCCACAGGGAGGTAATCAGAAGGCCAACCAGCACGCTGCCATGTCCCTTCTGCAGTGCACAGTACATGCCCTTCCCCCATGGCTGTAAATATCAATGACATGCTAAGTCGCCATAAACAAGTGAAGAATATGAGCTACACTGTGAGCAGTAATTTGATCTCAAGTCTAATTGTATAATACCGTGCTTCAACGACGTCCTCCCCAAAGGGTTACTGCTGTTGTTGTTGTTGTTGTTATTGTTGCTTGCTATTATTATTATTATTATTATTATTATTACTGATGTTGTTGTAGTTGTTGTTGTTGTTGTTTGTTGTCATTATTATTATTATTATTACTACTGCTGTTGCTGTTGTTGTTGTGGTTGTGGTTGTCTTTGCTTCGGCTGTTGTTTTTCTGTTGCGAACGTGGTAGTAATGTTGTTCATAATAAAAGTAATGATAATAATAATAATAATAATAATAATAATAATGTCAATAATATTAATAATGATCTTAACCATAGTAATAATCATAACATTAATGATAATAATAATAATAATAATAATAGTAATAACAATAATGATAATGGTTATATCATTATCATTGTTACTATTATTGTGTTATCATTGTTGTCACCGTCATTAAAGTTGCCATGGTAGCAGTAACAATAGTAGCAGTAGTTTTGCCTGCATACAATATTGCACACAAGCACGAACGCGCGCACACACACACATACACGCACGGAAACACACACACACACACTCACACTCACACTCACACTCACACACACACACACACACACACACACACACACACAGCATTGATCTAAATAATCACATCAACGTCATATACAAACCAATGGCCATAAAATACCACAACCGATGTTAACGAAGACATGTACGTACTGTGCTACACCCAACTGACCAAAACATTACACCGGATTACACATGCACATCAAATCATCCTTCATAACACTATAAATCATTCCGCATCACACTACTTTGCCCCAACGTAATGGGCGGTCATTGAGAGGTGGGGTGGTTGACTTTCCCTAGTTTTGTTCATCCTTTTTTTATTATTTTTCGTTTTGTTCATTTGTTTTTCTTGTTTTGTTCTTTATTGTTGTTCTTGTTCTTCTTTTTTCTTCTTTTTTTCTTTTTTGCTTTTTTCTTGTTCTTTTTTGTTGTTGTTACATTTTTGCTTCCTCACTCGTCTCCCTCCCGCTCTTCTTTTCTGCCCCTCGTCCTCCCCTCCTGCCCCTCGTCCCCTCCGCCCATCCATCCTCCTCCATGACACCTCCCGAGAAAAGTGCCTCATTCGTGATCACAGGAAATATCTCGCCGAAATGACAACCCTGAACGTAATGTGAGGATCTTATGCCAAGGTCAACCCCACTACACTTATTACTCGCCATGGTGGATGCCTTTCCTCCACCCCGTCAAGTCCCTATTTTTCCTACCTTACGATTTGGTGTCGCTTACTGTTTTATTATGAACATTTTTTTCGGGCCGCCCAAAGCCCAAGCTCCTTCCATTACGAGTGGAGCAAATCTTAAACAACAACAACAACAACAACAACAACCAACAACAACAACAACAACAACAACAACAACAACAACAACAACAACAACAACACCGGGAGGACGCCATGTACGGGTCTCCACAAAGGCGCGGTGCACATTACTTACAGGACTACACTCGCCTCACGTTAAGTTGGCAAAAATGAGGCCCCTTCACTACCCTCTTCCGAACGCACGGGATTAGCTGAGGTGTTGGGTGTTGGGTGAGAATGCCTTACTCCAAGTTTTACACTAAGGCCCCAACACCCAACACCTCAGCCAATCCCGTGCGTTCGGAGGGGGGAAGTGAAGGGCCCCATTTTCGCCAACTTAACGTGCGGCGAGTATACCGGTGGTGTTGTATGGATGACACAGATGGAAGGGAAGGGGGCGAACACTCCTTGTGGCGCATGTACACTATTCCCTTCTCCGTATTCTTGGATCTTTAACCCCTTCGAGCCCAGATCTTTTTTTCTTTTTTCCGCCCAGGTCTTTCCTTTGCTATAAAAAATCGTATGTTGTCGAGCCATAAAATTACAAAGAGTAACTGAATATACCAAATTAGTTAGTTGACAAGGATACTAAACAGGTCATATCTATAAAATATTGCTTATATTCACTAAAATTCGTCTAATGGTACCCAAATTACAATAGAAATTACGCTTTGAGTCTCAAGGAGTTAAATGAGTTTTGGAACAGCGCAGCGCCTAGGTGTGCAGGTTATCACGGTGCGTGGAAGACTTGCACCTCAATTATCGACCTACCGAGATACGAAGGCGCTGGCTGCACACACTCGTCGAGATTCGAACCCTTGGACAGACTTCACCGACACAAGAGGCAACACTTGCACCGATTATTTATTTACCACACTGTAAGAAGGTCAGTGATGGAATATTCTGTCCTTAGTTTCAATAGCTTATACTCAGCTATCACCACCGCTATAACCAACACAACTACTATTTAACAACTTCTAGAATATCAACAACCCTAACACCACCATCACCTACAACAACAACAACAACAACAACAGCATTTCTCCTGCTCCTCCCTCTTCTTCTGCTAATATATTTTAAGTATGTGTCCACGCTGTTCGTATGGCCTGTTTCTGGTAAGCAACACAGTAAATCTTGCCCTTCACGTGAAACATAACAAAAGAATCTATTTGGTGGGAACGCAGACATCATTTCAACGACATATCATTGGCATAATGTACCTTTCAACCTTGCTTGCGGTAAGTGTTCAGATATAACACCTCAAGGGTAAGCACAGCACAGTCCCCATCCTCACCTTCATGCTCAGGTTCTTTACTACGACACGCACGGGACACACACAGACAAGGAAGGCGATGGATTCAAGCTGGAAAAGCGTAGATTTAAAAAAGAAATAGGGAAAAACTGGTTCACAAATAGGGTGGTAAATGATTGGAATGGACTCAGTAGACAGGTAATTAGTGCGGAGTTAATAGAGAGCTTTAAAAGGAGGCTATATCATTTCATGGATGGGGATGAAAGGTGGATGTAGGTAGTGTTTAGTAACAGGAACTACCACGTGTAGGTCTCACGGCCTCTTGTAGTTTCCTTATTTTCTTATGTTCTTATGGAGCCCAGGTGACTCTGCCCTCGCACTCCTGCTGTCCTTGCCGAGTGCCTTGAAACACGTGACACTTTCTCATGACGTGCATCCCTCAGTGCATGACGCCTGATCCTCGCAAGGGGAAAATAAGTCATGGAGCATAACTTTCCTCACCCGTCCTTAATTCCTTGCACTCACGGAAGCCAAGGTGAGCGCGCGTCCCATCCCTCACACTCAGGAGACAATAAACATGAACCCAACAACTTCTTTCATGCCGCCTCCTTCCTTCCTTCTTTACTTCATCGCTCCTATCCTCCTTCCCTCCCTCCCTCTCCTCTTTCTCAATCTGGTGGCTTCCTTTCACGCCAGGCACGTGGGAGCACAGCAGCGTGCGGGCCACCAGGAAAATCCCTCACCAGACGCGCACCAATGAAAACAGGCAAAGCAGGGCCGGGGAGTCGACCTCACCAAGTCCACTCTCGTACACTCCCGTCCCGCCCCTCCTCGGCCCCTCCCAGATCAACCTTAATTCTATCTTACAAACACGCCGTGAAGACCCGCCGTGAGACACAAAAGAAGAGCCTTGAGTATATCTACAAGTTATTATTGCACGTCAATGGCCCGGCAGACATGCAGCAAATCACAGACTTATTTACGGCCGCCGCGAGGCAGGTGACCCTCGTGATTCCTGTAATTTTCCTCGTTTTACAAACAGCAACACACAAGTTATGACGGTCACGCTCACGCCGCACAGACACGTACTGAATGCAAGGAAGTGACCTCATTCCTGGGATACATAAGAATTCGTACGACCTTTGAACTGATTGAGTTTCGACCCGGCAAGTGGTGCGAGCGAGGCCGTGCCCTGCGACCTAATTGCCAAGGCGGTGCTTGTCTGCCGCCAGTCTTACCGACGCGCGCCCAGATTCAACTCGCTCCAGTGTACTTAATTGGATGCCCTGAGTGTCTACCAAAGTAAATCACGGCGGACTGTTACCGTTCTCCCGCCTTTATTTACTTTCCTTTCCCTCCACGGCAGATACGGACAGTGGAAGGTGTGGTGTTGTTTTATGAGGCTATAGAAAACAAGTGATCGTTATAGCAGGCTGCTAATACTCCCGGACCACCCTCCATTATTGTGTACGTATATGAAGTAGGTAAGTCAGCCCTGGATGGTACTGACTGGATGTTTCAGGTCAGCCCCAGCGTGTCAGCGATCCCCTTGTGCCTCACTCCACCGCCACTCTTTGAATTAAGACCTCAATTGCTATACTAATGTCTATATTACTGAAAAGTTAAATTAATACAACTGTTACAACGAGGAAAATTAATTACAAAAGTTACGGCACCCTAATTCAAGGCTGCAAAGTAACAAAACAAAAAAAAGGAGGAGTCCGGGGAGGGAAAGTACACGGCAATGCCTCAGGAACATGTACACGGAAATACTGAATCACGTTGAACATGCGGCTGAATATCAAAGTGGGTTTGTATTGAAATGCCAATGCAGTCTGCTGTATTCATGCCTGTATGCAGTTATCCAGTCCACCATTGTCACGAGGCATGTTTCTCATTATGCGCCTGGCCATTCATTCACCTCGTGGCGGGTAACCTCATCGTGCATGGCGTGGGAGGGGAGGAAAACTAGATCAGACAGCAGGCTTATACTGTACATTCCTAGAAGTATCCTAACAAAATATCCTATCCTATCTCTATCCTATCCTAACACTCCTAACAAGAAGTAACGGATTCAAACTGGAAAAGCGTAGACTTAAAAAAGAAATAGGGAAAAACTAGTTCACAAATAGGGGTGGTAAATGATTGGAATAGACTCAGTAGACAGGTAGTTAGTGCGGAGTCATTAGGGAGCTTTAAAAAGAGGCTAGAAAAATTCATGGATGGGGATGAAAGGTGGATGTAGGTAGTGTTAAGTAACAGGAACTACCTCGTGTAGGTCTCACAGCCTTGTAGCTTCCTTATTTTCTTACGTTATTATGTAAGTATTGCGTCTTCCATGATCACATTAGAAAACGAGAGTCCCGGTCAAAGTTCAAGATTTCTCGCTGTTTGATTTATGCTTTTCTTCTTATAATTTCAGAATAAGAAAACGCGTCGCTCAACTTTAACAACGAGAATAGACACCGCACGCGTACTGCCTATCTGAAACGCTAAAACCATAATATCACACAGTTTTACACCAAAGTTAGAGCGTCGCTTAAACATAGCCAAAATAAATCGTGGATATAAGAAGTGGTGAAGGGCAGCGTGTGGACGTGTAGAGTGTTGTGTGTGTGTGTGTGTGAGTGTGTGAGGTTGGGGGGTGTGAAGGGAGGCAGGAAGACCCTTGCATCACAATTGGATAGTAACCTGTGGCTATGTAGTGGAACCGGGAGTCAGAGGTGAAAAGGGTAAGTAGTAATAGTGATGGTGCTGGCGACTTGACTATCTGATCGAAGAGTGAATATAGTGTCTGTTGTTTCGTCTTTTTGGTAGACGTGAGGCAAAAAATATCAATTGTCATCAGTATTACTTTATTAAACATATCATCATAATATGTAAGCATTGATACATATATATATAGAGAATTTTTTCAAACAAAAATCTGTCAAAACTATCTGAATAAAGATCAAAAAAAAAAAATGGAAAAAATGGAAGAGAGAAGAGAGAGAGAGAGAGAAGAGAGAGAGAGAGAGGAGAAGAGAGAGAGAGAGAGAGAAGAGAGGAGAGAGAGAGAGAGAGAGAGAGAGAGAGAGGAGAGAGAGAGGAGAGAGAGAGAGAGAGAGAGAGAGAGAGAGAGAGAGAGAGAAAGAGTGGGAGAAATGAATAAATAATGAAAAAGAAAGAAAGAGACAAGACAGACAGAGACAGAGAGACAGATAATCACATACAAGAAGAAGAATCATTACATTGAAACCAACACGCAATGCAATTACGTAGAAGATGAAAGATTCACAAAAACGCCAAAATAGAAAAAGCTGAAGCGAGTAAAAATGCTTCATAGGAAATTCATTGCGAAACAGATAACTTCTATCGTGTCTTGTTAACGACGCAAATAGCAACGTTATTGACAGATGAGCGACATTCAGGACTTTCCAAAATCATTCGTAAACCAGAGCAGAACAATTTTAAAGAATATGTAACAAGCACAATATTAAAGGTAATTATTTCACAGCTTGGAATTCAACTAGAAAGATTAGATAAACCTCCTGTAACGTCGCCACCACCGTCTCATTCCTGTACCATACGTGATGAAAAGAGATAGCTAAAAGAGATACCTAAGCTCAAATAGTTAATTAATAGTTAATAGTTCAGTCAAAATTAAAATAAAAAAATGAATAGCCTACATGCGCTATAGACTCCAAAAAAAAAAAAAAAAAAAAAAAAAAAAAAAGCCGTCTCCGCCAAGCTGGGGAATCGAACCCACGTCCCCTCACACCTGACGAACCTCTTAGAGTCGAGCGTGCCATCAACCACTACGCCACCAGGTCACACAATAACAATGATAGTGATGAGAATAATCATGATAATGAATACTGAAACACTTCCTAAAGTCCTCGTTTGCTCATCTGGCATAAAAGAAACAAGAAAAAAAACCACTGAAAAAAGTAAGATAAAAAGTTAATAAAAATAGCAACGAGGAAGGACGGATGGACAGGAAGAGAGAGAAAAAAGTTTAAAAAAAAGAAAGAAAAAAGCGAGGAAGAGAAGAGTCAGGGATGAAGGGTGAGAGAGAGAGGAGGGAGAGATGAGAGAGAGGAGAGAGAGAGAGTGAGGAGAAGAAGGAGAGAGAGAGAGAAGAAGAGGAGAGAGAGGAGAGAGAGAGAGAGAGGAGGAGAGAGGAGAGAGAGGAGAGAGAGAGATGAGAGAGAGGAGAGAGAGAGAGAGAGAGAGAGCAAACGGA
>JACEEZ010006752.1:76826-77834 GCA_016584305.1 Chionoecetes opilio
AGAGAGAGAGAGAGAGAGAGAGAGAGAGAGAGAGAGAGAGAGTGGTGTGTGTGTGTCACCGTATTAAGTCAACAGGTCGTCACAAGTATCTCACACGGTGCTCCAGACAGTTACTATTTCTCTCCCTTTCTCTCCTTCCCTCTCCCTCCCTCTCCTTCCCTATCCCTTCCTCTCCTTCCCTCTCCCTTCCTCTCCTTCCCTCTCCTCTCCCCTTCTTCCCTATCTCCTCCTCTCCCTCTCTCTCCTTCCCTATCTCTTCCTCTCCCTCCCAAGAAGCAGGAGAGGCAGGAATGCACAGCCCTGGTGATCGGGCCTCAGATCCTTAATGTTAATGAGGCCGGGACAGCATTCCAGGGGTCCACGACGCTTGCCACACCATCACGACACCTGTCTTAGTGATTAGTACGCTACCTGTGAGGAGGAAAGAAATGCAGAGGCGAAATAGATGCGCTTAACGTGTATTTTCTATTAAGACTCCGGGTTTTAGTCCTTCTCGAAGTGCTCAATCCTCATCCAATCCTCCCACCCAAGATCCTACGTTCTCATTCCTCTCTCTCTCTCTCTCTCTCTCTCTTCTCTCTCTCTCTCTCTCTCTCTCTCTCTCTCTCTCTCTCTCTCTCTCTCTCTCTCTCTCTCTCTCTCTCTCTCTCTCTGAAAAAAACAGCACAAACACACACCATTCCCTCTCCCCATACACAAACACACACGATACAGACGCTAAATAGATTCCAAAGACGTCGTCAGCCCACCAGCTCGCCCGTCCAAAACCCACCCACCCGCCCGCCCGCTTTCCCACCCGCCCGAGCGCCCGCCCACCGACCCAACTCCCGACTTCAACGGCGGCAAGGACGACGGTAGTGATCAATAAACCGCTTAATTAAGATGCCGTTCGGGAGCCTCGGAAGAATGTCAAGCTGCCCATCACCGCCACAACACCCTACCTAATTTTGCCCCTCCTCGCCGCGCCGTCATCTGCCGTCGCGTCGTATGTGGATTCGAGAGTTTGCC
>JACEEZ010006752.1:83961-108961 GCA_016584305.1 Chionoecetes opilio
CCCCATTTCTCTGTGAATCTTCAAAGGATGATTTATGCCGTCTTAAAACGCTTGTAAGAGGTTGGTTGCTCAGGTAAAGACGTCCAGGTGAGTCGGGTGTTCACGCTTGAGTGGAGGGGCGGCGGGGACGTGTCGTGGCAAAGGCGTGTTTGATCCGGCACGCACACGACAATATGATACAAGTTATAAACCGTGGCCAGTGCGTGCGTGTGTGCGTCGCTCGGAGGCTGCTAACTCCCTCACCTGCTGCCTCTATGCTCCTGCTGCCCACACACACCCTCCTACTCAGCACTCACGCCAGACTCATAAGAACATAAGAACAACATAATAAAATAAGGAAGCTACAAGAGGCCGCGAGACCTACACGTGGTAGTTCCTGTTACTTAACTCTACCTACATCCACCTTTCATCCCCATCCATAAAGCTGTCTAGCCCCTTTTTTTTTTAAACTTCCTATTGACTCCGCAATAAACACCTGACGACTGAGTCCATTCCAGTCATTTACCACCCTATTCGGGAACCAGTTTTTCCCTAATAAACCCCTGGCTAATAATTCCCTGACCAGTCTCCTGATGCGTCTGTCTGCTCGCCTGATGCACACACGTTCCTTCCTGTCTGTATTTACTGATTAATCTATCTTCCTTCTATTTGTGTATAAAGTCAAGGGTTTTTTCATAGTGTGTGGCAATAATACTAACGTTACTGGTAGAGCCTTTTTTTTACTCGAATCGTTCACATTATCTTATCTGTTTCCCGGTTGTTTGTTTGTCGCGGCGCGTCACTCTGCATGTCTGACAACCCTCTCGCTTCCCTGGCTGCCTGTGGTGCTGCTAATTGCCTTGTCTGATCATATTTTCCAGTCCAAGTGCCTGTCCGCCTGTCCGCCTGTACCTGCCCCTGCCTTCCCTTCATAGCCGCCCTCCCGCCCTTTATAAGGTGCCGATGCAGTGGTGTGCCTATCCGCCGCCAGGGAGCTGTTTGGGCTTCCGTTAACCCCTTGAAGCCCAGAACGTAATTTCCATTGTAATTTGGGTACCATTAGACGATTTTTAGTGAATATAAGCAATATTTTATAGATATGACCTGTTTAGTGTCCTTGTCCACTAACTAATTTTGTATATTCAGTTATTTTTCGTAATTTTATGGCTAACAACAGACCAATTTTTTATAGCAAAGGAAAAATCTGGGTCGTGAAGGGGTTAAGGGGGCAAAACAGCAGGTCCTGTAGCACCACGACGGGTGACTGTGAGGGTGACGCACGCACTCTTAGAAAAGAAGGGTAGGAAAATTGGTAGAAAAAGGGTGTTTGTAGTGATGAAATACTGCTACCCTTTTTCTACCCTTACAAATATACCCTTTTGCAACCCTAAATATACCCTTTTCCAACCACAAATATACCCTTTCTCATCCCTCTCGTCTAAAAAGGGTAGATAAAGGGTAGATGAAGGGTATAATCAGCAGCATCTACCCTCCAGCCTGGCGATAGGGTATAAAAAGGGTAGTGATGGTGCGATGTAACAATTCTACCCTTAATATACCCCTCCATTTCTGAGTGTGCGCCATACCAAAGAAAACACGATTTCCTTAGTGTAAACATGGCTGTCTATTTCTATTTTTTCCTTGGATGAAGCGGACAGAATGTTACTAGTTTCAGGCAACAGAGACTTAGAAACCATGCCCTCATAATTCTTCTAAGACATACATATCACGACTAAGAAAAGTTTGATAGACTCGACATAGCTACACTAGACATAAAAAAGAATGTTAGAAGACACATAGTCGACAGTAAAGTAAGGGAACCACTACTCACTTCATTAACATACACTCTCAGAAATGGGGGGTACATTAAGGGTAGAATTGTTACATCGCACCATCACTACCCTTTTTAAACCCTATGTCCAAGCTGGAGGGTAGATGCTGCCGATTATACCCTTTATCTACCCTTTATCTACCCTTTTTAGACGAGAGGGTTGGAAAAGGGTATATTTGCGTCGATCCGAAAGGGTATATTTGTAAGGGTAGAAAAAGGGTAGCAGTATTTCATCATTACAAATATCCTTCTTCTACCCTTTTCCTACCCTTTTTTCTAGGAGTGAAACTTTTTGACTTTTTGACTTTTTGACTTGACTTTTTGAATTTTTGACTTGCCCCTTTTTTTTTGGACTTGTTGACACTTTTTTTTTTGATGGGAAAACTTTTGACTTTTTGACTTGACTTTTTGAATTTTTGACTTTTTTTCTACCCTTTTTTTCTACTCACTTCATTAACATAGGAGTACATGAACAAATCGGTCAATGAACGAAGAAGGTTGAAAGACAGGTTGAGCATCTTCATTATGTAACTGCAAAATACCCTATACTAGAGCCATCAAGCAGACTCACGCAAGGCGAACCCAGTGGACGGTATGAAAAACGGACTTCCAAACCATTAAAGGTGAACCGATTGGAAGGTGGAGGGGGGGCTATGAGGGGGCAATGAGGGGGTTATGTATTAGGTGGACTGTTAATGTCGAAGGTTTTATATTACTTAATGAAGTGGTGTGACGCATGAGTAGGTGTATTTGTCACTAAATAGATGCATTAGAAGTGGACTTTTTACGGGGTGAGCTTGATACTAAATTAACTTATTATGATGACAGGCGATGCAATGGTGTGTGTGTGTGTGTGTGTGTGTGTGTGTGTGTGTGGTGGGGTGTGTGTGTGCGTGGTGCGTTTCGTGCGTGCGTGCGTGCGTGCGTTGCGTGCGTGCGTGCGTGCTGCGTGCGTGCGTGCGGCTTGCGGTGCGTGCGTGCGTGCGTGCGTGCGTGGTGCGTGCGTGCGTGCGTGCGTGCGTGCGTGCGTGCGTGGTTCGTGCGGGGGGCGTGCGTGCGTGCGTGCGTGCGTCGTGGGGGTGGTGTGGTGGGGTTGTCCCCGGGGGGTGGTGGGGGTGGGTGGGGGGAGGGGAGAGGGGGAGGGGGAGGAGGGGGGGGGAGGATGAGAGAGAGAGAGAGAGAGAGAGAGAGAGAGAGAGAGAGAGAGAGAGAGGAGAGAAGAGAGAGAGAGAGACGAGAGAAGAGAGAGGAGGGAGAGAGAGAGAGAGAGGAGAGAGAGAGAGAGAGAGAGAGAGAGAGAGAGAGAGAGAGAGAGAGAGAGAGACGAGAGAGAGAGAGAGAGAGAGAGAGAGACGAGAGAGGGGGAGAGAAGAGAGAGAGATGAGAGAGAGAGAGGAGAGAAAGAGAGAGAGAGGAGAGGAGGGAGAGAGAGAGTAGAGAGAGAGAGAGAGGAAAGGAGGCGAGAGAGATGAGCGAGGAGAGGAGAGAAGGAGAGCGGAGAGGGAGCGTTCCGAAAGAAATAGATGCATAAATAACCCCATTCTTCGCAGGACTGACGGGGTGAGATGGTCGGCAGCGGCGGTGGTGAGGGTGATGAAAGTGACGGCTGTGGCGGAGGGAGCGACGGGGAAGAGTTACGGCCCCCGGGACAGCTTGGTGCCGCCTAGATGCTGAAGAAGTAACCCCGAGAGACCGATCATCCTCGTTCCCCTCCACGCACTGGCTCTTTCCCTGCTGTGTTTTGCCTCCAGTGGCTTCTTCTTTAGTGGTAATGAGGATGGGAGAGAGAGAGAGAGAAGAGAGAGAGAGAGAGAGAGAGAGAGAGAGAGAGAGGAGAGAGAGAGAGAGAGAGAGAGAGAGAGAGAGAAGAGAGAGGAGAGAGAGAGAGAGAGAGAGAGAGTGGAGGGCCGAGGGAAAGGAAGAGTTGGGAGGGAGGAGGAGGGAGAGAGGAGGAAGAGGAGGAGGAAAAAATGGAATAGTAGTAATGATGGTGATAAAGAGTTAATGGAGGCAAATGTGTGTGTGTGTGTGTGTGTTGTGTGGTGTGTGTGTGTGTGTGTGTGTGTGTGTGTGTGTATGTGTGTGTGTGTGTGTGTGTGTGTGTGTGTGTGTGTGTTGTGTGTGTGTGTGTTGTTGTTAAGATGTCGGAAAGCATACGTAGATAGTTACGAGACATATTCATTACAAGTAGCCATGGTAAGGGAACTAATGTGTAAGTAGATAGATGGGGGGGCGTGGTGGTGGTGGTGGTGGTGGCTGTGGGGGTGGGGGTGAGTGGCGTGATGGTGGGGTTGGTGGTGTGGTGGGTGGTGTGGTGGTGGTGGTGGTGTGGTGGAGTACAAACGGAGGGAGGAGCAAAGAGCGTCTGATCCTCTCACAGTAGCAGTCTCAAAGGTTTCCAGGGCACTCGGGGCTCAAAATTTCCCTGGAGAATCACAGATAGCCCCACAGCACACATATACCACACATACACACACACACACACACACACACACACACACACACACACACACACACACACACACACACACACACCAGAATGTGGTATCAACAAGTGCCATCTACCAACATGTATCTAATAACTTTTATATACGATCTTTCTTATTTTCCTTCTGCATGTATAAGAAAAAAAGGTTGTAACAGGGGTGCTTCAGGGGCCTCAGCTTACAACACTAATACTCTGCAGCATTTATATATCATTTCAGGGAATTTCTTTAATCCCTTATGTCTTATTCCCTTAAATGTCTTATGTCTTAATCCCTTTATTTTCGTCCTTATGTCACACTTCCCTGGTTAGAATTGTCACGTTACTTCAAGGCTGATGGTTACGCCTCAGCCTTGCCTCATCACACTACCTCCTCATTCCTATTAAATCTCTCCTCCCTCTCCCTCATTCCCCCTCTCGGTCAAGTGTGCCGTGTTGATGTCCCATGAATATCTTAATTACTGATTTATTTGCAGCTGTTGATAGCGGTGACGACACTAGGATGCGATAAGGCCGCTCGTGACCTCCCCAAGTGTCCTGTACGACCTGCCGTCATTCAAGTCCCCGGGTCGGCCACGATGTCCTTAGGCAAGATATCTTTCCCCTAGCCTGTTCGTACCTAGAACTAAAATAGGTACCGAGATACTGTATAAGCTCCGAGTTGGCACCTACGTTCTGGGTTAAGGATATAAGTGCATGAAATATTTGATGTCTGGCTTAATAACCCTGGCAGTTGATCGCCATAAAGTCTTCTCGGTTTTTCAAGTCATAGGAACATTCCTTGCCAACCCGATAGAAGTGTTCCCTTTTTTACACAATGATGGAAAAAGGCAATGCCCAATGGAAATAAGCAAGGGAAAATAGGAAATAGGAAAAGGCAATAGGAGAAGGCAATGAAAAGGACATCTAACTAAAGCAGATAAGAGGGTGGACGATGTGGCACTCTAAATAGGGAGCGAGGGAGGGCAGCGTAATCAGCGTGAAGTTGACGTATCTTGACAACCCGCATATAGAAGTGTTCAAGTTTTTAAACAATGATGGAAAAAGGCAAGTACCTCCCACTGAAGCACATAAGAGGGTGGGTGATGTGTGACGCTGAGGGCGAGACGGAGAGCAGCGTAATCAGCTTGAAGTACCTCTAAGGGCGCGGGGTGTTTACCTTGCATAATCCTTCTGGGAAAGCTACTCTGAGGAGGAGGAAACATGGGATGCCGCACGCCCCGCCACACCACAAAGCGAGAGCCTGTTTGGGAGACGCGAGGAACACTTCTTAGTATGTACGATGCTCGCCTTAAGACGCTTGTGTGTAGTCTTGAGCATCTTGGTCTTGAGTGGCCGTTCGGAGAGGCTCTTGAGGCAGCTGGCGACGAGAAATTTGGCCAAAAAGAGACGAGATGTTCAAGTGCACACGTTTATTTAGCCCAGGACGACGGTAAATGTGATGACGCTGTGTGTGTGTATGTGTGTGTGTGTGTGTGTGTGTGTGTGTGTGTTCTGTCTGTGTGTGTGTGTGTGTGTGTGTGTGTTAAGTATGAAAGCACAACTGCATGGTAACGAAGAAGGATGACTCTCTCTCACATCCTGTCATCATAACACACTCAAGTGCACATTCGCTCCTAATTAATTACATATATCAAAGGCTGTAGTATTAACCTTTCCTCAAGTCCCTGCAGCGTCCCTGATGTGCCCTTACTCGCATCAGATCACACTATAACCAACTGAACTACTCTTAACTACACTCTGAATTGCAATGCCTCTTCTTTTTTATGTGACTATTCTGTGGATATTTTTATCTTGCCTGTTTTCCACTGCTTGGTTTGCGCCCCTTGTGCATGAACCTGTTTATCTGTTTATCTGTCTGTTCCTGTTTATCTGTGTTTATCTGCTTAACCCCTTGAGGCCCAGAACGTAATTTCCATTGTAATTTGGGTACCATTAGGCAATTTTTAGTGCATATAAGCAATATTCTATAGATGTGACCTGTTTAGTATCCTTGTCGACTAGCTAAATTGATATATTCAGTTACTTTTCGTTATTTTATAGCTAACAGCAGATGATTTTATATAGCAAAGGAAAGATCTGAGCGTGGAGGGTGTTTTAAAAGAAAAATAAACGAGAAATGGACCAAGAATGAAGCAGTGTCAATGAAGAGGTTTTGACCACTTTGAGCTACTCGACAAGGACCCGCCACCCTCCCCTATCCCTTACCCTGAGCTCTATATAAAAGTGACAGTGCGTCGTATACACACACTGGTAAGCACTGTTGGTAGGGTCATATTGCTCCTCTCAACACACAACACACACACACACACACACACATACACACACCTTCCTCTCTAGTCCTCACGTTCTTATGATAAATCTTCACACTGATAAGGACGATGGTAAAAATAATAATAATAATAATATCCTAGAGACAGCTGCTAAAAGGCCATCAACTAATTATCAAGCTTTTCGTGATGTCCCTTTGCCCTCCCAGCCACACACACGATCAAGCTGAGTTGCCTGAGATTAAGTGGAAACCCGTTTTTATGATGACTTTTAGTGGAGAAGGAATTTGTCGTCCATTGCAATTACTCAACGATGTTTTTGTGGTGTTTTTGGTGCCTGGTGTCTCGAGTGATGTGGTGGTGGTGGTAGTGGCGGTGGTGGTGGTGGTGATGCTGTGTTACTCATCAGGGTCTGTGGTGGTGGTGTTGGTGGTGATGGTGGTGGTAATCGAATGTCTTGTGGTTTATACAGTACTTTTTTACCCAAGTCGAGACACTGCTGGTGGTGGAGAGGCGATAATAAGGCTTTTAAAAGAATGTGATAGTGGAGATATAGGAAGGAGGTGATGAACGAGTGACAACCAACATCATCACCACAAAGCATAGATGTTCACTAATTTATTTCGTTTTTCTAAAGCTTCCACTTTTTTTTGCGGTTCTATACTCGACACGGAAAAAGGATCAGGGGAGGATTAGAGGATGTAGTTATGAGAGGTCATGTAATAACCCCATTATAAAGTTGCTTTACTGTACTCACCCCTCCCCTAAACACACACACACACACACACACACACACACACACACACACACACACACACACACACACACACACACACACACACACACACACACGCTCACACACACACACACACACACACACACACTCACACTCACACTCACACACACACACACACACACACACACTCACACTCACACACACACACACACACACACACACACACACACACACACACACACAAACACACACACACACAAGGCTCATGTAGTAACAGCGCAAACACTTTTTTACACCTGAAACTCAACACAAGCTCAGGTTTCAGGTGACTAGTGGGAAGGAAGGAAGAAGGAACACAGGAAGGGAGCACGTATACCATAATCACATAAGGAACTACCCATTGCGAATTATTATTATACAACGTTTTACTCCCTAATCATGCACAGTACATAAAAATTCGCATTAAGCAATTTCAAACGTCCCTGATGCAATTACATTAATGTGTCGTCAATTTCAGAAGTAATCCCGTGATTGCATAACGGCGGCCAGGTGAAGGCAGGGAACATGATTTTAGGACATTTACGTTTGAACTTTTTATGGTAGCAATTTTTTTACTGCGAGAATGATAACAGCGATAAATGCAAGTCGATGCAAAGTGTAAGGTAAGGAGCTTGGCATAAAAAGGATCTTTGAAGGGCGTGTGAGCGGCGGCCTTTCATTACCGTAAGTGTTCTATAAAATCCCCTTTATAGTCTGTTATTTTGAACGAGGTGAAAAATCCTGACCCCTTGCTGCTTACTGACTGATATTTGATGCCAGGAGAAGGGAATACTACGCTTCTTCTTAATTTCAGTTGTATTTTATCATAGTTAACCCTATTATCAGGTAAACATAGGCATAACTTTAGCATGAGACCTTATGATTGAATGGAATTTTCGCCTCACTAAAAAAAATAGACTAGTGTTGTCGAGGTCCGTGTGCCGCGCCTCCCCTCCGTGCCGCGCCTCCCCTCCGTGCCGCGCCTCCCCTCCGCCTCCTCCGCCGCCATAAACACGTGACTGATGACTGTATGGGCGGCGGAGACAGTCATTAGTTAGAGGATAACGATGTAGAGTGTCTCGGGCGCCACCTAGACTATTTTGCTGGACTCCCGAGGGTCGTGGCGTCATGGGGCTCGCGGCTTCTGTGTTTATGTGTTTCTGTGTTCTTTTTATTCTTGTACATCCCCCCCCCTCTCTATGTAATCCCCCCCCTTTTCTTTAATAAACTTGTAAACTTGTACAACACTCTTTCGGCTTACACTATGACGGCTATTTACTATTATTATTAGTATTAGTATTAGTATTAGTATTATTATTATTATTATTATCAACACTCTGATGGCTATTTACTATTATTATTATTATTATTATTATTATTATTATTATTATTATTAACACTGATGGCTATTTACTATATTATACTTATATTATCCATTATTTTATTATCGGATTATTATTATTATTATTATATATTATTAATTAACACTGATGCTATTTAACCCGCCATGAGTGTGAACGCGCACACCTACACGTGATACAAATAATAATCATAATAACAATAATCATTCTATTTTCACCCGAAGGCATAAAGTGAAATAATATATAATTATACACACAGGAGTAAATGAACTTAAGTACTAAAGCCAATTAAAAATAATATATGTTAATAGTGTTTATTATGTATGACCAAAAGCCTTCCTGGAGTGAGGGAGAAGCCGAGCACAATAACACGTTCAGGTAACACACAGGACAATTATTTTATTCTTTATTTTTTACTTGAGCCTATAGCGCTTGTAGGCTTTTTTTCTTCTGAGGACTCTTATCACCTTGTTATCGGCAGGTAATAAAACAACACACTGGCTACATTACTTTCATAATTTCCTATATAGGTGACCTACTACTACTCACTACAATAACTTCAACTCCGGGAAAAAAGCGACGTGTATACATTATTGCCCTCTTCATTTTTACTCTTTCTAAAAAAAAAAGTGGCTCTTCTCTTAACAAACTTCGAAACACACAATTATCACGACACTTGTTTTTATCTTTCTCGAAAAAAAATTTGCTCCTTCCTTAATCCTCATGACACAATTATCACGACATCCACAACACCTGAAGGGAAGTGGAGTTGTTCATAATAAATAGTGCACTGACCTACATCTCGTCCTCTCACTTGATTAAACGTTTTTCAGCGTCTGTGCGAGCGAAGCAATACAGGAAATTACTACCAGGTTTTATTGTGGCTTCTTTCCACTGCAACAGATATTACGACGATGCTGCGAGGATTAAATGATTAGCGTTCCTCCTCCTCCTCCTCCTCTTATCCTACACTCTTAGAAAAGAAGGGTAGGAAAAGGGTAGAAAAAGGGTATTTGGAGTGATGAAATACTGCTACCGTTTTTCTACCCTTACAAATATACCCTTTCGGATCGACGCAAATATACCCTTTTGCAACCCTATCGTCTAAAAAGGGTAGATAAAGGGTAGATGAAGGGTATAATCGGCAGCATCTACCCTCCAGCCTGGACATAGGGTTTAAAAAGGGTAGTGATGGTGCGATGTAACAATTCTACCCTTAATATACATACCCCTCATTTCTGAGAGTGTATGGTTACTATACTATTGCTGCTGTTTCTACTACTATTACTACTACTACTACTACTACTACTACTACTACTACTACTACTACTACTACTACTACTACTACACTAATCACTCACTAGAATACTACACTAATATTCTACAACTACTACTATACTACAGGTCAAGTTGGCATCCAGGACAAGCAGAACACAATATATTAATCAAGATAATAGAACAAGAAAAAACATTAATTTATCAAAGCAAACGACACACACACACACACACACACACACACACACACACACACACACACACACACACACACACACACACACACACACACACACACACACACACACACACACACACACACACAGACACAGACACAGACACAGACACACACACACAGACACACACACACACACACACACACACACACACACACACACACACACACACACACACTTGTAAAAAAAAACATCTACGTAAAGTCGACAGCAATAAATAACACAGAAGTTTTTTTTTGTCGTTTTCAATTTTTTCTGCGTTGTTATCAATCATTTTTTCAGTGTCGCTTTTCATTCGCAATATTCCGTGGCGGTGAACACAGGTGGTCACATCGAACTCTGAGTCTCGTGCTGGAAAAGAGCGGCGAGTATTTTACAGCAGTTCATCAGTGCAGCAACCGGCTCATGAAATATGGTAACGAGGCCTTTTATGTTTTTATGCTTTTGTAATTTGCTTGCTTCCGAAAAGGCACCACTATCAAAAAGTTGTGCTGGTTTAAAATATGAGTGGTTCAGTGTAGGGGGAGGGAGGGAGGGGTTGTCTGTCTGTCTGCCTGTCTGTCTGTTTTTTGGTCTGTCTGTCTGTCTGTTTTTAGGTCTGTCTGTCTGTCTGTTTTTAGGTCTGTCTGTCTGTCTGTTTTTGGGTATGTCTGTCTTTCTGTTTTTGGGTATGCCTGTCTTTCTATTTTTGTCTGTCTGTCTGTGTTTTTTTGGTGCCTGTCTGTGTTTTTTGCTCTGTCTGTCTGTCTGTTTTTGGGTATGTCTGTCTTTCTATTTTTGGGTATGTCTGTCTTTCTGTTTTTGTCTGTCTGTCTGTGTTTTTTTGCTCTCTCTGTCTATTTTTTGGTCTGTCTGTCTGTCTGTGTTTTTTGCTCTGTCTGTCTGTCTGTCTGTCTGTATTTTTGTCTGTGTCTTTCTGTCGATCTGTTTTTGTCTGTTCTTTCTGTCGGTCTGTTTCTGTCTGTCTGCTTTTTTTGCTCTGTCTGTCTGTTTGTCTGTTTTTGGGTCAGTCTGTCTGTTACTGGTATAGGGGAGAGAGGGACCTTTTTTCTGTCATATAAGAGGGAAGGAAGGCAGCAGTGGGGAGGGGGGGGGGGGAGGCGCGGCATCCTTGGCAGGCTATATGGTTGACGTGGCGGCGGTGGCTGCAGAGGGAGAGAAACTTTAAGTGTAAGTTTCTAGATACGAGAAAAATCTGGAATAGTTAGGAATTCTCGTAACTATCTCAAACTTTTTCTTTGGATTTGTTCCGCGAATTTAAATATTTAAACATGGAATCTGTGTGAAATGCAAGGCAGTGTTGAAATGTGTCACCCACCCACATAGTCAGACATATAAGACATCAGTATGTATAGTAGTATAGTATGGGGAACTTTTTATCACATATTTTGGTGTTATTCCAGATGAACACCCAATTCACTTTGGTGGACGAAATATTTTTTTTCTGGTGAACTTTGATGTGTTTTGAATTAATCTGCTAACCGTTTCTGTCGCAATTTTTTTTTTTTCCCCTTTTTTTAAAGTTAGTTAGGTAAAGGTCAGGTTAGGTTAGGTATAGATTGTAATTATGTTAGGTTATTCTTTTTTTTTCTTCTTCTTTTTTGCAAATCACACACACACACACACAATATTTGCGACAGAAAATGTTAGCAGATTAATTCAAAACACATCAAAACTTTCCAGAAAAAAATTGTTTTGTCCACCACAAAGGAAGACCGGTGTTCATCTGGAAATGTACCATTATTTCCCTAAAGTCTGTCAAAGAAACGCCAAAGTCAGTCACCTTGTTCCCCTCCACACAAACTACACCACACAAACACAATCAAAATACAAATCTCGCATTAATATTTTTTTCACATCAATCTATTATGCATTTCCAAATCAAAATATAATTAGCTGTAATATATTTCATTCATCTCCACATTTATATTCACAATTGCCTTGTTATCGTTTACTACGACTCAAAAACACCATCAAAATACAAATGTCGCATTAATAACGTTTTCACATCAATCTATTATGCATTTCCAAAACAATAACATCATTAACTGCAATCTATTTATCTTCATCATTTAATTAAAACTCCACCTCTGGCCTACCGTTGTGTCCATCACGTCACAACAACTCCACTGCACAAACTATTCCTATATCAGTCAATCACGATGCAAAGCCCTTTCATTACACCAGTCATGTGTAAAAACCCTAAATTTAAGAGGGTTAATTAAAGAGACAGAATATATTAGAGGGTCTCAGATTCTGTTACGAGAAGATGAGTCGTGGGTGAAGAGTAGAGGAGCGTTGAGGCATTGCTGTAATATATATAGTATAGTTTTAGTATTAGTTATAGTTAGTTAGTATAGTATTAGTATTAGTTTTAGTTAGTTAGTATGGTATATTTATAGAGGGGTTGGGTGAAGATCTAAGGACGAATATGAATGCCTGAGCTTGAACATTAAATTAGTTTCTCTCTCTCTCTCTCTCTCTCTCTCTCTCTCTCTCTCTCTCTCTCCTCTCTCTCTCTCTCTCTCTCTCTCTCTCTCTCTCTCTCTCTCTCTCTCTCTCTCTCTCTCTCTCTCTCTCTCTCTCTCTCTCTCTCTCTCTCTCTCTCTCTCTCTCTCTCTCTCTCTCTCTCTCTCTCTCTCTCTCTCTCTCATCCTCTCTCTTCTTCTCCCTCTCCTTCTCTTTCTCCCTCTATGCTCTCCCCTCTATCCTCCTCTCCTCCTTCTTTCTACCCTTCTATTCTTCCCCTATATTATTCTCCTTATTTCCCTCCTTTGTTTCTACCCTTCATTTTTCCTCCTATATATGTTCTCCTCTACTTATCCTATGCCCCTTCTACTCCCTCATATATGTTTCTACCCTTCTATTCTTCCCTCCTATATATGTTTCTACCCTTCTATTCTTCCCTCCTATATATGTTTCTACCCTTCTATTCTTCCCTCCTATATATGTTTCTACCCTTCTATTCTTCCCTCCTATATATGTTTCTACCCTTCTATTCTTCCCTCCTATATATGTTTCTACCCTTCTATTCTTCCCTCCTATATGTTTCTACCCTTCTATTCTTCCCTCCTATATGTTTCTACCCTTCTATTCTTCCCTCCTATATGTTTCTACCCTTCTATTCTTCCCCTCTCCCTTCGCTCACTACTTCTATAATAGTCATCCTCACTTCATATTTTCATCTCTTCTTCCATTGTTTATTTTATTCTCCTTCCTCGTCTTCTTCCTTGATCATTCCTTAGGTTTCCTTCCTCATTATCATCCCTTTTTAACCCTCCACCACCTTCCTTCCTCTCTCTCTCTCTCTCTCCTCTCTCTCTCTCTCTCTCTCCTCTCTCTCTCTCTCTCTCTCTCTCTCTCTCTCTCTCTCTCTCTCCTCTCTCTCTCTCTCTCTCTCTCTCTCTCTCTCTCTCTCTCTCTCTCTCTCCTCTCTCTCTCTCTCTCTCTCTCTCTCTCTCTCTCTCTCTCTCTCTCTCTCTCTCTCTCTCTCTCTCTCTCTCTTCCTCCTCTTCTTCCAGCAAGGAATATGTATGACAAACTGCAAGACACTGAGAAAAGTTAAAATCTATGTCGCTGTAAATGGGTCGCTCATTATTTTCAAGAGAAGGTACGAACGGGAGGAAAATTAAGGAAGCTATGATATACAGACTAACCGACGGACCGACTAACCTAAAACCAGACATGCGAGAGAAACAGACTGAAATATTGACTGACTGGCACACTGCCACGCATTTTGTCGCCCTGATTAAAACCCGAGACAAAAAAAAAACAATGCATGAGAACATAAGAACATAAGAAATAAGGAAGCTACAAAAGGACGTGAGACCTACACGAGGTAGTTCCTGTTACTTAACACTACCTACATCCACCTTTCATCCCCATCCATGAATTTTCTAGCCTCGTTTTAAAGCTCCCTAATGACTCCGCACTAACTACCTGTCTACTTAGTCCATTCCAATCATTTACCCCCTATTTGTGACCAGTTTTTCCCTATTTCTTTTTCAAATAAAATTATGAACACACTTACCATCGTCTGTGCTTTAAACATCTCTTCGCCTTTGTGTTGATGGATCAAGGAAATAACACACTAAAACACTAACCATATATTCCAGTTTCCAAGGATAACAAGGCAAGTCTCCCCTTCCTCTTCCTTTACGTTTATCAAGACAAGGTAAGTCTCTTCTCCCTCTTCCCTCACGTTTATCAAGTTTTCTGAACCGTGCGTCGCCCTTCGCTTCCCCCACAAAGACAAACGACTCACATGGGCAAATTTTCACGTCGAAATTAATCCCTGAAGAGACGTAGAGGACGCTGTTTGGGTACACAGGGAGCCATCAAGAGCCTGAAGCTGAGTACTAAACGGCCCACCTACGACCCCGTAAATGTGGGGTTTTTTGCGGGGGCGTCGTCATCAAGTTATTTTGCCTTAGACGCTGACGCAGTAATACGCCGTCACGCCCTCACCGCCAGTCTTTGGGGGCGTGGTTCATGAGGCAATAGTACCGCCCTGCCTCCCCATATGAAGCTTTAACCCCTTCACGCCCACATTTTTCCTTTGCTATAAAAAAGCGTATGTTGTCGAGCCATAAAATTACGAAAAGTAGCTGAATATACCAAATTAGTTAGTCGACAAGGATACTAAACAAGTCATATCTATAAAATATTGCTTATATTGCTTATAATGAATGGAATGTAAGAATAATTGGACTTTTTATAGGAGTCGAAAGTTAACGTCCAGCAGTAAGTGAAGAAGCGAGAAACGTGAGTCAAGATTAGAAATTAATACAGATAAAGAGCCGACCTCGTGGTAGTTTTCATGGTACTTACGAGAATCAGGTATGAGACAGGACGAGGCCAGGCGGGGCGTCGTGCTCTCGTGACAACACTGGACACACAATCACTCAAAGGACTCACCTGGAAAGGAAGGAAAAATAGGTTAATTAAGGTCATCTTCCCTTATGGACTAGTCAATGAACATACGATTAAAGGGAACCCAAGGGAACGGTACAAATAATCTAGTATAGTTATACGCTTCATCTAGGCCGAAGAAAGGTAAGCTATGGTAACGCAAATGGTGAACCGCCTCTGTGTCGCATATCAAAACACCTCTAACCTAACCTAACTTCACAAGCTACACAGGGCGAGAATAATGCAAAATGATACAGAAATATATATCCTATACATACATGGTGACACAAACTTGAGCGTCCTAACATCTACAAAAAGTCAATGAACCCAAATAGAGCGGAGATAATGACCACCGTGGCAATCAATGTACGTACCACTACTCATATTTTGTGACTGGCCATTCCCTCTTCAATCCACACACTACATAATGAACCTCCACCTCGATCCATGACCCGAGAAAAATGGAGGAAAAGTGGAGGAAGAGAATAATGACAACAGCGAAAAATGGCCGCGTCAGCCTGGAAAAATGTTGATGGCCAAAGGAGCGTCCATCGCCTCTACCCCAGCCACTCCCAGGCCTCATTATTTGTTCTTTTTTTCCCTTATTACTTTCCTTGAGATAAAAGCACTGGCTAAGTAGAATACCCTCAGAGTTTTCGGTATTTATAAATGTTAACGAGGGGGGGGGGGGGGGGGGGGGGTACGAGGAAACAAAGGCAGCGAGCGTAGGTAAAGGAGAGGAGGCAACGACACACAGGCATCGTCTCCACCTTGATTTACGGCAGGCCTCGGGGCGCGTCGGGGCGTTACGGGAATATCAACCAATACGCCAAGATTTTACTGCCACGAGAAATTATACATGTGGGGCGCGACGATAAACCTGTCGGGGAGTATGAATGCCGGTGTGTAATTCAGCGTCGACCGGAGTTTATAAGGATAATGGTCGATAGTGTGGTGAATGAGTTCTTTATCGACACTACAAAGCAGAGGTGTATTATCATTACAGAGTGTGCCGCTATCCTACTACTATCTCTATTACTACTTATGATTTAACTACTTAATAATTATGCTGTATTAACAGATTATGAAATTAAGATAATGATTGACGCATTGTGTACGAATAGTGTCTCTTCATACTCAGGCAACTGTAGTACATTCATTTACATATTTTTATACTTTTGTTTATCTTTTATATAATCTTTAATCTATTGTACATTTTTTTGTGAATAAAGAATACTGAACTGAACTACTACTACTCTCATTCATACTATTATTATTATTTATCAATCATTTTCATTATTGCTGAGAAATATGCGACCATTACTGCCACCATCCCTACACCTCTGCCTCTACACGGAACATGAAAATCTCTTTTTTAACAAACTAATGGGCCGGGCAAGGCAAGGGCGAGGGCGGAAAAATGTGTCCAAAACTCTGGTGTCCATTCCGATCCAATGACACTCATTCGAAGCCACATTTACGTGAACGGAAACTCGTTAACGCCAATTTTTATCCCTCCAAATAAACAGTGACAACTTGCACAGCCTGCCTTTCCTTTATTACCTTTCCCTTCGTCCTCCTCCTCCTCCTCCTCCTCCTCCTCCTCCTCCTCTTCCTTCTTTCCCCTTTGGATGTTTAGGTCGTTACCTGAGAAGTGTTCGTCCCTTTTCCCCTTAACACCCGTACAGTACTTGATAGGCACACCTGGGAGAGAGAGAGAGAGAGAGAGAGAGAGAGAGAGAGAGAGAGAGAGAGAGAGAGAGAGAGAGAGAGAGAGAGAGAGAGAGAGAGAGAGAGAGAGAGAGAGAGAGAGAGAGAGAGAGAGAGAGAGAGAGAGAGAGAGAGAGGAGAGAGAGAGAGAGAGAGAGAGAGAGAGAGAGAAGAGAGAGAGAGAGAGAGAGAGAGAGAGAGAGAGAGAGAGAGAGAGAGAGGAGAGAGAGAGGAGAGAGAGAGGAGAGGAGAGAGAAAGAAAATCCCCACTTTAAATTGCGATTATTTCATAATGCTCTCCCTCTTCTCCCTTTCCTTCCCTCCTTCTCTAAGTATCTCATGCTGCTCGACCTCCTCTTCCCTCCTTTCTCTTAATACTCCCCCCTCACCTTCCTTCTCCTTCTTCCTCCTTCCTTCCTTCCTTCTCCTCCTCCTCCTCCTTCCTTCTTCCTTCCTCCAGACACCCTCAGACCCGAGCTGCGACGAAGGAGTGATATCAATCGGAATTGTTGTTGCCGCGTCCAGTCAAACGTCGTAATCAGAGGTGTGTGTGGTGTGTGTGTGTGTGTGTGTGTGTGTGTGTGTGTGTGTGTGTGTGTGTGTGTGTGTGTGTGGTGTGTGTGTGTGTGTGTGTGTGGTGTGTGTGTGTGTGTGTGTGTGTGTGTGTGTGGTGTGTGTGTGTGTGTGTGTGTGTGTGTGTGTGTGTGTGTGTGTGTGTGTGTGTGTGGTGTGTGTGTGTGTGGTGTGTGTGTGTGTGTGGTGTGTGTGTGTGTGTGGTGTGTGTGTGTGTGTGTGTGTAGTGTGGTGGTGTGGTGTGTGTGTGTGGTGTGTGTGTGTGAGTGTGTGTGTGTGTGTGTGTGTGTGTGTGGTGTGTGTGTGTGTGTGTGTGGTGTGTGTGTGTGTGTGTGTGTGTGTGTTGTGTGTGTGGTGTGTGTGTGTGTGTGTGTGTGTGTTGTGTGTGTGTGTGTGTGTGTGTGTGTGTGTGTGTGTGAGAGAGAGAGTGAGTGTGTGTGTTTGTGTGTGTGTTCTTTGTGTTGATAAGCTTTCACACGCGCCTACATGCAACATTTCCTTAAATATAAACACACACACACATGCCAGTCGGTTAAGTCAAATAAACAAACTGAAGACATACAGGCAGACAAATAGAGATAGGAACACATCTTAAAAACAATAAAACGTTGCCAATAGGAAATACCAAGAGCGAGATGACCTACTTCAGAATTCTTATGAACAAAACTTTAACCTTCAAAAAATTTCAGTGGTAATAGGAAAACAGTGAACAAGGCAGAGTAAGAAACGGAGTAAGTAAAGAGTAAGTAAGTAAATAAGTAAGTAAGTAAGTAAGTAAGAGTAAGTAAGGCAGAGTAAAGAAACATAAAAAAAAATGAAAGAAAGCAACAAATAGTCTGTGTGTGAGCAAACAAGCAGTAAGGAAGTCATGCAAATGCAACATAAAAAAATAAAGTCCGTGTTATCATGAGTTTTAAGATTTAACTTGACTGTGAAATATAATGAATGAAATTAAGGTATTAAGCCATAAAGTAAGGGTGAATAAAGTCCCGTCCGTTTCTATGGGTACACTTGCTAAAACGTTGCAGTATGGACCAAATATTGCTTCATATTGAGAATTATTTGCAATGACAACCTAGAAAACTTGACTCCATCATTCTACCTTAACATATCCCCTCCCCCAAGACACACACGTAAAGTCCAGCTAAACACACTCACACACCCAAAAGTCAGTCTTACACATATCCTCATAGACATACACACAAATACACATATACACACATACACAATACACACAAGACCCACAGAAAGGCACGTCACAGGCCACACGAGCACGTCACCATCAACTGCACACTCCCTAGAGGCAGCTTAGAAACACGTCCACACAAACCCAACATTAACCACCTCCGTCAGAACACGTCAAGACAAGAAAAGAGTGAGGCATGAACAGTGGAAGAATGCATGGTCTAGACTTGAGGATGCGGGGTTGTGAAAGAAGGGGGTGGGGGAGTCAGGAGAATATGACCGATGATTTATTGGAAAATACGAAAAGGAAATGGAAGGAAATGACCCGAGCCCCGCGTGTATTGGACTCTTTTGAGGGACTGTACAGGTATGAGGGTAGAGAGGAGGGTATGAGAGGGGGAGACGAGGCTGGTCGAGGCATAAGTAGCCGCGGCGGGAGTCAAGGCGTCAGGGTCCGGGGGGCTCCTCACCGCACGCACGCAAGGAAGGGTCAGCGTCGATAGCAATCATCCGCGTGGCTGTCAGTCCTGTCACACTACACCACCAGTAATTCTAAGTCACTGCCGCCAAGCACACGAGACACATTGGGCCCTGTCATTAAACGGATGAAAATAAGACTTGCGAGCGACTTAAGATACCTGAGAGGAAGGTACTTACTTATTAAAAGGCGCAAAACATAACCTTTGGGATTGTGGGTACGGGCTGGGAATCTTGAGGTCATGTTCGTGATGCCCCAAGTTTATCTTCAATGCCTCAGAGGGAAACACACCTTGTAAATACTGCTCCATGCAATGTAATGATTGCAAGACCACTGTGCAGGCGTCTACTTGCTCTGCTAAATGATGGACGGTAATAATAGTAATGGAAATGATAAAAATAATAAGGTGAAGAGAGGAGGAGGAGGAGAGGAGGAGGAGGAGGAGGAGGAGGAGGAGGAGGAGGAGGAGGAGGAGGAGGAGGAGGAGGAGGAGAAGAAGAGGAAGGAGGACAGGAGATCGTGCCCCAAGCTTCCCTCCTGCCGTGGGTGTGAAAGCGAGGTGGTGACTGAGTTTCCTACAATATTGGGACGCTGCAAGGAGGACGACTGCCTACCTTCCTGCACACTTCATCCTGTCAATTTGCGGGCTTTTTATTACCTCTTTTTTTTTTGTCCTTGGTCAGTCCTTTGTGATGTAAAGAAAGGAAAAAATAACAGGTCGTCATGCAACAGAAATAACCGCCAGCTGAGAACTGCGTCCGTGTTCACTCTTGCATGAGGCTCTTGAATAGGAAAAGAACCTCATTATCTTTATATACAGGATGGAAAAAAGGGAGAAGGTATGTGGTGAAGGAGAGAGTACATCAGCGGGAAGGTCACGATGGTAATGGTGTCTTGATGACCGGTCAGGAGGAGGGAGAAAAGGGAGGAAGGGAGGGAAGGAGGGAGGGAGGGATGGAGGGAGGGAGGGAGGGAGGGAGGGAGGGAGGGAGGGAGGGAGGAAGGAGGTGAGGGTAAGGCATTGCGTCAGGTCACCAGGACACATACTGACTTATGGTGACTCCTGGATGACCTGGCTGGAGTGAGTGATAATAAGACAACTCTCTCTCTCTCTCTCTCTCTCTCCTCTCTCTCCGTCCTCATCTCTCTCCTCATCCTCTCCTCTCTCTCCTCTCTCCTCTTCTCTCTCTTTCATCTTAGCTCTCCTCGTCTCTCTGCTCTCCTCTCTACGTCTCTCTCTCTCTCTCTCTCTCTCTCTCTCTCTCTCTCTCTCTCTACTCTCTCTCATCTCTCGCTCTCTCTTCTCTCTTCATCTCCTCTCTTTCTCTTTCTACTCTAAAACACTCTGCCGTCCCATCCTTCACACCCTTCCGTCCCCCACCAACACTCCTCATTCCATCACACAGTCCTCACGCTTCACTGCAGGCCCAGGGAAAATATCACGAAATAAAAGAAGACTTGTGCTATTTTTCTAATGTGTACTGGTTAAGGACGATGACGAGGACCTGAAGGAGGACGTGGAGAGAGAGAGAGAGAGAGAGAGAGAGAGAGAGAGAGAGAGAGAGAGAGAGAGAGAGAGAGAGAGAGAGAGAGAGAGAGAGAGAGAGAGAGAGAGAGAGAGAGAGAGAGAGAGAGAGAGAGAGAGAGAGAGAGAATAACTGAAAAAGAAAATAGTCTGCAGATCGTGTTGCAAGCGTCTTCAAGATGGGACGAGCGGCCGACCTATTTTCTGATTCATTTGTCCCAAAACGGTTGACAGGGTGCTGGTGGTGGTGGTGGTGGTGGTGGTGGTGGTGGTGGTGGTGGTGGTGGTGGTGGTGTGGTGGTGGTGGTGGTGGTGGTGGAATTCTGCAGCAAAAATAGGACCGCTCGAGTGACTGAGAGTAGTGGCAGCGAGGGACAAACACCGCCCATGATTGAGGAGTGGCCGTGCGTGGGCTATTGGAGGAGAAAGGCTGGTGTGCAGGAGGCAAAGGATGATGTGCTGTCGGTTGGGGAGGCGGTGTGGAAATAAAAAGTTTAAAGGAACGCCTTGCCCTGCGGTGCTCCTCATGAGGGGCTAAGGTCCCTTCAGCGGCACCGTCTAGGAGTACTATTGCTTATAAAGCTGTGACGTGGCTTGGGCGGTGCATGATATTATGATTGTCCCAAGCAAGGCCAAGGGAATTAAGATCTCTATTCCCTTTGGCCTTGGTCACAAATTAAGGATGACAGTGCGCGCGTGGCGGTGATATGACTCAAATTTAACTGAAAGGACGTTTTGGCCCATCACACACTGCATTCAGCGCTACTATACAGGCACACTGACGGCGACACCGGCAGGACGACAACTGTCCTTGAAGGATCTGAACTAGACTGGCACTTGTATTGTAAACATTCTACAGGCACTTGTATTGTAAACATTCTACAGGCACTTGTATTGTAAACATTCTACAAGGAAAATGTCGTCCCACATACTTCCGCTTGGTTGCATACTAAACTAGGGGGGGGGGGGGCTCAGTAGAGCGCATACCTCCGCCAGAATATTTCAGCAATTGGTTGCCATGGCAACAGTTGTGATTCGATTTAAAAAAAAAAAAAAGTAACAAAAAAAAGTATAAAGTAAAAAAAAAAAAAAAAAATTAAACATAAGTATATATATATATATATATACATATATATATACATATATATATATATATACATATATATATATACATATATATATATATATATACATATATATATATATATATATATATATATATATATATATATATATATATATATATATATTATATATCATATATATATATATATATATATATACATATATATATATATATATATATATATATATACATATATATATATATATATATATATATATATATATATATACATATATATATATAATATATATATATATATATATATATATATATATATACATATATATATATATATATATATATATATATATATATATATATGCACTCAGGCACTCAGTATGAGCGCATACGTCCGCCCGAATATTTTATCAATTGGTTGTCATGGCAACAGTTGTCAATAGATTTCATCCAAAATTAAATCAGTTCCTCCTTATACCAAATAGACTTGGTATACCGATTTTGGTCCAAATCTATTCATAACTTTTCGAGAAATCCTGTACACTAACAAACAAACAAACAAACAAACAAACAGACAGACAGACAGACAGATCGGGGTGAAAACATAACCCCTCCAACTTCGTTGGCGGAGGTAACTAGGGGGGGGGGGCACTGCTCCGCCCGAATATTTCATCAATTGGTTGCCATGGCAACAGTTGTGATTCGATTTCATCCAAAATTAAATCAGTTCTTCCTTATACCAAATAGACTTGGTATACCAAGTTTGGTCCAAATCTATTTGTAACTTTTTGAGAAATCCTGTACACTAACAAACAGACAAACAAAACAAACAAACAAACAAACAGATCGGGGTGAAAACATAACCTCCCTCCAACTTCGTTGGCGGAGGTAAAAAGTCTCACCATGACCAGACAAAGTGTTCCCTATACAAGTGTTGCCAGCGTCCCTTGTCCCCCCTGCACTCAGCATCCCTCACACCAACAATCCGATGAGCGAACCAACGTCCCAAAAGCGCGCCACCCATGCACTCATATGGCCGCCATGAGCGTTCGCAGGCTATGCAGGTAACAGGTCTCGATTCAATATCACGGAGCAATATAGTCCCGTGGAGAATCACTGGTCTGACACAAGGACGCTTCAGTAAACCTCCATTCATCTGTACAGGGTGTTTACCTATCAACAAAAGCTTTAGTCTGTCTACTCAACCGAAGAGTATTTTCACCATAACCAATGCAGTGAGATTTTCCAAGAAGCAAACCATTGACTTTCTGAACAGATGCTAACCTTGCGATACACGTAAAGGCGTTCATGCGTCCCCATGGGTCTTGCAGCATCAGGAGACCCCATCGTCACCGTGCTCTGGGTTTGAGCCACCATGATGAGGACGTCACAGAGCTCCGTCACCCACACATGATCGAGTTATCTCGTATACGTGATTCCAAGGCTAAGGGAATAGATCACGTATTAGAAGAATATATCGTAATATCATATCTCTTTTCCTTGGCCTTGCGTGATCCTAAGAACTGAGCCTCTCGCTATGTGCATGACGCGTCTATCGGACACTCTTATCGCGCAGTCGTAATGATGTGACGCTGTTCGTATTTCACCACTACGATGCTGCACCATTTTCCCCGTGACAGCAAACTGAGGCTGTTAAGCAGTGTTATCTTGGAAAGCGTTCATTCCACACCTCGCTAGGGCGGCAGCCATCACGGAGGACACTGCCTGGTTCCTGCACGAAGAAATCACGCCTTCGGGAGCTGCCAGAGTACTATCATGAAGGTTTATGTGAATATTTTTATCTAAGGCACAACTGTTGCCCCGCGACACCCACGGCCACGGCGATAAGAGATTCGATGACCACCACCACCAACACCAGCATCACCTTCACCAGCATCACCTCCACCACCACCACCACCACCACCACCACCATCACCACCACCATCCCCATCATCACCACCACCACCATCATCACCACCACCACCATCACCACCACCACCACCACCATCACCACCACCTCCACCATCACCACCACCTCCACCACCACCACCACCACCATCACCACCACCACCACCATCACCACCACCACCACCATCACCACCACCTCCACCATCACCACCACCACCATCATCACCACCACCACCATCACCACCACCATCATCATCACCACCACCTCCACCACCACCACCACCACCACCACCACCACTATCACCACCACCACCATCATCACCACCACCACCACCACTACCACCACCACCATCACCACCAACGATAATAATATATAGAGGTCTGTCTGTATATTATCCTGTTGTATATCTGTCTGAAAATTATCCTTGATCACCACCAACAACACCACCACCTCTACCACCATCATCACCACCACCACGATACAGTACCTGCAACACCATCGCTATGACTGCCCTTCTTCAACACTCCCTCAACCCCATGACCTCCACACCTCACCCCATCCCACACACACACACACACACACACACACACAGTAGGCCTACACACACCATTACCTCGGCCATCAGATAACACCGCCAGGGGTCCTCACACCAGGGTAAGTTATCCTCGTGGGGTGTACGTACAAACCGGTTAACAAGGAATACTTTATTATGCTATTGTCTATTACCGCACTATGCCATTATTCCCCTCAAGTACCCACCTGTCTGCCCTTAAAACGCAGGCCTTTTGGCAGTCTACCTGTTTATATAATTTTTATGGCATTCAAAACGTCGACGGGAGGGCCGCTGGAGGGTTATCGATGGGTACGCTGACCACCCAACCTGTTCCATCACCCAGGAGTGGCGGTAGATGCTGTCATTATCTCTGGCGTTTAATTCCTCAGCTGTGAGTTGCCTTCCCTCCAGAGGAACAATAATAACCACGCAGTCAGACGCCATCACGCTGTAGCCGTGATCTAAATAATAGATCCACTACTTAGATTATGGTTGTAGGCTCTTGTAGCAGTCGTTTGAGAGGCAGGTAAAGGGTGACGCAAAGATCCTGAAAGCCTTGAGGGAAACCATGTCAACAAATTTCTGACAACCTACACAACCACCAACACCATCACCACAGCAATTACCTCATCACCATGTCACCACCACCACTACCACAGTCACCTCATCACCGCGTCACCATCATGAAATCATCACCTATAAACACCACTTCCCCACCACAGCATCATGGGTCTTGGAGGTCAAGTGGTTAGTTGCAGGCATGGCAGGCAACGCACCCAGGGTTCGATTCTCAAGTACCCGAAGAGGAACCTTAACCCATGTATTCCCCTTCCACCTGACGTTGCTTTTGCTGTTGTTTC
>JACEEZ010006752.1:116461-118961 GCA_016584305.1 Chionoecetes opilio
CACTACCCTTTTTAAACCCTATGTCCAGGCTGGAGGGTAGATGCTGCCGATTATACCCTTCATCTATCCTTTATCTACCCTTTTTAGACGAGAGGGTTGGAAAAGGGTATATTTGCGTTGATCCGAAAGGGTAGCCTATATTTGTAAGGGTAGAAAAAGGGTAGCAGTATTTCATCACTACAAATACCCTTTTTCTACCCTTTTCCTACCCTTCTTTTCTAAGAGTGATGTACTAATTCACGCGTTCAAGTTATGTTTTGACGCGGCGACGTGATGTTTTGTGGTTTTGGATGTACGCAGCTGATCGCCTTGTGGAAACTGTTCACTGCGAGCTTCACTTCTCACGCCACTGCTTCAACACGACGCGAAGCTGCACTCACTTTTCTTGCTCTGAAGCTACTAATTATTTGATAAACAAGAATCCATCGCTTCTGAATTAACTCATTGTTATTTAGTTAACGTGTATCTTCATCTGACACATGTTATATATATATCACAGAAACGTTATTAACACTGACTGAATGAGCTTTGTCGTTCTTCTATTTACCTGTGTCTTAATTACGAGTTTGAGCGTTAATTTAGAGTTAATTAGCTAAATGTCGGTGGGAGGATTTATATTCTTATTTTTGCTAGGCATTCGGAACATTAAATAATGAGATAAAAGTGCCAGGAATAAAGTGGTCCAAGATTGAAGGCAACAGAGGGTAGTGTCGACCATAAAGTTACCGCCTCATGGTGACTTATTTACGAGGCTACAGGATGACCTTGGAAACGCATGACAGCTGGCTTGAGTGTTGCAATAACGGCTTTGAGTGTTGCAGCAGCAGGTGTGGCGGTCACTCCCTCGCGCCGCCACACACCCGCGCTGACAGAGAAACACCACAAGAGGAGAAAAAAATATTTCAGCTCCTGTCCGCGTCACCAAACCAGCAGCTGCGACGCCCCTTAATTCCTGGACGACCAGCCTGACTGAGGGAAGCACACACTTATATCTAATGGTTTTTTGTGTTCTTTTCTGTATTTTCTTTTTTTTGCTGTAGTATGAGTTCATTTAAAAAACAATAAAAATGTGTACTCATGTTTGTATATTTGTTTTACTGTATGCCTTCGTGTTAAAATCAAAATTATTATTATTATTATTATTACTATTATTATTATCATTATTATTATATAGGTTTCAGCGAGGCCTCGGAACGTGTATGTGACGGGTCCCGGCAATGACCCAGGCCCGGCTCAAACATGAAGGCGGTGGGAGGTCATGGCTTGGGAGGTGGGAGGCGGTGGGAGGAGGGAGGTCAATATTTTACATCATGTCTTTTATTTTCTCGCATGGGCAGTATATGGTTACACCTATTATTCTATTACATGTTCGTATGCTACACCATCAGGGTTCTCCCATCACAAAGGCCCAGCGAGGCACTGCTATAAAATCACAGTGCGGCGGCAAACTTCACAAGCATTCCATCACACACACTCAATGTCACCGATAGCCGACGTGAAGGGTGTCGTGATGAATTATATTGGTATGTATCCTCGTCATCCCGTCATCCGCGTAGTGCTAAGTAGTGGTCGATGCCGTCACACACGCAATCATTTCGTTTTAAAGCGTCCAACAATCTTGATTGCGAGGCGCGGCCGGGCGTTTGATGGCGAGGTGGAGGCGGCGGCGGCGGCAACAATAACAACGGGCGGCACGAGGCGGCATCGCTCTATAGGGGTGAGTGGGTGAGGGACCAGAGCACACCAGAAAGAAAGAAATGAAGGCATACGTAAGTAGGACGTTAATTCATAAAATATATAATGTTAATCTAAAATAAATTATAAGAAATTGAAGGAAAAATATCATAAACTATTAATATCCGGGAGGGGAGGCGGTAGCGGAGTGGTTAGCGTCTCCGACTGGCGCTCTCAGTGACCCGAGTTCGATCCCCGAAGAAACCCAAAACCTTTCTGCACCGTCGAGTGGCCTAAGAACACCCACATGCCCTGCCCATCAACTCTACCTTCGATTGCGAGTGCATCGGAGGACACAGGGGGGGCGGCATGAGCCCCTAATCACAGGCGTCACTATAAGAATCCTGCCTGCGCCACCACGGGCGAGGACCAGCCATCACAGCAGCCCTCAAGTGAACCTCCAGAGTCTACCATCCGAGCCCTGGGTCACCACTGCCTACAGGCGCTATAGGCACAACATGTATAAAAAAAAATATGAAAAAGAAAAAAAAAAAAAAAAAAAAATATATATATATATATATATATATATATATATATATATATATATATAAGCGAAAGTGTGTCTGTCTGTGTGTCTGCGATAGGTTCGACCCCCAGTGGCGCAATCCCATCATATGGCACAGTTTTGAAACCAGGTCGACCAGGGGAACATTTTAAGGCCACTTTGGGGATGATCCGATCATTTTTTTTTTTTTTTTTTTTTTTTTAGTAGCCTATTAGCGAGAATTGTGAGAAAAAAAAGTGGGTTGCGAGAAATGAGGAAACC
>JACEEZ010006752.1:123961-148961 GCA_016584305.1 Chionoecetes opilio
TGAGATAATGTCACCAAGAAAACAATGCTCGTCAGTTTCTATTATTGCCAGTTAATCATGAATAATTAATAATATTTATTCGTAATTAGGCGCATTTATTTGATGCATGAGATGATGCTAATGAGGTGTGTGTGTGTGTGTGTGTGTGTGTGTGTGTGTGTTGTGTGTGTGTGTGTGTGTGTGTGTGTGTGTGTGTGTGTGTGTGTGTGTGTGTTGTGTGTGTGGTGTGTGTGTGTGTGTGTGTGTGTGTGTAGTGTGTGTGTGTGTGTGTGTGTGTGTGTGTGTGTGTGTGTGTGTGTGTGTGTGTGTGTGTGTGGTGTGTGTGTGTGTGTGTGTGTGTGTGTGTGTGTGTGTGTGTGTGTGGTGTGTGTGTGTGTGTGTGTCACGTGTGTGTGTGAGAAAAGAGAGAGAGAGAGAGAGAGAGAGAAAAGAAAGAAAGATAGGAAGGAGGACAGAAACATAGACAGACAGACAGATTGCTAGACAAGATAAACACACACGCACACACACACACACACACACACACACACACACACACACACACACACACACACACACACACACACAACACAATCGCATGGAGAATGTTTCGTTCGCTGCATGTTTACGTACGTGGAAACATCGGTGAGATTGTTGTGTGATAAGCTTTGTTGTGGTGCAGGCGAGGAGGAGGAGGAGGAGGAGGAGGAGGAGGAGGAGGAGGAGGAGGAGGAGGAGGAGGAGGAGGAGGAGGAGGAGGAGGAGGGTAAGGAGGAGGAATAGCAGGAGTTACGACATTCCTCTGAGTCTCCGTCAAGATGATATCGGTGCGTGTGTCTGCCTGTCGGGGTCGTGTACTCAGAGCCCGGTCGCCGATCCACCGATACGTCAGTCCACAAAAAGCGCAGGTGAGGGGCGCCACGCGAGAACAGCCGCGACAATGGGTGTGATTGGCGCTGAGATGGAGGGTCGAATACATGGTCGAAGAGGTCACGAGGAGGTCAAGGGCGGGGTATAGGAAGGAAACCAGACAGGCGGGTGGTTGGGGCCCTCTGTCCGTCTGCCTGTGTATCTGTCTCCCTTTGCAGCCACGAGCCATAATGGTGTGTGTGCAGATGAGCGATACACTTTCTTCCCTGCCCTTCACAATGCACTCGTCAAGGCGTTCATTCCTTTCCTCCTTTCTAATATACTCGTCGTCCTGCTTTGTGCTCGCGTATCAAAGCCTCACGCATTCACCGCCTCACTTATTCTCCTTTCTTACTTCGCCTTTCTTACCCATGAGGGCGTTACTCCTTCTCTAGACATGCTTTCCTTTATCTCTTCTTATTCAGTCTTACCACTATACTATACTTCACTATACACTATACACTATACACTATACACTATACTTCTAGAACCCTCTTCCTCTTATCTCAGCCATATTGTAAGGTTACATAACATAGAGCGACTTATTCTTGTCCTAGTGCTGCATATTCCAGAAGAAAAAATATATATATTAATAGATTGTTCTATATCTATATATTAATTGTATCTATATACTAATGGAATGATGTGTGTGTGTGTGTGTGTGTGTGTGTGTGTGTGTGTGTGTGTGTGTGTGTGTGTGTGTGTGTGTGTGTGTGTGTGTGTGTGTGTGTGTGTGTGTGATGTGTGTGTGTGTGTTAATGTCCATCAACGTCATTATAACACATTAATCATTCTCTATTCACCCGCTAATCTTCCACATGAATCACGTGTACACTCCACCTGTTCTGCTCCACACTCACTCCACCTGTTCTGCGTGACGGACGTGTGTGGTGTCGTGTGCAGGTGTGAGACTCAGGCCAGGTGTGTCAAGGTGTTACATGTACTACGTACTATTAACCCGCTATTAACAAGTACCTCTATTAACAAGTACCTCTATTAACAGTACGCTATTAACAAGTCCCCTGTCTATTAACAAGTACCTCTATTACAGTACCTCTATTAACAAGTACTCTTTTAAATTTATTCTATTAACAAGTACCTTTATTAACAAGTATCTCTATTAACAAGTACCTCTATTAACAGTACATCTATTAACAATACCTCTATTACAGTACCTCTATGGCAAGTACCTCTATTAACAGTACTCTATTAACAAGTACCTCTATTTACAAATACCTCTATTAACAAGTACCTCTATTAACAAGTACCTTCTATACACAGTACCTTTATTAACATACCTCTATTAACAGTACCTCTATTAACAAGTACATCTATTACAGTACTTCTATTAACAAGTACCTCTATTAACAAGTACCTCTATAACAAAGTACCTCTATTAACAAGTACCTCTATTAACAAGTCCTCTATTAACAGTACCTCTATTAACAAGTACATTTATTAACAGTACCTCTATTAACAAGTACATTATAACAAGTACCTCTATTAACAGTAACTCTATTACAGTACCTCTATTAACAAGTACCTCTATAACAAGTACCTCTATTAACAAGTACCTCTATTAACAAGTACCTCTATTACAAGTCTCTATTAACAAGATCTCTATACAAGCATCTCTATTAACAAGTACTCTATTAACAAGTACCTCATTACAGTACCTCTATTAACAAGCATCTCTATTACAAGCATCTCTATTAACAAGTACCTCTATTAACAAGTACCTTATTACAAGTACTTCTATTAACAGTACCTTTATAACAAGTACCTCTATTAACAGTACCTCTATTAACAAGTACCTCTATAACAGTACCTCTATTACAAGTACCTCTATTACAGTACTCTATTAACAGTACATCTATTAACCAAGTACCTCTATTAACAAGTACGTCTATTAACAAGTACCTCTATTAACAAGTACCTCTATTAACAAGTACCTCTATTTACAAGTACCTCTATTAACAAGTACACCTATTAACAAGTATCTCTATTAACAAGTACCTCTATTAACAAGTACCTCTATTTACAAGTACCTCTATTTACAAGTACCTCTATTAACAAGTACACCTATTAACAAGCATCTCTATTAACAAGTACCTCTATTAACAAGTACCTCTATTAACAAGTACCTCTATTAACAAGTACCTCTATTAACAAGTACCTCTATTAACAAGTACCTCTATTAACAAGTACCTCTATTAACCAGTACCTCTATTAACCAGTACCTCTATTAACAAGTACCTCTATTAACAAGTACCTCTATTAACAAGTACCTTTATTAACAAGTACCTCTATTAACAAGTACCTCTATTAACAAGTACCTCTATTAACCAGTACCTCTATTAACCAGTACCTCTATTAACAAGTACCTCTATTAACAAGTACCTCTATTAACAAGTACCTCTATTTACAAGTACCTCTATCAACAAGTACCTCTATCAACAAGTACCTCTATTAACAAGTACCTCTATTAAAAAGTACCTCTATTAACAAGTACCTCTATTAACAAGTACCTCTATTAACAAGTACCTCTATTAACAAGTACCTCTATTAACAAGTACTTCTATTAACAAGTACCTCTATTAACAAGTACCTCTATTAACAAGTACCTCTATTAACAAGTACCTCTATTAACAAGTACCTCTATTAACAAGTACCTCTATTAACAAGTACCTCTATTAACAAGTACTTCTATTAACAAGTACCTCTATTAACAAGTACGTCTATTAACAAGTACCTCTATAACCAGTACTCTATTAACAAGTACCTCTATTAACAAGTACCTCTATTAACAAGTACCTCTATTAACAAGTACCTCTATTAACAAGTACCTCTATTAACAAGTACCTCTATTAACAAGTACCTCTATTAACAAGTACCTCTATTAACAAGTACCTCTATTAACAAGTACCTCTATTAACAAGTACCTCTATTAACAAGTACCTCTATTAACCAGTGTTCAGCAGGTGAGAAAAACACACTGCTGCTGTCAGACATGATTGTTCCCCAAGCCTATACGAAACATCCAATTCTTTACCTTGATATAACTCCACCAATTAACACGTCGGCAAACAATTACAATCTGTTTGCCGTACTACCTGACTCCCTCCCCTTTTATTTCCGCCGACAAAGGGTGACAAATGAACCCTTCACGGGGCATAATATTTGACAAATGGAAGACGTCGCATAAGTCATCGTTGCCAGACAAATGGAGTCACCCATCACCAGAATGAGGCTGTTAAGAAGCAAAACAGCGCAGTGGACACAAAGCCCACCTGTCAAGACCGGGGAGGGTAAGGCCAGTGAGAGAGAGAGAGAGAGAGAGAGAGAGAGAGAGAGAGAGAGAGAGAGAGAGAGAGAGAGGAGAGAGAGAGAGAGAGAAGAGGAGAGAGAGAGAGAGAGAGAGAGAGAGAGAGAGAGAGAGAGAGAGAGAGAGAAAGAGAGAGAAAGAGATGTATAGAGCGATGGAAAGTTGGAATGGAAGAGGACAGAAAGGAAGAAAGAAAGAAGGAACGATAAGAAGGATAAAGAGAGAGAGGAGAGAGAGAAAGAGAGAGAGAGAGAGGAGAGAGAGAGAGAGAGAGAGAGAGAGAGAGAGAGAGAGAGAGAGAGAGAGAGAGAGAGAGAGAGAGAGAGAGAAAGACAGACAGACAGACAGAGAGAGAGGCACATGCATATGCCGATTACTGCACCCTTACATTCCCCTGCGACATTGGTGATCACCGCACGACTGTCGCTCACATAAATCAGGTCCTCCAAACCGTCATCTCATGGGGTCGTCGATGGCAAGTGGATCTCGCTCCAGAGAAAACCTAGGCGATGCTCATCTCCCGACGACAACGTCCTCCTGATTATCCCATCCCTACCATCTTACTGGGTGGGAGGGCCGGTGCCTGCAGACGTTCAATCTCCATACTTGGGGTGGAAGTTGGAAGTGAATAGCGATTCATGACCTCAACGACCACATCCGAAACCATTGCAAGGAAAAGCCGCCTGGAAAACTTAGCTGTGTCCCGGAGTGTCTCACACCTTCTTGACTCCAAGGGATCACCCCTTATATGCAGCTCAAGCCCTCCCTTATGGAGTACGCCCCTCTCACGTGGTCTTCTGCCTCCTTCGTACCTGAGCCTTCTTGACAAGGCTGATACAGGCCCGAGCCCACCGGTTAATACGTGAAGGCTATGCAGGGACCAGCTTCTCCCTCCTCTGCAACCCTTGCAAAGCAGCGTCGCGGACCCGTAGCAGGCTGGTGCGTCGTTTACAAGATCACACAAGCACATGTCCCGACCTGGCTGCTCTCCGACAGCCCTGGGGCAAGGACCACACGGCCACACCACACGAACTGCTGCTACCAGGGACCATCAACTGATCGTCCCTTTGCCAGGAGGAGACCTCTCTTGCGGTCCTTCCTTCCGCGCTACACAAGAATGTGGAACAGAAGGTGTAGTAACTTGCTGGTGATAGATGTTGGTCGCTTCACGTTGCGGTTTGGGGGTTTCAACTATGGCCGCCGCGGGGTTTAATTACACACTGTTAGAGATGGACCTATCATGGATCCCTCTTCCTCCCCGGCACCAGTCGGTACCGAGCCACACTTGTATATACACCAATACAACTGAACCTGGCCTGAGGCTTATTCCTACCCTGTCTCTCTGGACTTATACGCTGGGATATTACATGCGACAGGATTTTACAACCCAGGTGTCGTGAGCCGCACTTTGGCCACCTTAGTGAGTTTGACGAGAGCAACAAGTCTGTGTGGGGCGGAATACTGCGAGAGGCTAGAAACAGTATTTTCTGGCCAACAAGATTGAAAGATGCGGAAGTCAAGAGGGCCGGTTCCTCTCATCTGTGGGGGAAGCTACGTACAGCACCCTCGATCTTTGTGCAGTCTCGCAAGGCCAAAGGAATTGCCTTCTTCTAGAGTTGATAGAAAAGCTTCGAACCCTACCGAATCCGAAGCCCTCAAGTATTGTTGGCACGGTTCCGATTCAACAGTTGCAGGAAAATCTGGAAAAAGAAATCTGTGAGAGATTATGTTGCCAGGCTTCGGATGTATCTTAAATTGTCAAATATGGGACAGATGTTGAATGAAATGATTCGTGACCGTCTGTGTGTGGTGTGGACAGTGAAGCCCATTCAAAGGCAGGTTGTGGCTGAAACCGGACTTAACGCTCGAGGAAGGCACGTGGACATTGCAGTGGCCTGGGAGGACTGCCGGAATGTAAATACGACGGATTGAAACAGTAATCACGCAGCAAACTGACCGAAGTGCCGTCAATGTTCAGCTGGGGCTCTTTAGGGCAGAAAATGAAGCTGCTCGCGGCAGGAAATAAAGTTAAACTTTCTGGTGAACGACTGAAGCCTTCTAAGTGTTTTAGATGTTTTTTTTTTTTTTTTTTTTTATAAAAAAGTGACAAGACATTAACAATTCCAAATGCCCGTTTAAAAACCGGAATGTTACCACTGTCACAGGAGTGGGTACACTAGGAGCAAGGCGCATATGGCGGGTACGGTGTAATGTGATGGAAACCTCGGAGCATAAGCGGCAGGCGATGCCGTGGACGCAAAGGTAGTGTTGACGGAGCTTCAGAAGTGGTGATACAGTGCTCAGCTTGTTTTAATTTCCCTCAGGCTGATGTAGTAGTTCACAGTTTCATCCGGACCCCTACTACTGGACGTGAAGCTTCACGGACGGGAACTCAATGAGGTTGACACTGGAGCTTCAGCTTCTGTAGGGCGAAGTTTGTTCCTGAGCTTGTGGACAGCACGTCCCAGTAACCTTGATCGTGTCATTAAAACCTATACAGGAGAAAGAATAAAGTGATTGGAGTAGCAGATGTGGAAATTCCTTGAAGAAGTGTCCCATAGGAAAAATACCGCTGATCATAGGGAGAGGGTCGTGGTAAAGGCTTAAATTGGGCGTAATTGGCTAGACAAAGGTTCATTTAATTGGACCAAACATGCTGCATGGGAAAACGCTGAAAAATCATGACCAAGGAGTAGATATGGACTATAAAGAAGTGTTTCATGAAGAACTGGACGTTTACTGGCGGAAAGGCCTCATCGGTCGTTGATAAAAGAGGTGAGGCCAAGTTTCTTCAAGGCCCGTCCCGTGCCGCTCTCACTTCCAGCCACAAGGTGGACAAGGAAGCTCATTCGGCTGGAAAACGAGGTGTTATAAAGGTCCCCCTGTTAAATTTAGTGAATTGGGCAGCCCCATCTGGTCGTAGTGCCTAAGCCATCGGAGACGTACGGCTTGTGGGGATTTTAAACTACAGTGAATAAAGTTGCGGCCTTGGAACAGTACCTCTTCCCAGAGTGAAGAATTATTTTCCGGGCCCTCAGGATGCTGCATCTTTAGTAAATTAGAAATCGAGCATGCTTACAATCAAATTGAGTTAACGAAAGAATCACAGAAATATGTAGTAGTTCAACACACCCAGAGGTCTCAAGAGTATACAAGGCTCTCGCCTTTGGCATCCATTCAGGTTGCAATTTTCCAAAAAAATGTTGTCAACTCTACTTGCAAGGACTCCTCATGTGACCGTGTTTCTTGGATGACGTGGTTTGTGGGGGGCAAGGATGGAAAGACACGATGCCCTGCTGGAGGAGGGTTCTCCCGTCGGATGTTGTCAGGTGGTTTACGTCTTGAACAAGAAGAAATGCCAACTTAGACTTGTCTAAAGTAACTTAATCTAGGCCCACAAGATTTGAACGGGGCGTAGAACCAACAGAAGAGAAGAATGAAGCTATTATGATGCTCATCCACCGGAAGGACAGGAAAAGCCCTGAAGGCCTGCTTGGTCTCGGAATTACTAAAGTAAGTTCCTGGAGAAAATATTGCTACAGTTTATTCCGTTGTACCTCCCTCTACGTGACGGTCAAAACCTTGGGTGTGGGGTACAGATCAAGTGGATGCTTTTCAGAAAGCTAAGGAGCTTATACTTCACCTCCCTGTCTGGCCCACCATTTTGATGTCACCTTGGACACTGTGCTCGCATGTGATGCCAGCCCCTACGGGTGTTGGAGTGTTCTGTCCAAATTGACAAGAAAGGTGAGGAGGTCCCGTTGCATTTTACTCAAGATCTATCAACGAGACTGAGCGCCGTTATGCCCAGACGGATCGGGAGGGTGAGTGTTGTTGTAGGAGTCAAGAAATTTCATTACTAAACTTGTATGGCGGCCAATTGTAATCAAACCGATCATAAGCCTTTGCTTGGGCTGTTCTGGCGGAAGATAAACTTATTCACCTGTGGCGTCTCCAAGAGTGCTTCGTTGGGCTTTAATGTTATCTGCTTACAAGTTACAAAACTCGTGTATTCTCCTGCTAGGTTACACTGTCATTGTGATGCGTCTGAGTCGGTTACCCACTTGCACACAGGCCCACTACTGTGCCGATGGGTTACCGGCTGAAATGCCGTCATCTGATGAAATTAATGGATTCGGGGAACGATTTCTCAAAGCAGATTCGGGACGTGGGACGGAATCGTGTTCTGTGCTGTCATCGGTGTTGCTGTTCGTTGCGTGATGGTTGGCCTCGGGACCTCTCCAGCTTACCCTTCTGACATTGTTCCGTACAAGACACAGGGAGAGTGAGTTGAGTTTACAAAAATGGGTGCATATTCTGGGGCAGCAGAATAGTAATTCCTCCTGAAAGGCCGAAAATGCTCGGTTGGACAGAATTCATGAAGGACATTTCGGAACTTCTCCAAGATGAAGAGTAGGAAGCAGGGCTTATTTTTGGTGGCCTGGGACTAGATGGGTGAGTGGAAAGGGTGACAAAACAGAGGTTTGTAGAGTTTGTTCAGGAGCAGAGACCTAGGATCCCCCTAGTGAACTACGCCCTTGGGCGTGGGGGGACACAGCGTCCATGGAGTCGACCTGCATTAGACTACTGTGGCCCGGTCGAGGGTCAGCATGTGTCTTCTTATTTGTAGATTGCACACAGTAAGTGGCTGGAGGTGCCATAAAACGTCATCATCTTCTGCAAATGTAAAACAATTCGAGAAATGTAGAAAATCTTGGCTTATTTTGGAATACCAGGACACTGTAGTTTCTGATAATGCAACTTGCTTCACATTGCCCTGATTCCAGGATTTCTGCAGAGCCAACGGATCTGAACACAATCACGTCTCCCACCCTTGGTCTCCGAAGAGCAATGGTTGTGGAGAGAGCAGTACAAACATTCAAGCAAGGACTGAGGAAGCAAAAAGGGAGGGCAGCGGGATACAAGAGTTCTAGATTTCTCTCAATTACAGATCCTGCCCTCACAGCGTGACCGGGGTCAGCCCGGAAGAGTTAAGGTTTGGAGCCCATGAAGACTTCCTTGGATCAGTTGAGGAAGGAAAACCAGGCGTGATAAGGTGGAAGCGTTACCAGTGGAGACAGAAGGACTCAGTATGGATCAGCATACCAGCATGCCTGCGCGAAGTCATTCACTACGGGTGATTTGGGTGTATGTGTCTGCCCTAGCCAAGGACCACAGGAGGAGCGAAATGGAGGGCCTGGGGTAGTAACTGACCGCGACGGATGCTCGTGCTCTGTTGAGATGGAAGAGGGAGGGAATTTAGAAGACACATCGACCACATCAGAGCAGACCGACTCAAAACTCCCGCACTAGTGAGGGATTTGACACCATTCTCGGCCGACAGACGCCAGCTCAGGCGGACGAATCTTCAATTATCAGAGCCACATCTCCAATCAAAGAGTCGGGGAAGCAAAGGGAATCTGGGCCCTGTAACACAGATCAAGAACGCCTTGATCGTTACTTACCCGCAGAAGCTGTATATCTCCTGCATCAACGGATGAACAACTAAACAGCCGAGGGTCATGCTGCGTTATTGGTGCTGCACCAAGAACGACCAGCCTTCTAGACAACGTGCGACGACGTCTAGAGTGTTCTGTCCAAGCCTGACAGATATGGATATAATTAGCATAACTAATATAATGTTTGAACTAAGGTGGAGGGATGTAGTAATGCTGGGTGGGGAGTTAAAAAAAAAGGGGGAATTGTGGCGTTCACGTTGCTGGTTTGGGGTTTCACTATTGGCGCCGCCGGGGTTAATACACACTGTCAAGAGGACCTATCAATGGGACTCGGCACCAGTCGGTACGAGCCACCACTGTATATCACCAATACAACTGAACCTGGCCTGAGCTTGATTCTACCCTGTCTCTCTGGACTTACTACGCTGGGATATTACAGATATGGTACATGCAGACACAAGCTTCACTCTACCTCGTCCATCAGACCTTTCAAGGAGTGCTGTGAACGCTTGGATAAAGCAGCCATAGTATAAGTACCTACCTATAAACCTGTAAACCCTGCTTAAGTTCAACTATGTCTATATATATATTAGTAGTACGAAAAACTAAAATGTAAATTAGAATAGTAACACATGTACAATGGTAAAATTCATTTAGTAGGTGAAATAGTGAATTAGAGAAATAGATAAATTTAGATATAGTTAACCCATGTTGTTATGTTAAGTAGGACTAATTTTCAGGGTTTCTATTCTTAAAGTCAAAGATAGTTCTCAGTAGTCAGCTGAAGCTCCTGACTGTAAAACCTATAAGAATAAAGGTAAACAAAAAAAAAAAAAAAAAAAAAGATGAGAGAGAGAGAGAGAGAGAGAGAGCGGAGAGGAGAGATGAGACGAGAGAAGATGACAGAGAGAGAGAGAGAGAGAGGAGAGAGGAGAGAGACGAGAGAGAGAAGACAGACAGACAGACAGACAGACAGACAGACAGACAGACCAGACAAGACGACGACATGGACAGACAGACAGACAGACAGACAGACAGGACAGACAGACAGACAGACAGACAGACAGACAGCCAGACAGGACAGACAGACAGACAGACAGAGAGAGAGAGAGAAGAGGAAGAGAGGAGAGGAGAGGTTGAGAGAGACGAGAGAGGGAGAGAGGATGAGATGAGATCGAGCTGAGAGAGAGAGAGAGAGAGAGGAAGAGTGAGAGAGAGAGACGAGAAAAAAAAAAAAATGACAAACAGACAGACAGACCGAGAGAGAGCGGGAGAGAGAGAGAGAGAGAGAGAGAGAGAAGAGAGAGGAGACGAGAGAGACGAGAGAGAGAAAAGGGGGAGGGGGGAGGGGGGGGGGGGGGGGGGGGGGGGGGGGGAGAGAAGGGACGAAGAGAGAGTAGAGAGAGAGAGAGAGAAGAGAGAGAGAGAGAGATTTGAGAGAGAGAGAAGAGAAAGACAGACAGAACGACAGACAGAAGACAGACAGACCAGACAGACAGACAGACAGACAGACAGAGGACAGACAGACAGACAGACAGACAGACAGACAGGGAAGAGACAGACAGGAAAGGACAGGAACAGAGAGAGAGAATGAGAATGAAGATGAGAGGAGAGAGAGGGGGATGGAGAGAGAGAGAGAGAGAGAGAAGAGAGAGAGACGAGAGATACGAAGAGGAGAGAGAGAGAAAGAGCGAGAGAGAGAGTGAGAGAGAGAGAGGAGACCAGCCAGACAGACAGACAGACAGACAGAGAGAGAGAGAGAGAGAGAGAGAGAGAGAGAGAGAGAGAGAGAGAGAGAGGGCACCCCTGCACGCCAAGACAAAGGCTAAAAGGGCGTGCACACAAACATGAGCCGAGGCGACTTATGCTGCACAAACATGTCCACTAAATCCTATGCAGCCTCACCGGAACCTGGATTGAATATGTTATCAGTGTGTTCAGACTTCCTATGAGCCCACGTGACTATAAGGACAAGTATAACTATAAGGACAGAACCCACGTGACTATAAGGACAAGTATAACTATAAGGACAGAACCCACGTGACTATAAGGACAAGTATAACTATAAAGGGGCACAGGAACCCACGTGACTTATAAGGACAAGTATAACGATAAGACAGAACCACGGAACTATCAAGGACAAGTATAACTATAAGGACGAACCCACGTGACTGATAAGGACAAGTATAAACGATAAGGACAGAACCCCACGTGACATAGGACAAGTACATTAACTATAAGGACAGAAACACGCTGACTATAAGGACAAGTATAACTATAAGGACAGAACCCACGTGACTATAAGGACAAGTATAACTATAAGGACAGAACCCACGTGACTATAAGGACAAGTATAACTATAAGGACAGAACCCACGTGACTATAAGGACAAGTATAACTATAAGGACAGAACCCACGTGACTATAAGGACAAGTATAACTATAAGGACAGAACCCACGTGACTATAAGGACAAGTATAACTATAAGGACAGAACCCACGTGATATAAGGACAAGTTATATCGATAAGGACAGAACCCAAGGACTATAAGGACAGTATAACTATAAGGACAGAAACACAAGTGACTATAAGGACAAGTATAACTATAAGGACAGAACCCAAGTGACTATAAGGACAAGTATAACTATAAGGACAGAACCCAAGTGACTATAAGGACAAGTATAACTATAAGGACAGAACCCACGTGACTATAAGGACAAGTATAACTATAAGGCACAGAACCCATGTGGGACTATAAGGACAAGTATAACTATAAGGGACAGAACTCACTGTGACTATAAGGAACAAGTATAACTATAAGGACAGAACCAACGTGGACTATAAGGACAAGTATAACTATTAAGGAAGAACCCAGTGCACTATAAGACAAGTATAACTATAAGGACAGAACCACGTGACTATAAGGAAAAGATGACTATAAGGACAGAACCCAAGTGACTATAAGGACAAGTATAACTATAAGGACAGAACCCAAGTGACTATAAGGACAAGTATAACTATAAGGACAGAACCCACGTGACTATAAGGACAAGTATAACTATAAGGACAGAACCCAAGTGATATAAGGACAGTATAACCTATAAGGACAGAAACCCACGTGACTATAAGGACAAAGTATAAACTATAAGGACAGAACCCACGTGACTATAAGGATCAAGTATAACTATAAGGAAGAACCACTTGGACTATAAGGACCAAGTATAACTATAAAGACAGAAACCAGTGAATATAAGGACATGATAACTATAAGGACAGAAACCCACGTGGACTATAAGGACAAAGTATAAATATAAGGACAGAACCCACGTGACTATAAGGACAAGTATAATATAAGGAAAGAACCCATGTGGAATATAGGACAAGTATAAACTATAAGGACAGAAACCCACGTGACTATAAAGGACAAGTATCCACTATTAAGGACAGAAGCCACGTGACTATAAGGCCAAGTATACTAAAGGACAGAAACCCAAGTGACTATAAGGACAGTATAAACTATAAGGACAGAACCCAACGTGATGGGATATAAGGACAAGTCTAACTATAAGGACAGGAACCCAAGTGACTATAAGGACAAGTATCAACTATAAGGACAGAACCCACGTGACTATAAGAGACAAGTATAACCTATAAGGACAGAACCACGTGAGATTTAAGGACAAGTATAACTATAAGGACAGAACCCAAGTGACTATAAGGACAAGTATAACTCTAAGGACAGAACCCAAGTGATATAAGGACAAGTTAACTATAAAAACGAACCCCGTCTATAAGGACAATAAACTATAAGGGCAGAACCCACGTGACTATAAGGACAAGTATAACTATAAGGACAGAACCCACGTGACTATAAGGACAAGTATAACTATAAGGACAGAACCCACGTGACTATAAGGACAAGTATAACTATAAGGACAGAACCCACGTGACTATAAGGACAAGTATAACTATAAGGACAGAACCCACGTGACTATAAGGACAAGTATAACTATAAAGACAGAACCCACGTGACTATAAGGACAAGTATAACTATAAGGACAGAACCCACGTGACTATAAGGACAAGTATAACTATAAGGACAGAACCCACGTGACTATAAGGACAAGTATAACTATAAGGACAGAACCCATGTGGGCTATAGGACAAGTATAACTATAAGGACAGAACCCACGTGACATAAGGCCCAAATATAAATATTTAAGGACAGAAACCCACGTGACTATAAAAGGCCAAGTATAAATAAAGGACAAAACCCAAGTGACCTAAAAAAGGACAGTATAACTATAAGGACAGAACCCACGTGATTTTAAGGACAAGTTAACTTAAGGACGAACCCAGTGACTATAAGGCAAGTATAACTATAAGGACAGCCCACGTGACTATAAGACAAATATAACTTAAGCAAACCACGTGATTTAAGGGCATATAACATAAGACAACCCAAGTGACTATAAGGACAAATATAAAATTAAGGACAGAACCCAAGTGACTATAAGGACAGTATAACATAAGGACGAACCCATGTGACTAAAGGCCAAGTATAACTATAAGGGCAGAACCCACGGACTATAAGGACAATTAACTATAAGGCCCGAACCCACTGACTATAAGGACAAGTTATAACTATAAGTCCAGTGACTATTACCTTTAACTTTCAGTTTACTATTATGGTTTTCTGTTAGAATTTTTTACACCAAGATCCAAAATCCCCAAAAACCTCTAAACGTTTTGCTTTTTTTCTTTCTTGTTTTTTCCTTCTTTTCCCCCATTTCTTCTTTCGACTTCCAATACCCAAAATACCCAGGAGTTTTCGACTACATCTTTTGCTATTTATTTTCACTTCTCAAAAATATCTTTATTGCTTTCTTAATTGAAAAATTTAAAAACCATCTAACCCAATTTTTTTTTTCTTTCTTTTTTTTCCCCCACTCAATTTCTATCACTATATCTAATGAATTTATGCGAACTTTTTTTCCTTTCCCCTTTTTTCCCCCTTGCGTAAAATCCTCTTTCCTCTTTCACCAGCCGAATAGCATCCCCCCATTTTTTTCTTTCCCCTTTCTTTTTTTTTTCTCTCCTCCCCCCCCCCCCCCCCAGTTAAACCCCCTCTTCCCCCCAATTTTTTCTTTCTACTTCCCCCCCCATTTTCCCCGGCCTTTTAAATACCCATCCTCCTCTCCTCCGTTCCATCCTTCCCTAATCTCTACTCTCTCGACTGCACTCTCCCTATCCCTCCTCTCTCCTCTCTATCTCTCTCTGCTACTCTCTCTCTCTCTCTCTATCTTCCCTGACCCCTTTAAAACTCTCTCTCTCTCTCTCTCTCTCTCTCCATCAAAACCAACATTCCTACGCCTCCTCTGTGTCGTGTGGCGCCGCGACCTGTAATCCACCATAGCCATCAGTCTTGCCATAGTTTATACCTCGAGGATAATACAGGTGAATATTATACATCAAGACATAAACATTGACATAAGAAGCCTCTGGAGGAAAGGTTAGCGGCCTGTCGTGCCCTGCGGTCTCTATATATACGCGTCACACAGGACACAGCAATATCAGAATGAAAGGCCCCCTTTCTGTTGTACCATTGGCGTTGACCCACACTAAGGTAATCAGCAGATCGATTCACGTGGGGTTACGCTGGGAATGTCGTGGACTCGTGGTTGCGTATGAGGGAAGGATTTACAGAGACTGGATGCGTCTCTTTGGGGTAATCTTAGGTGTTCCTTTTCGCTATATATTAATAATTATTATGTTCCAGTAATGATGCCGGGAGGAAGAACCTGAAAGACACACACACACATACACACACATACACACACACACACACACACACCCCACCACACAAAACACCACACACAACCAACACAAAAACACACACACACACACTCACACACTCACCACACTCACACAAAACACACACACAACCACACACACACACAAAAACACACCACACACACCCACACATCAACACACAACACTCAACACACACACACCACACACACACACACAAACACCCCACAAAAACAACACACACACACACACACACACACTCACACACTCACTCACACACACACACACACACACACACACACACACACACTAATCCCGCTGTTATTACCGATGCACAAAGAAAAACCACAATCCAGAACACAGCCTTTGCTTCTCTATATTAATCCCGCTGCCTTGTCCTTAATCCCTGTGTCCTTACACCTGCCAGCCACCGACAGCTGCTCATCACCACCTCCCCGATAGCTCCGTGCAGAGAACACAAAACACATTATGCCTGACATATAGAAGAAAAGGGCTGCGTTACGTTCGATCAAGAAGACGCAAGGCAGACGCGCAGTCCTCGTGGAAATTAAAGTCAAGACTCCTCCCTCGTGTTATGATCCCTTCAACACTCGGCTCCTCGGCTCGAGGCTCACACCACCACATTAGCCACGCACTCCATCATCATAAGGCAAGTGACATGACAGCTTGGGCTCTGCGTGACCTGCCGCTGCCATTACAGAGGGGCAGGAGCCAGTCATTGTATTTTAGACGATTTTGGTGTGGAGGAATTGACGAGAATTATTCAGGAGCTCACAAAGGTGTGTCGCCCTATATCATCCAAAGGCCATACACGTAAAACTCAACAAACCCGGCAGCTCCTTCGTCAAATGTTGTGACGCAGCTTTCAAGTCTGGCTGTCTATAGCGTCACCAATACACCAAACATAATGTATGGACTACGTGCACACGAGTACTTTTTGGTTCATCGTGTATCATGAAGAGGAATGTCGGTATGGCACAGCAGGTCAATAGCACGACCTTATTGATGTGTCCACAGCAATGACTGATACCCTAAAGTGCTTCAATATTCAAACTTTTGCAACAAAGCTGTCTCGCCAGAAAAGTGCTTCTCTGAGTCCTTCGCCTCTTGATGATAGGGGTCGTATAGGGGGAGGGGGGGAGGAGGTTGCGGACTGCTGACTGGTCTGGCCTCAGCGTTTGGCAATGAATAGTGTGCGTGGCAGTAGCAGCAACTTGTATGTGGTGATCATGGGTGCCAGGCTCAGTACTCGTGCCTGACACTCCAAGATTTTTAAGCGAGCCTGATGCGATACTACCTACGGCCGTGACACAGGCGGCTAATGACAGAGGCGCTGTGTCTCCGGAACACTAAGGACGCGCTGCTCCGAGCGGGAAGGATGGAGGAGCCCAGCGGAGACGAGGATAACAAAATAAAAATATAAACTGCTGGGATGCTGGGATGCTGGGATGAGAAGTCAGCGAAAGATAAAGTACATAATTCTTCACGTGACATCTAGCTAATAACGTGGCGAACCCATGATTAATGACAAACGTTAACGTGTATACAACGCTTGCCCGGCCGAGGTTATCGCGTTGACCTCGTGTGGCTGATGGCAGATGCGTTGCTGACCGTCATTGCCAAGGCGACGTGAAAAAAAAAAAAAAATCGTTCCCGGTCTGACCAACGTTCTTCCGACACATCACATCCTTCATGTAGTTTCGCTCATAAAATGCCGAGACGCTTAACAACAACATGCTAAAGCCCCGCCGCACGTCAAGTCACCGTGAAATACTGCTGCACGCCACACTACCCACATCACTGGCGGGAAATCAACGCTCACCACCATTACTGCACGCCACGGCACGCCACACCCGGCAAGGAAATCAGTTACCGCTCCCTCACTGCCATTATCACCACCACCATCACCACCACCACCACCACCACCACCACTGCTGCACGCCACGCCATACACACCACGGTCATCACCTCCAACACCAGCACCACCACCACCCACCACCACCACCACCACCGCCGCCGTGCCTCAATCAATCAGCACAAGGGTCAAGAAGGAAGCACAACTCATGTAACCAAAGGCTCACGCGTCACTAACGACCTCTGGTGCTACATGTTTACAACGTCCGGGAATCTGCAGGTGACGGGAACCCTGAAGCACACCTGACTGAGAGACACACACACACACGTGACATTGACGCCCCATGCTGAGAGACACACACACACGTGACATTGACGCCCCATGCTGAGAGAAGCGAGCCAGGCAAACTCTGACCCAAAGGAATGTAGGACCTTTTGGCCACGGACGCTTTGGTCATGGGCAAAAACTAACCGTCTCACTAATCCTAGGTCTCTAAAAAACCTGACCTGACCTAACCTAACCTAACGGCCAAAACGTCCGTGGCCAAAACGTCCGGTTATCGATCCAAAGTGAGTGCGTGACCCCTGCACACACACACTCACACACACACACACACACACACACACACACACACACACGCACACACACACACACACACACACACACACACACACACACACACACACACACACACACACACACACACAGTTATTCGTGATTTTCATTTATATTTTCTTATCCTTGTTCATATAACCCACACGCTTCATACACACACAAGGACAGCAGACGGCGCATTAAGTGTGGTGGTTCTGTGCTGTAAATGCGCTGCCTATGATGACATCTACCCGACACAAACAATGATCGGATTTGATTAATTTATTGGGCACAAGGCGTATTAAGGTCTATTAATGTACATAAGATAGCATAATAATAAAGGAGACAGCAAATACACCAAATGGCATGAGTCTAATACGTTACCAGCGTTATCATACACACTAGAAAAAAGGTGCAAAATGTGTCACAGATTTTGCACCTTCAATAAGGGTGCAAAGTTGCACCCATAAGGGTGCACAATTACACTTTTAAGGGGGGTTGCACCTTAGGAGGTGCAACTATGCACCCTTATGGGTGCAATTTTGCACCCTTACTGAAGGTGCAAATTCTGTGACACATTTTGCACCTTTTTTTCTTAGTGTGTAGAATAATAAAAAGTAAGTGAGCCAAATAACTGAATGGGAAAAAAATCGTCAGCCAATGAGCAGCACGTGTGTTCAGGTGTAGCACGCGGCGAGGTGTCGAGGGGAGCTACACTTGACCAGAGGCTCATTGCGCGCTACACATCGATCCGAATCACCAAGTAACATTCTCACGTATTTTTCTATTCATCCAGTTGTATTGTGTTAGTATTTACTAGTTGTATTTACGTGTTTTGTTATTGCTGTCAATGATAATACTAACGACGACGATATTAACCCCTTGAGGCCCAGAAACGTAATTTCCATTGTAATTTGGGTGCCATTAGACGGGTTTTTTAAGTGAATACAAGCAATATTTTATAGATATGACCTGTTTAATATCCTTGTCCACTAGCTAATTTGGTATATTCAGTTACTTTTCGTAATTTTATGGCTAACAACAGACAATTTTTGTATAGCAAAGGAAAGATCAGGGCGTGAAGGGGCTAACAACGATAAGGCACAGCTGATGTCACCGCTCCGTAGTTCCTTCATATGTTTCATCCTAACACAACAAGATGATAAATGACTGAAATGAAGGTGATGATGATAATGAACAACGCGTGTATAGGTTTATATAGGCTTAACGGGCACTAAAGACCAACCTGTCACTCTTATCACGCCTTGACCTCTCATCTACCTCCTCTACACCTTGACCTCTCATCTACCTCCTCTACACCTTGACCTCTCATCTACCTCCTCTACACCTTGACCTCTCATCTACCTCCTCTACACCTTGACCTCTCATCTACCTCCTCTACACCTTGACCTTTCATCTACCTCCTCTACACGTTGACCTCTCATCTACCTCCCCTGTGCCCGCCTCCCGCCCGCCTCCCGCCTGCCTCCCACCTGCCTCCCGCCTGCCTCCCGCCTGCCTCTCGCCTGCCTCCCGCCTGCCTCCCGCCTGTCACTATGCAAATGGCGAGAATCAAAAGGAAACAAATTCGGTACAGACGACTGGCAGGTCCGCGCGGCACCCCATAACCTCCCTCCTCCCTCAACATGACCACCCATAGCCGCCCCTCCACCGCGCATTACGAGGCGGTGAGTCACGCCACCCGCGGCAATAATGTAGATGTAACGCCCTGTAAAGTAAACTGACGCCGCCATTATGCTCTCAACGAAACATTTGACGACTTATGCAAGGGATTAAAGTCTGGTAAGTAGCTTCAGGTGCATTAGGGAGCTATGAATGAATTATAGGTCACACAGATGGCTGCTGGCTAACGGGAAGACTGGCGCCGGAACAAGGTGTGGGTTCGGGCCCCGCCAACCACACGAACACCCCTTAACCTCTTCACGCCCAAAGCTTTCCTTTGCTATATGAAATCGTCTGTTGTTAGCCATATAATTATGAAAAAGTAACTTATTATACCAAATTAGTTAGTCGACAAGGATACTAAACAGGTCATATCTATAAAATGTTGCTTTTATTCACTAAAAATCGTCTAATTGTAGCCAAATTACAATGGAAATTACGTTTTGTGCCTCAAGGGGTTAAGCTGTACAGTGAAGGTAGGGAATCAAGCGACTCTTTTCCTACCAATCAAACTGTCATCAAGGAAAATTAAGTTACACCATAAAAAACACGGATACTGCGTTGAAAGTACAATAAAACCACTCTATAGCATTTTTTATTCCTCCTTCCCTTGGACCTTTCATGCCTGTCTTTCCCGCAACCAGCCTGGGGAGTAACCTGAACCTCGACACACACACACACACACACACACACACACACACACACACACACACACGAGCGCTATGCCAAGTCGCGGTGAGTAAGGCGAGGAAGACTCCATAATAGCGGCCTAGCACCCTTACACATTATTCTTTTCTTAGATAACCTTTCCGCTTCGTTTATTTCTATTTCCACCAGCTTACCGTGCCTAAGTGTGGTTGTTGCGGCCTCATTGCCAGGTGTTCACACGCCCTAAGTACAGGTCCTCCCAAGATAAGCCATTTGAAAGGGTCGAGGTAAATGTTTAACTATGAGTGTAGAAGACTAACGCAGCATAGTCGGCGGGCAGATCACAGGCTTGCATGACACACTGTTGGAGCCTTAACCCTCTTATTGAAGGGGTGACTCGAGGCCCCCGGAGCGGTATATCTCGGGGGCCTCGGTGACTCCCATGGCCACTTAACGAACGCCTGCCCGCCCGACGTAATGTTTGTTGTTCACTTCACTACCAAGCTGGCGAGGAGGAATTTAGCCTTGCTCAGCGTGTGGTAATACATGTACTCTCTCCTCCGCCCTGCCCTCACCCCCAGTGCAACCCTCTTCCTTTCCTCTTCTTTCTCCTTTCTAATTTACCCCCTTCCTTGCGCTTCTGCCTTTCTTCCTCCTCTATTTCTTATTATTTGCCAGTGCAGTCCTTCTCCTCCTTTCCTCTTCCTTTTTCCCCTTTTTAACTTGCCTCTTTCCTTGTGCTCGTGCCCCTCTTCCTCCTCTATTTCCTCTTCTTTGCTTCTACTCCTATTCCTTCCCAGCCTTCTCCAGTATTTTGTTTGTCCTACTCCCTACACTTCCTTTTCCTATTATCCCTTCTTCTCTTCCCGCTGTTTCTCTATTATTTTACTTTGCTTACTCCCAACGCTTCCTCTTCCTATCCAACTTTCTTCTCTATCCCACTGCTTCTCTACTCATGCAATACTCCTCCCTCTTCTACCCTCCCCCTACACACACATACACGATCTAATGAGAACACCAGGACAAAGACATCTACTGTTTCTCAAGGTTGCCAGGGCGCTCATCCTCACCCAATGCAGTGCCGCTGTAAAGGCCTTCAGCTGCACCGCCCCCTCTATCACCCCGCTATCGGAGAGGTAAATCACTACAGCTGCGACGGTTTTTAATTCAATATAGGAAACAGATGCACACACACACTCTCTCTCTCTCTCTCTCTCTCTCTCTCTCTCTCTCTCTCTCTCTCTCTCTCTCTCTCTCTCTCTCTCTCTCTCTCTCTCTCTCTCTCTCTCTCTCTCTCTCTCTCTCTCTCTCTCTCTCTCTCTCTCTCTCTCTCTCTCTCTCTCTCTGTATGTGTGTGTGTGTGTGTGCATGCGTGTGTGTGTTTTCCCTGATCTTTACTTACTCAAGTTCATTCCGTTTAATATTCAGAGGATCAATAACAAACTTCCTCCGCCGAAAAGGACTGAATTGCCCCGTCCGCTCCCTCCTCTCCGCGGCATGACCTCCCTCCTTCCCTCCCTCCTTGGATCGCCGGGCAACTTTTTATATTCTATTACTGTATTTCTGTTTTTCCGCATCTTTTGTATATACTTGCACCCCCATCTATGTAATTTCCTCCCCCTTTTCTCAATAAACTTGCAAATTTGTAACCTATCTCCTTCCCTCCCTTCCCTATAGTGTGAACCAAGGCTAAGGGATCACTCTCTCTCATCACTCTAAGGCACAGCTCTCTCTCGGCCTTAGTGTGAATCAGCAGGGACACGTGAGGAAGGGAGTGCCCACGCGTGCCACCCTATACACAACTAGATCATCAACGCAGAGCTCCCAGGGACACGGCACACAAAAGAAAGGGTCAACTGCCACTCAACTGCCACTCGCGAAGCTGCACCAAGAAACATGCCACCTATTCATCGCGTTAAGACCCTTACTATAGGCAGCACGCGGCCGCTATTTTACTCATCATGTTCACTTATACAAGGGTGGCAGTTACATGGGTTTTTTTTTAAGCTGCTCATAAAAATAACACAAATTAGTTTTATGATATTAGTCTGTCTCACGCATCTACACCCATATTCACCTCCTACACACAGTACACACATACACACACACACACACACACACACACACACACACACACACACACACAGGGCGCCAAGGATATCAGTAACACCAACTGGGTAAAAAAATACTCCTTCTGCCACTTTAAATTCCCTCTCGTTCATTCCTCCGACTCCTGGGTACGTTTTACTTGACGACAGCGATGTGTGTGTGTGTGTGTGTGTGTGTGTGTGTGTGTGTGTGTGTGTGTGTGTGTGTGTGTGTGTGTGTGTGTGTGTGTGTGTGTGTGTGTGTGTGTGTGTTGAGCAAGTGTGTGTATACCTGAAGGGGTGTCAATGGGGCTGTAGGAGGAAGCAGTGACTGTGTGTTTACTCTGTCTGCCTTGGTGGCGTCGCGGCGTGTTGATACTGACGCTGGAGGAGCCTTAGAGGGGGGAGGAGCCTTAGAGGGGGGGAGGAGCCTTAGAGGAGGGGAGAGGAGCCTTAGAGGGGAGGGAGGAAGGGGGGCGGTGTTGCTCCAGTACCGCGGGACTAACAAGTCATTCAGTACCCGAGGCGGTGGATGTGTGAGTGTGGGAACCTTGCAATCACGTCGTCCAGTCCTCAGCCATCATTATCTTGTATGTCATCACCTGAATATTTACAGTCTTAACTTATCTACCTTTTAACCCCTTCACGCCCAGATCTCTACTGTGCTATAAAAAATCGTATGTTGTCGAGCCATAAATTTACGAAAAGTAACTAAATAAACCAAATTAGATAGTGGACAATAATACTAAACAGGTCATATCTATAAAAACATTGCTTATATTCATTAAAAATCATCTAATGGTGGGCAAATTACAATGGAAATTACGTTCTGGGCCTCAAGGGGTTAAGCCATCTGTGTGATTTATAACTGTTTAAATAAATAAATAAATAAATAAAACGCAGCGCATCCACGACGAAGCACACCACCACCACCACCACATTACAGCATTTTTTTGTTTTCTAACTTCAATTTTTTTCAATCTTGAGCTAAGTACCCAGTTGGAGTCTTTTTCTTAGAGTCGCTCTTAACACAGCATTTACAGTAATATATTTTTTATAATTTCTATCTTTTTCTATCTTAAGATCATGAGCTAAGTAACCAGGGTTTTTTTTTTTTTTTTGACGTTGAAACTTTTATTTTTATTTTTTAGTTGGAGTTTTTTCTTACCGTCGCTCTCAACACAACATTTACAGCAATATCTTTTTTTCTAATTTCTAACTTTTTCTATCTTAAGATCATGAGTTAAGTAATCAGTTGGGGTCTTCTTACCGCCGCCCTCAACGCCCTTTGCCTCCTACACGCCACACGCTCTAAAAGAAACGTAAGAACCAAGGCTAATAGAATAAAGGTTAATAAAGAAGAAAGAATAATAGAATAAAGGGAATAGAATCTCTTTTCCTTGACCTTGGTAAGAACTATAAAGCCCCGGTCGTGGTGTCGCCTCCAGCAATGTCGTGTTTAAATGGCTCTTGTCGCGGCTTTGTGGCGGCGGAGGCGATGGTGGGCCGTCCCTCCCCCGACACTCACCTCGCCGTTCCCTGGGGCAGCAACCTGGCAACGCTAATGAATACGAGAGGCCGAGAGCAACAGGTGGTAGCTGAGGAGGCCGCGTGGAGGTGGTGGTGTACCGGGGCTGGGGGGGGGGGTATGGAGGCTGAACGGGCAGGGATGGGCATGGAGACTGGACGGGGACGGGGGGTGGGAAGGGGGGCACGGAGGCTGGACAGGGGGAGGGAGGGGGTATGGGGGCTGGACGGGCACGGGTGGAGAAGGAAAGGAAGGCAGGGATGGGCGGGGTGAGGCGGTACGGGGCCTTGAGGAAGAATGAATCATCCTTTACAAGTGTAGGAAGGAACCAGGTGGTGGTGAGAGGCGGAGTGGTAAAAAAAAAGGGACCACCAACACCACCACTGCCATCACCAACAACAACAACAACACCACTACCACCACTACCATCACCAACACCATAATCACCACCACCACCACCAACACCACCAACGCAACCACCACCAACGCAACCACCACCAACGCCACCAACGCAACCACCACCAACACCACCACCACCAACACCATAATCACCACCACCACCACCAACACCACCAACGCAACCACCACCAACGCCACCAACGCAACCACCACCAACACCACCACCACCACCAACAACAACAACATCACCACCAACACCACCATCACCAACACCAACACCACAACCACTATCACCACCACGAGTATACAGCGATCCTGTTCCGAATTAAACGCATGAAGCAGTTTCGTTCTTATTCACCCAATCGCTGAATTTTTTGGTTGAATATTCGCAATAACAATATTTTGGTGGGTTTTCACGCACCTTCTCGACAGGTTACGTCATGACCAGATTTATGAGTCGCTAAGTAAAGTCCGCCTCTTTAGTCTGTCTATCTGGATGGCTGACTGTTTCTATTGCCTGTCTGTCTGCCTATTTATCTTATATGTCTGTCTGTTTATCTATCTTATATGTCTGTCTGTCTGCCTGTCTATCTTATATGTATGTCTGTCTGTCTATCTGGTCATGTGTGTCCGATGTGTATGTTCTCTCTCTCTCTCTCTCTCTCTCTCTCTCTCTCTCTCTCTCTCTCTCTCTCTCTCTCTC
>JACEEZ010006752.1:158961-161461 GCA_016584305.1 Chionoecetes opilio
GCATATATGCATTTTTATACATATATTTCCGTAACCCCCTACTAATAATTCCTCATTTTCATGTAAATTCGCTACCTCTATCTGTCCACCCATCTATAGTTCTACCCATCAATCTTACTTTCAAACTCACCATCTATTAGGTAAATCCATTCATCTATCCATCTTTATTCATCTATCTAACTAACTATCTATCTATCTATCCATCCATCCATCCTTTTATCTTCTATCTATCTATCTATCCGAGTCTAAGTCCCCTGTCTTGGCGCGGGGCCACACTGGAGTAGCGGGCGCGCGGGGCTCCAATAGCCGACACGGAGGCAATTTTGAGGCAGTCGAAGGGTGACATACAGCAGCTCTTGGGTTCCCGGCCTGTGAACGAGGCGCCACGAAGCCAAGGCAGAGAGTTCACCGCGCAGCCAAGACTCAAACAATACGGAGGGTGAAAATGATCCTGAGTATCGATTACAAAGCCACTTTCGGGGATAGCTGAGGGAGAGGAGAGCGTTGGATTCCATGTGTGTGTGACTGTGTGTGACTGTGTGTGAATGTGTGTGAATGTGAGTCCAGGACGAGGAAACTGAGAACAGCGTCACGGCTCGAAGATTGTTGCCTGGAAACGCGGGCAGTTAGTCCCCTTTGAGCAAGAGGATGGGGTGCGTGTGGTGTGTGAGGTTCAATGGAGGGAGAGGAGGAGGGAGGTAGGTAAGAAGGACTGTGCATTAAGAGAGGGATATAGAGAGAGAGAGATTGAGGAGGGTAGGAGAGAGAGATTGAGGAGGGAAGGAGGGAGAGATGGAGGAGGGTAGGAGGGAGAGATGGAGGAAGGTGGGAGAGATGGAGGAGGGTAGGAGGGAGAGATCGAGGAGGGTAGGAGGGAGAGATGGAGGAAGGTGGGAGAGATGGAGGAGGGTAGGAGGGAGAGATCGAGGAGAGTAGGAGGGGGAGCGATAGAGGGAGAGGCAGAGGAGGGTAGGCAGGGAAGGGAGGGCCGCACACTGCAAGGAGAGTCAGCATGGCACGGTGCCACGCCCGCTCTTGCTGAAAGGAAGGCGCGGCGAGCCAAGTGGCCCACGGGTATCCATCACCAGGGGACCAGACGCTCGATTTCAGAGTGTCGTACCCGAGGAGGGAGGTTGTCGGGCACGGCGGGAAGTGTGGGGATGCTGCTCCTCCACCTTCACCACCTCCACTACCTCCACCACAATCCTCCACCTCCACCACCACCACTACCTCCTTCATTCACCACAACTAGTACAAACACACACACACACACACACACACACACACACACACACACACACACACACACACACACACACACACACACACTACACACACACACACACACACACACACACACACAGACCGGATATCCTGAATAAGGTGTTGTGGGTGAAGCTAAATCCTTGTGTGTGTATGTGTATGTACATGTATGTGGGTGGTATGAGTGGGACGGCAGGAGAAAACCGGCTGTTTGTGTGTTTGTGTGTGTGTGTGTGTGTGTATGTATGTGTGTGTGTGTGTGTGTGTGTGTGTGTGTGTGTGTGTGTGTGTGTGTGTGTGTGTGTGTGTGTGTGTGTGTGTGTGTGTGTGTGTGTGTGTGTGTGTGTGTGTGTGTGTGTGTGTGTGTGTGTGTGTGTGTGTGTGTGTGTGTGTGTGTGTGTGTGTGTGTGTGTGTGTGTGGTAAAAGGCCCTTTTTTGGACGATGGCGTCTTTCTTGTGTGAATCAAGAAAGGGCGTAAAGGGAGAGAGAGAGAGAGAGAGAGAGAGAGAGAGAGAGAGAGAGAGAGAGAGAGAGAGAGAGAGAGAGAGAGAGAGAGAGAGAGAGAGAGAGAGAGAGAGAGAGAGAGAGAGAGAGAGAGAGAGAGAGGAGAGAAGAGAGAGAGAGAGAGAGAGAGAGAGAGAGAGAGAGAGAGAGGGGGGGTGGGAGAGGAGATGGGAGTAGTATGGAGAAAATGCTGCATAGAAGGCGGGGAGAAGGAAGGCGTTAGAATGAGGGAGGAGAATATGGTGATGGCCAGAACAGTGTGAGAGAGTAGGAGGCAAGAATGAGACACAATATAAGGTGGGAGAAAGAGAAAGAAATCTGAGCAAGAAAGACGCGAAAATCAAACCAGAAGGGAAAGGCAAGTGTGAGGAGGAGAGGGTCAGGGCGGAACAGTATATGTTAATAGTATACGTAAAAAGTATATGTTAATAATAGTATATGTTAAGGGAAAGCGAAGGGGAGAGGGAATAAATAAATAAGGGATATGGTAGATACTTGTAGGGGTGTAGAGAGACGTTGGACAAAGCATAGGCAATTATGTATGAACACGTAAAAGAGAGGGAAGATGAGTGTCAGGAAGGATATAGTATAAGGGTATCAGGTGAGTATAAGGGAGACGAGTGGTCGGGGTGAAAAGAGACAAATTTATTAGGACAAAATATTATAGTGAGAGTTTCCGACACTCCTAACAATCCGCAGCAGACTCTCGACGCTTTATTCTTCAAGCTGACT
>JACEEZ010006752.1:168961-178961 GCA_016584305.1 Chionoecetes opilio
TAGACACAATCCTCCCTTTGAAAAACCTTGCAGTACGTTGCCACCATACAAATGTTTCTTCCCTACTCTGTTACTGTGTTTAAGTGGACAATCCTATTTAAATCTTCCCTTACAATAAAAACATGTAAAATTGTCACCTTCTTAATAAAACGTTTGTATCGTCGTCTATGTTGGCAGCCCTTCACGCCCTATTTGTTTGTCACTTTCACTAGCATGTTACACGTCTCCACTCTATTCTACAACATAAGAACATAAGAAAATAAGGAAGCTTTTTCTATCTACGAAGGTCAGGCCACATAGGGGTAATAGGGATAAATACAAATAATAATATACCACATACCACATAATACCAATAATATACCACATAACAGGGGTAAATGCAAGAGCTCATTATATGTTGGAATGAGTGGAGAGAAACCCGGGAAGAAGCAGTAGTACTATATTTATCGATAACGTTTCGACTAGTAAGTCTTCTTCATTCTCTCTGAAAAAGACTTACTAAATAAAGATAGATAAATAAAGTACCTACTGCTTCTTCCCGGGTTTTTCGTCATAACTTATTCCAACCATTTGTCTCATTCTATGTCAGCTCATAATATATGTGAGCCAAGTAGGAACAAGGTCAGAGTCTTGGACGATAAAGGTCAGAGTGTCGGTTCCTTGGCAAGACACGTCAAGTAGCGGTGTCTTGTTCGGCATAACTGTGATGAAACTCCTACTTGACGAGATGAATTACGTGTCATTATTATCATTATTATTATCATTATTATTATTATTATCATTATTATGTTTGCACTCACCACCAACTCAGGCTTCTTCGTCTCCTTACTTTGACTTAATTCAACTTATTTCTTCTTTGGTCCTACTTTACGAGATGAATTACGTACGTGTCATTATTATTATCATCATCTTGGTAGAGGTTGGGGTTCGTGTGCAGCAGCCCTGTGTTCGAACCCCGCTCACTGCCACTTGAGTTCATTCCGGCGTGGTGTCAATTTGTAGCGTTTAGAAAATTTGTACTATTTTTTTTTATTTTTTATTACGTGTCATTATTATTATCATTACTATCATTATCATATTTGTACTCACCACCCATTCAGGCTTCTTCGTCTCCTTCGTCAGCCAGCAAGACGTACCTGAAGAGAAGAAATTCTACTAAGTACAAAGTAATGAACCAAATAATTAAATAAACTCACATTCATTAAAATAAAATAAATACTTGGATCAAACCTTAACTATACACAGTCACTTTTCGGCGACACATGAAGGACTTACGATATAAAATTAACATTGTAACGATACATTCTCTTTTGGTAACGATCCGTAGTTATTTACAAAAAAACAGTAATGATAATAAAGTATCCTCCTACACTCTTAGAAAAGAAGGGTAGGAAAAGGGTAGAAAAAGGGTGTTTGTAGTGATGAAATACTGCTACCCTTTTTCTACTTTTACAAATATACCCTTTTGTAACCCTAAATATACCCTTTTCCAACCCCAAATATACCCTTTCTCAACCCTCTCGTCTAAAAAGGGTACATAAAGGGTAGATAAAGGGTATAATCGGCAGCATCTACCCTCCAGCCTGGACATAGGGTTTAAAAAGGGTAGTGATGGTGCGATGTAACAATTCTACCCTTAATATACCCCCCATTTCTGAGAGTGTACTACTCCTCCTCCTCCTCCTCCTATTCCTTCTCCTCCTCCTCCTCCTCCTCCTCCTCCTCCTCCTCCTCCTCCTCCTCCTCCTCCTCCTCCTCCTCCTCCTCCTCCTCCTCCTCCTCCTCCTCCTCCTCCTCCCAAGGTGACTTTCATTGGCCAGACAGACAGTTGTATTAAGGGAGGACTGCGTGGGAGGAAGGATATTAGAGGGAGTAAAAGGGAGAAGGAGGGAAGGTCTCTCTCTCTCTCTCTCTCTCTCTCCTCATCTCTCTCTCCTCTCTCTCTCTTTTCTTCTCCTCTCTCTCTCTCTCTCTCTCTCTCTCTCTCTCTCTCTCTCTCTCTCTCTCTCTCTCCTCTCTTTGTGGAGGAGGACGGATGTATAAAATATCTTCACACAAAAAGACTGTTTTTTTTATTTTAGCTTGTTTGTTTGTTTATTTGTGGTGTGTGTGTGTGTGTGTGTGTGTGTGTGTGTGTGTGTGTGTGTGTGTGTGTGTGTGTGTGTGTTGTGTGTGTGTGTGTGTGTGTGTGTGTGTGTGTGTGTGTGTGTGTGTGTGTGTGTGTGTGAGTGTGTGTGTGGGTGTGTGTGTGGGGGGGGTGAGTGTGTGTGTGTGAGTGTGTGTGTGTGGTGTGTGTGTGTGGGTGTGTGTGTGGGGGGGGGGTGAGTGTGTGTGTGTGTGTGTGTGTGTGTGTGTGTGTGGTGTGTGTGTGTGTGTGTGTGTGTGTGTGTGTGTAGGTGTGTGTGTGTGTGTGTAGTAGTGTTACGCCTTTTTGCATCAGTGTTTTGTTTCTCTCAGTCTAATTGTGTGTTTATCACTCTTCCTGGCAGTGTTTGTGTTCATCTCTTTGTTCCTTTTCACGCTTATCATTTCCAGTTACATGGCATTGGAGCCGCGTGCTGTAATTAAAAGATTAAAGAGAGAGAGAGGGAAAGAGCGAGAGGCCCCAAAAAAAAGAATACAGACAAATTAAAAGAAAATAAACAAACGTGAATAGAAAAGAATGGTGTTACTCTGCTGGTCGAGGTGTGTGTGTGTGTGTGTGTGGTGTGTGTGTGTTCGGCATCTCTCTCTCTCTCTCTCTCTCTCTCTCGTCCTCTCTCTCTCTCTCTCTCTCTCTCTCTCTCTCTCTCTCTCTCTCTCTCTCTCTCTCTCACGCACACACACACAAACTATTTCACACATTCCCAATCGGGCTCAATAACTCGTCGTGGCCTCTCGGGGTACGCTCAGGTCACGTCATCAGACCATAACACAAGTCGCGAGGACCACCGCCTGACGCAGCAAGGGTGGGAGGTCGATAGAGAGATTGCGAATTCTTGTATAGCCACTACTTTTTCATTATTTACGATGTACTAAGAAAGAGAGAGAGAGAGAGCAGGAAGAGAGAGTGAGAGAGAGAGGAGACGAGAGAGAAGAGAGAGAGAGCGAGGAGAGAGAGAGAGAGAGAGAAGAGAGTAGAGAGAGGAGGAGAGAGAGAGAGGAGATTGTAATGCCAAAAATAAGGGGGAAATGTGCAAGACAGAGAGAGAGAAATCTAGCGTATTAATTCAGGAGATAAAAGTCGAGAGAGGAGAGAAGAGAGAGAGAGAGAGAGAGAGAGAGAGAGAGAGAGAGAGAGAGAGAGAGAGAGGAGAGAGAGAGAGAAGAGAGAGAGAGAGAGAGAGAGAGGAGAGAGAGAGAGAGAGAGGAGAGAGAGAGAGAGAGAGAGAGAGAGAGAGAGAGAGAGAGAGAGAGAGAGATTGTAATGCCAAAAAATAAGGGGGAAATGTGCAAGACAGAGAGAGAGAAATCTAGCGTATATTCGAGATAAAATCGGAGAGAGAGAGAAGAGAAGAAGAAGAGAGGAAGAAAAAGAGAGCAAGAGAGAGAGAAGAAGAAAGAAGAAGAGAGAGAGAGAGGAGAGAGAAGAGCAGAGAGAGAGAGAGAGGAAGAGAGAGAGAGAGAGAAAAGAGACGGAGAAAGAGAGACGCAGAGAGAGAGAGAAGAGAGAGAGAAGAGAGAGAGAGAAGAGAGAGAGAGAGGAGAGAGAGAGAGAGAGAGAGAGAAGAGAGAGAGAGCTTATTGATTCAGGAGATATAAAAGTAATAACGCGAGTGATCAACATTCATCACTTTTACTTCTTCAAGACGGTCACTTCTCTTTCTCCTTACCCAGTGGAGAGAGAAGAGAGAGAGAAGAAGAAGAGAAGTGCGAACACGGGACAGAGAAAATGAGAAAGGAAGGAACAGGAAAGGAAGGAAAGTTAAGACAGAAAAGAAAGGACAGGTAAATGAGAAAACAAACAGAAAAGAACGCAAAAAGAAAGAAGTGAGAAAACAGAAAGAACCCAAAGAAATGAGAGAAAAGAAAACCCACTAGAAAGACTCAAAGAAAACCCACTAGAAAGACTCAAAGAAAACCCACTAGAAGACTCAAAGAAAACCCAATAGAAAGACTCAAAGAAAACCCACTAGAAAGACTCAAAGAAAACCCACTAGAAAGACTCAAAGAAAACCCACTAGAAAGACTCAAAGAAAACCCACTAGAAAGACTCAAAGAAAACCCACTAGAAAGACTCAAAGAAAACCCACTAGAAAAACCCAAAGAAAAAACAGAAAGAACCCAAACAAAGAGAAGAAGTCACAAGAAACGACATATTTTCCTTATTTTCCATATTATTATTTATTTATCATCCTTCCTTATTTTCTTATATTCTTATGTTTTTATTTTCTCCAAAAGTTGTATATATGGTGCAGTTACCCTTAAATTAAAACTATCTCTACTAATGATCGAAATGTCCCCTTCGTACCCAACCACACCTGAAAAGTAGTACCTAGTAGTGCTCCTCCTTCAGAACCCTCAAAAGACCTTTCTCATAACAGGTAAACTATCTCTACTAATGATCAAATGTCTCCCTTCGTAGTCGTACCCTTAACCTCAACCACTTGAACAGCAGTACCTATAGTAGTAGTCCTCCTTCACAACCCTCAAACGACCTTCTTCTTAGCAGGTATGTATCCCCAGGTGTCCCCTTGTCTCCTTGCGCCCAGCCCTCAACACCTGTAGGATACCTGTTTGTCCTCCTCCTATCCACGCAGGTGCCGGTAGTGTCAACATTCCGCGCCGGTAAGATTATCAGGCAGACAAAGGAGACAGGTCGTTGAGTACGAGATTCAAGTAAGAGATACGCCCGCTGTCAGGCAGGTAAGTACCGAGGGGATTCTTATGAGGGGGATCTGGGCACGACAAGACGACGGTGGTTAGGTGACGCCCGACGGGGAAGCGAGAACCATGTTAAGTCTTCATAAGATAAGGAAATAGAGTGTAAATGCAAGCCAGGGAGAGGGAGACAAGCACGGGGACAGTTATAGGAGGTAAATCTTCTTCTTTGAGCATCCCTACGTTTTATAGTTTTAATTTAAAGTTCATTTGTTTTAATTTGAAGTTCAGTTGTTTTAATTTGAAGTTCAGTTGTTTTAATTTGAAGTTCAATTGTTTTTATTTTAAATTCAGTTGTTTTAATTTAAAGTTCAGTTGTTTTAATTTGAGGATGAAAAGGTGTAGTACGGTGCCAATTGTGAGCTAAATGTTCTTCTCTGAGCATCCCCACATCAAGAATAAGAGGCAAAAAGTGTGATAACTATAAAAGTAAAATGTTCTTCTATAAGCATCACCACGTAAATAATGCTAAACAAAAAGTGAAAGGAAGACTAAATCGGTGACAATTGGGAGCTAAATGTTCTTCTATAAGTATCACCACGCAGGGAATGAGAAGCAAAGGATCATGACAGCTAGAAAAAAAACACAGGAACTAACACATGGAAGAAATGGAAATAGGGAAGTCATCGTTAGTACAGCAAAAAATAGAATCAAACAAACACACAAGAGAATAGAAAGCAGGACATGACTAAGTAGTGACAGACAAAAACAAAGCTCAGTATGAAGGTGACGTAATAAGGTAATAGCTATGTACCATATAAGGCCTTCCTAAACAAGACAACCGCAGGGAGCAACAACAACACAGCAGAAAAGAAAGCAAAGTCATGACAGCGTGAGAAAGACATGAGGAGGAGGAGGAAGCAGTGGTAACCCAAAGCATGAGTAAACCTCCACCTTCACAGCAGCCACAGGACGCAGCAACACCACAGGAGAGAGGAGACACTAACACAGCATCAACGAGAAAGTATAGAAAAACTCCAACTAAACACAGTATTACTACAACAACAAAATCACCTTCACAGCAGCCACAGGACACAGCAACACCACAGGAGAAAAAGAGAACACCACAGTATCACAGAAGAAAAAGAGACACCACAACACAGCATCAAAGGGAAAGTACAAAACAACCCTCCCAACTAAACACAGTATTACTACAACACCAACAAACCTACCTTCACAGCACCCACAGGACGCAGCAACACCACAAGAGAAAGGAGACACCACAAGAGCATCAAAGAGAAAGTATAGAGCAACCCCAGCTAAACACACTATTACTGCAACTACAACAATAACAAAAACACAAAGACAAAACAAAGATCAAAACAGCGTAAGAAAGACACATAACAAACACCAAATAAGTCCCTTGACCATAAACACAGCAGTAGCAACAACCACAGCCACACCACAGCCAGAGCGTGAGAAGGACACAGAATTACACCAAATAAGTCCTTGACCTAAACACAGCAGTAGCAACAACCACAGCAACACCACAGCAGAGCGTGAGAAAGATACATAATTAAACCAAATAAGTCCTTGACCCTAAACACAGCAGCAGTAACAACCACAGCGACGCCACAGCCACGCCACAGCAGCACAAACTCGCTGGTCTGCTGTGAGTCGCTGTGAGATATTCTACAGATAAACTGCATGAACAAAGGTAAATTAGTGTGCCCGCTGTTCGCTGCCTGCTGGGATCCTAGCGTTATCTCTCTCGCATTTCGACTACCAAGTGTGTGCAATACCAACCTTCTGGAGAGGGTGTTGGTGTTGGTGTTGGTGGAGGTGGAGGTGGTGGTGGAGGCAGTGCTGATGGTAAAGGTAGTGGAGGTTGAGAGAATAGAAGGAGGTAGTGGTGGAAATGCATGGTGGTTGGGAGAATGGAAGGAGGTGGTGGAGGTGGTGGTGGAGGTGCTAGTGGAGGTGGTGGAGCTTGAGAGAATGGAAGGAGGTAGTGGTGGTAGTGGTAGTGGTTGGCTATAGTACAAAGGCAGCTACACACACCTTCCTAATAGTCATTCCAGGCGATGCTACATACGAACACCTTGATGTCATTTTGTACGTGTCTTTATGTTTGGATTTTGATGTTTCATGGTTCTTCTTGGATCCTATGTTTGTAACGATGTGGATTTTCTACATGGAAATTGCACGCTGTTTTTCTATTATATTTCTATCTTTTTTTTTTTTCTCTATCTTTTTTCTCTTCTTATTCTATCTTTTCTTTTTTTTCTTCTTCACCTGCGTTCTTTTTCTTCTTCCCCTTCTTCTCCTTCTTCTACATCTTCTTCTTCTCCTTCTTCTGCATCTTCTTATTCTCTTTCTTCTACATCTTCTTCTCCTTCTTCTACATCTTCTTCTTCTCCTTCTTCTGCATCTTCTTATTCTCCTTCTTCTACATCTTCTTCTCCTTCTTCTACATCTTCTTCTTACTCTTCTTCCTCTTCACCAACTACTATTCCTTCCTCTTCTTCTTCCCCCTTGCAAGAGCGTGTTTACCTTTGCATTACAAGGCGTTGCACTGAGGTAAGCACACTATCGGTCAATCTCGAGCAAGGGTCAAAACGCAGCAGTGCACAAAATCAATACTTAACCAACACAGCTTAACCTTTCCAATAGCTTGAGAGAGTTGGTGAAAAAATAGACAAGAGAGAGTGAGAGAGTGAGTGAGAGAAAGTAAGAGAGAGAGAGAGAGAGAGAGAGAGAGAGGAGAGAGAGAGAGAGAGAGAGAGAGAGAGAGAGAGAGAGAGAGAGAGAGAGAGAGAGAGAGAGAGGAGAGAGAGAGAGAGAGAGAGAGAGAGAGAGAGAGAGAGAGAGAGAGAGAGAAGAAGAAGAGGCAAGAAGAAGAGGAAGAAAAAGAGTAGTAGGTGAAGACGTACTAGAAGATATAGAAGAAGAGGAAGAAAAAGAAGAAGCAGGTGAATAAGAAAAATCACCACACACACACACACACACACACACACACACACACACAACCCACACACACACACACACACACACACACACACACACACACACACACACACACACACACCACTACACTACCCATACCTTATAATGCCTGAAACACCGCCGCAGCAGTTTTCACACGCAGGGACACAAGGAATACTGAGAAAGACCTATAAGTGAAAGAGAGAAATCCTAGGAAGCATAGAGGCATACAGATATATATATAAAAGGTTGCAAAGACACACAAACACAAACACACACACACACACACACACACACACACACACACACACACACACACACACACACACACACACACACACACACACACACACACACACACACACACACACACACACACACAGGAAGGTCTTTAGTGCGACACACGAGACTCACTTCACCCGATTGAAAGGCAGAGACAGTCCTCACGTCCCCTAACCCCCCCCCTTTCCCCTCTGCCCCCCTCCCTCCCCCCAGCCCCCCCTTCCCCTATGCCCTCCCCCTCCCTCCCCCCTTCCCCAACCTCCTGCAGGATTTACGCACGAATGGACGTCTTCAGGAGTTAAGGATCTTGGTGACGAGTCCTTCACTATCGGAGGACGAGGAAGTATATATAGAAAGTGGAATACATAGGAATACATAGGAAGAACATAGGAAGAAATGGAGGACGAGGGAAGAGGACAAGGGAATGGGAAAGGAAGGAAAGAGGATGACGCGAAATGACGAGAGAGGACATAGATGGTAGTCAAAGGAGGGTGAGAAAATGGGGACAGCAAGAGGATAAGAGGAGGAAAATGGGAAAAGCTAAAGGACAAGAGGAGGAAAATGGGGAAAGCAAAGGACAAGAAGAGGAAAATGGGGACAACAAGAGGACAAGAGGAGGAAAATGGGACACAAGAGGACAAGAAGAGGAAAATGGGGACAGCAAGAGGATACGAAGGAGGAAAATGGGGACAGCAAGAGGACAAGAAGAGGAAAATGGGGACAGCAAGAGGACAAGAGGAGGAAAATGGGGACAGCAAGAGGACAAGAGGAGGAAAATGGGGACAGCAAGAGGACAAGAGGAGGAAAATGGGGACAGCAAGAGGATCAAGAAGAGGAAAATGGGGACAGCAAGAGGACAAGAGGAGGAAAATGGGGAAAGCTAAAGGACAAGAGGAGGAAAATGGGAAAAGCTAAAGGACAAGAGGAGGAAAATGGGGAAAGCTAAAGGACAAGAGGAGGAAAATGGGGAAAACTAGAGGATAAGAGGAGGAAAATGGGGAAAACTAGAGGATAAGAGGAGGAAAATGGGAAAAGCAAAGGGACAAGAGGAGGAAAACGGGGAAGGAAGGGAAAAGTATGAAAAAAAATAACGAGGAATGACATACATGGTAGTCAAAAGAGGGTGAGTAAATAGGATACCAAAAGGACAAGGGGAGGAAGAAGAGGAGGAAGAGGGAAGAGGACAAAGGAAAAAAGGAAAGGAAGGAAAGAGGATGACGAGAAATGACGAGAGGACAAAGATGGTAGTCAAAGAGGATGAGAAAATAGGGAAAGCTAAAGGACAAGAGGAGGAAAATGGGAAAAGCAAGAGGACAAGAGGAGGAAAATGGGAAAAGCAAGAGGACAAGAAGAGGAAAATGGGGAAAGCAAGAGGACAATAGGAGGAAAATGGGGAAAGCAAAAGGACAAGAAGAGGAAAATGGGGAAAGCAAGAGGACAATAGGAGGAAAATGGGGAAAGCAAAAGGACAAGAAGAGGAAAATGGGGAAAGCAAGAGGACAAGAGGAAGAAAATGGGAAAGGAAGGAAAGAGGATGAAGGTAAATAACGAGAAGAACATCTATGGTAGTCAAAAGAGGATGATACAAATGAAGAAAGCAAAAGGATAAGAGGAGGAAGAAGAGGAGGTAAGAGGAGTGAAAGGAAGAGAGTACTAGTGCTTCCTGTCTTCCCATCTTCCTGCTACATCCTTCGTCTGCGTCCCACGGTCATTGTCCCGCCGTGAGAACATTTCCTTAATGGGTTTTTTTACGAGGTGCAAAATCCTAAACCCTTGCTGCTTACTGACTGATATTCGATGCCAGGAGAAGGGAATACTACGCTTCTTCTTAATTTCAGCTGTATTTTATCATAGTTACCCATATTATCACGTAAACATAGGCATAACTTAAAGCATGAGACCTTCAGATAGAATGGAATTTTTGCCTGGTTAA
>JACEEZ010006752.1:193961-203961 GCA_016584305.1 Chionoecetes opilio
CTCTTCTCTCTCTTCACTAAGCACTTTGGGGGTCTTGTCTCAGCGCGCCCTTTTGCTGCTTATTCGTCCCCGTGAAGGTGAGGGGTCACCCACACAACCCCCCCACACCACACCCAAAAACCATACTCACCACCCACACACCACACCCTACTCCCACAACACACCACACACCATACTCACAACACACCACACCACCACCACCACCCCACCACAACCACCCCAAAAACACACACCCAAAAACCACCACACCCACACCACCACCTACTACAACACACACACACAAAAACTACACACCAACAGACCACACCCCATCAAACCACACACTCCCAACCCCCCAACCACACAGACCCCAAAACCCCACAAACCCCCGCAGCCACTTATTTCACCCTTAAGTTAAAAAGGAACAGGAAATATAAGGAGAATCAATCAATGATGACTATATACTCACTCTCTCGACTCCCTCTCACCTTCATGCTAACCATAACACTAATACAAGAGTTAACTAAAATATTTCTCCCATCATCCTATTGCTTCATTACCTGTTTAGTTATGAAATTTACATCATCTTTTCAATAATAGTAAAAAACAACAACAAATTTTCACTTTTCTCGCTTTTTTCTGAATTTTTGTTGTGAAAAAATAATATTCTACAATGAAGAACCTAGTGTGTATTGTTCACCATCTTTTCAATAATAGTAGTAAAAACACCTGATTTTAGCTTTCTCTTTTTTTTTCTCTTTTTGCTGTGAAAAAAATATCTTGCCCTTGAAGTAAAACCCATTGAGTAGCCTAAGTACATAAAATTACCGTTCAGCACTGCAAGATGGCCGGACACCTGATTTCCCTGGGTACCATCGCTTGGATTAACACACAACCCAGGTATGAACTCTGCGACTTTACAACAACTTCAGGAATCTAAGAGGAACATGTGAAGAAAGTTTAATATGCTTGCTTTGTAACCTTAATGTCTTGTGAAACTCACTACCCCATAACAACAACTAAAATACTTAACAACTTGCCCTCTTACTAACACTATAACAACCACAATACTTAACAACCTTCCCTTCTTACTACCACCATAACAACAACTACAATACTTACAACTTGCCCTCTCACTACCACCATAACAATAACTAAAATACTTAACAACTTGCCCTCTTACTAACACTATAACAACAACCACAATACTTACAACCTTCCCTTCTTACTACCACCATAACAACAACCACAATACTTAACAACCTTCCCTTCTTACTACCACCATAACAACAACCACAATACTTAACAACCTTTCCTTCTTACTACCACTATAACAACAACTAAAATACTTAACAACTTTCCCTTTTTACTACCCCCATAACAACAACTACAATACTTAACAACTTGCCCTCTTACTAACACTATAACAACCCCACAATATTTACAACCTTCCTTTCTTACTACCATCATTTCCACAAGCCTAATACTTACAACCTTCCCTTCTTACTACCATTATAACAACCACCCCAATATTTACAACTTGCCCTTCTTACTAACACTATAACAACAATCACAATACTTACAACCTTCCTTTCTTACTACTATCATCTCCACAAGCATAATACTTACAACCTTCCCTTCTTACTAACACCATAACAACAATCACAATACTTACAACCTCCCCTTCTTACTACCATTATAACAACCACCACAATATTTACAACCTATCCTTCTTACTAACACCATAACAACCACCACAATATTTACAACCTATCCTTCTTACTACCATCATAGCAACCACCACAATATTACAACCTTCCTTTCTTGCTACCATCATAACAACCACAGTACTTACAACCTTCCCTTCTTACTACCACCATCTCCACAAACCTAATATTTACAACCTTCCCTTTTTCTACCGCCACCACCAAACCCTTGACACAAAAAACATCTCTCTCTCTCTCTCTCTCTCTCTCTCTCTCTCTCTCTCTCTCTCTCTCTCTCTCTCCTCTTCTCCTCTCTCTCTCCCTCCTCTCTCTCTCTCTCTCTCTCTCTCTCTCTCTCTCTCTCTCTCTCTCTCTCTCTCTCTCTCTCTCTCTCTCGTACCTCTACACATCAAGCCCTATTTCACACAAAACCTAAAACTCATCAATAAAAAGGTTACAACAGGCCCTACACTCCTATTTTATCACTTCTGCATAAAAAAATTCATATAGTCTACGGTGCCTTCTACTAAAGTTATGCAATCTTTCCCCCAACAAACATCAACAAACATCATCCTTCAATGACATAAGAGTGAGTGGCGTACTTTGTATCTTGTCCTAAATCCTCAACAACAACAAACTCTAAATGGAAACGGGAGCTAAAAAAAAGGAGGTAAAATGGAGAGGCTTTACTGATCTATCTGCCTTTTTATCTTAAGAGCTCGCTAACGTTACTTCCTTTTTTTTGTTTCTTTCTCTATATTTATTCCGCGCGTCAATACTTCACTGGTTTCCGTGCTTGCTATAGTACATCTCTGTTCTCTATAGTTCATCTCTATTATCTCATCTCATCATCATCTATAGTTCATCTCTATTGCTATCTGTACATCTCACATTCACTGGGTAATTTTGGCAACACAAGATACGCTGTTTGACTCATTAAATCCCTGCTAGCTGTGTTTATTTTTTCTGTTATCCCATCGTATTCATTTCACACTGAATTAGGGTATACAGAAGTGTGGAAAACTCTCTCTCTCTCCTCTCTCTCTCTCTCTCTCTCTCTCTCCTCTCTCTCTCTCTCTCTCTCTCTCATCTCTCTCCTCTCTCTCTCTTCTCTCTCTCTCTCTCCTTCTCTCTCTCTTCTCTCTCTCTCTCTTCTCTCTCTCTCTCTCTCTCTTCTCCTCTCTCCTTCTCTCTCTCTCTCTCTCTCTCTCTCTCTCTCTCTCTCTCTCTCTCTCTCTCTCTCTCTCTCTCGTACACTCCTTCCGTTCCGTTACCAAAAAAACAACGCGTGTTTCCATTCCTTCATCTCTTTCAATATAACAATGTAAGCTTTTCCGTCTTCTCACTGTTCTTTATGCTCGCTGACGACTTACTTCCCGCCCTCGAGGAAGTACCTAAGCGCACCAATACAAACTTTTCAACGTGTTTTTTTATAACGTTCATGAGTTACACAGGTTATTCCTCTTTGGCGATGAGAGAATATACTCGTAGAAAGAGTAACACACACACACACACACACACACACACCACACACACACCAACACACACACACACACACACACACACACACACACACCACCACGCACGCACGCATCAGCACGCACGATGCACGCACGTCACGCACGCACGCACGCACCACGCACGCACGCCACCGCACGCACGCACGCAGCACGCACGCACAGCACGCCACGCATCCACGCACGCACGCGACGCACGTCACGCACGCACGGACGCACGCACGCACGCACGCTACGCACTACGCACGCACGCACGCACGCACGCACAGCAGGAGCACGCGACGCACGCACGCATCCACGCGCGCGCGCGCGCGCGCGCACACACACACACACACACACCACACACACACACACACACACACACACACACACACACACACACACACACACACACACACACACACACACACACACACACACACACACACACACACACACACACACCCACGCGCACACACACACACACACACACACACACACACACACACACACACACACACACACACACACACACACACACGATACAAAACTAACACAACAAAACGTTATGAAAGAAAAATATTATGATAAAAGTACAATTTTGATATTACTTTGTACGCAGAAGCGACAAGGAGTTTTTATTTCCTAGAATATAACATGCCTGAACTTGCCTTTTGTGTTGTTGCTGTTATAGGATATGCCAGAATAGATTATCAACGACCGTAAATAGACAGACAGGAAAATGTACAGACAGACGAGCAAGGGGACAGACAAAGACACACACACATACACACACACACACACACACACACACACACACACACACACACACATACATACACACACACACACACACACACACACACACACACACACACACACACACACACACACACACACACACACACACACACACACACACACACACACACACACACACACACACACACACACACACACACACATACACACACACGCACACATACACACAAACTTACATATTCTTTTGTTTGACATTTATTGGTAATTCCGCGCCTTGAATGATGAAAACGCCACTTATATAGAATTTTACTTATATAAAATTTCAGTTATATAAAATTTCACTTGTATACAATTTTACTTATATAAAATTTCACCTATATAAAATTTTACTTATATAAAATTTTACTTATATAAAATTTCACTTACATAAAATTCACACAAAAATATCCACTTCACAATCAACAAATTTCACATTACATAACAACTACAACACATACAAACTCCACTTCACAAAATTTCATTACATACTTTTGCATTGGAATTCCGCTTATGTGAAGCCTTTTAGTTTACTAATAAATTTCAGTATGAATTTCACTCTTCATTCCTAATGTTCTTTCACTAATAAATTTTTTCTAATTTACTTATAATGTCCTTACATAATCTATCATAAAATTCAAATGGACATTTCACTACTAAAACTACTCTCTTACTATTCTTCATCTCTACTCATGCATTTCTCTTACATAATCTCTCTCCTCTCAGATCACTTGGCTTTTACTTCTGCTCTGATTCTACATCTCCTTGCTCCTCTTCTCTCTCTCTCACTCCTCTCTTCTCTCTCGTCTCTAGTTATAGCTGATAGTCATCAGAAATACATTCAGTAATAAGGAAATACAAAAAAAATTAATAGGCAAAGAGGATTGAGAGGCGAAGAGGGTATTTTTTTCTTTTTTCTCTCTCTCTCTTTCTCTCTCTCTTCTTGTGTTCTGTTGTTGTTTGTCGTTTGTTTCTGTGTCTGTTGTTGTTGTGTGTGTGTGTGTGTTGTGTGTGTTCGTGTCTGTGTGTGTGTCGTGTCGGGTGCTGTGTTGTTGTGGTGTGTTGGTTGGTGTGATGAGTGTAAGTGTAGTATGTGGTAGTTAGATGTAGAAAATAATGTAGTGAAGTGTTGTGTGTGGTGATGGAGTTTTTGTGTTTGTGTCTTGTCTGTGGTGTGTGTGTTGTGTGTGTGTGTGTGTGGTGTGTGTGTGTGTGTGTGTGTGTGTGTGTGTGTGTGTGTGTGTGTGTGTGTGTGTGTGTGTGTGTGTGTGTGGTGTGTGTGTGTGTGTGTGGTGTGTGTGTGTGTGTGTGTGTGTGTGTGTGTGTGTGTGTTGTGTGTGTGTGTGTGTGTGTGCCCTGCTGTAATCACATAACCTGATCCCGACACATGAGACCAAAACATTGATCACCCTCCCAATTACACATTTGATTCGCTTTACACAGACCCACCGAGACCCAGGAGAGCGACGGCAGGCCTCCAGTGCACCAATAAAACGATGCGGCCCCCACCAGCCCTAATTTTTTCCAACCCATTTTTAGTGTTTTTTCCTACATGGCTCGTTAAATTCAGCCGTCTGCAGTATCAGCGTTTTTCCTTTTTCGTACTGAACTGAGTGAAAGATATTACAGTTTATGGAGTTCCTGTTCAATTTCTGTGTCCGAGAGAAAGAGAGGGTAGAAAAAATATGGAATAACTTTGGGAATTCATAGCAACCATTGATTTCACATGGTGGCGATGCAGCAAAAAGGTGATATGTTTAGGAGAATTGCTAGCTATTTGGCTCGTCCTGGTAGCTATCGTTGGCGCGGCAGCAACACAGATGAAGACATGGGAGGGAGACACAGAGGAGCCACAGAAAAGACGAGGGATATTGACAGAAGAAAGAATGCAAGGTAAAAAAAAAAAAGACGAACACTGTATGAGAGTTAAAAAAAAAAAATAAAAAAAAAAAAGACAGAACGAAAGGTAAAAAATTAGGAGTCTGAGGGAAGAGGGACAAAAAACGCCAAGGGTGATGAGGAGTAATAGGGAGAAAAGGTACTTATGACCTTTATATGCAACCTATTCCCTTTAGATTAAGTAGAAGAGCCACAGAAAAACCATAGAAAAAGACGAGGGATATTGACAGAAGAAAGAATGAAAGGTAAAAAAAAAAAGATGAATACTGTATGCAAGTAAAAAAAAAGAAGAAAACTGAATGAAAGGTAAAAAATGAGTCTGAAGGTGAGAGGCACAGAAATAATAAGGGTGAGGATTAATAGGGAGAACAGGTATGTATGACCTGTAGATTTAAGTAGCAGAGCCACAAAAAAAAAAACGAGGGATATTGACATGACAGAAGACTGAATGAAAGATAAAAATTTAGTCTGAGGGGAGAGGCACAGAAAAAATAAGGGCGAGGAGGAGTAATACATGGGAGAATGTAATATAGGAATGTAATGTCGGGAGAACAGATATTTATGAACTTTAGATTTAAGTAGGAGAACCATAGAAAAAGACCAGGGAAATTGATAGAACACTGCATGAAAGGTAAAAAAGGAGGGTGAGGAAAAAGTCACAGAAAAACAAGGTATAGAGGAATAGGGAGAAATGTACTAACCTTAGATTAATAGAAAGAGAATATTTAAGAAACACGGGTCTGGGAGCGAGGAAGAAGATGCATCACATAACCCAAAATTAGGTAAAGAGAGAACATAGAGGGAAGATGTGTGTGTGGATGTGATGTGTGTGTGGTACGTGTGTGGTGTGTGTGTGTGTTGTTGTGGGTAGCTGAAGATGTGTGTGATGTGTAGTGCTTGATGTGTGTAGTGTGTGTGTGTGTGGGAAGTGTCGTGATGTGTGTGGTGTGTGAGTGTGATTGTGTGTGGTGTCTGTGCTGTGTGTGTGTGTAGTGTAGAGTGGATGTGTGTAGTACGGTGTGTGTGTGTGGTGTGGTGTGGTGGAGTGTGTAGTGTGTGTGTGGTGTGATGTGTTGTCTATGTAGTGTGTAAGAAGGTGTGTGAGTGTGTGTGTGTGTGGTGTGTGTGTGTGTGTGTGTGTGTGTGTGTGTGTGTGTGTGTGTGTGTGTGTGTGTGGGTGTGTGTGTGTGGTGTGTGTGTGTGTGTGGTGTGTGTGTGTGTGTGTGTGTGTTGTGTGTGTGTGTGTGTGGTGTGTGTGTGTGTGTGTGTGTGTGGTGTGTGTGTGTGTGTGTGTGGTTGTTGACGGAGGAACGAATATCCGCTGAAGCACCTACGTAATGCTCTCTCGCTGATGTGTTAGTCCTTGTTAATCTTTTTCTGAAATTCAGTATATATGTGTACGAGAAATGATGAGTAAAAGTCACATGTGAGGGAACAGCGTCCAAATGTCAGTAAAATGGATGATGGGAGGATTAAATGTCGGAAAAAAGAGCAGGGAAAAATATCATAGTAAGAATAGAAACCATTAAAGAGGACGGAACTTTCAAGGGAAGGAAAAAATAATATATGCATACTTGTCATTTTCTGAAAATGTCTGTTCATTAAAAAGATATACCATACATGTAATACAAAACTTGACACACACACACACACACACACACACACACACACACACACACACACACACACACACACACACACACACACACACCACACACACACGGGAACACCACACAGACCACACCAAACACACAACACACACACCACCACACACACCACACACACACACACACACACACACACACACAACGCACTCTTCCCCTTAACACCCTCCACTACCTCCACACTTCTTCCTCCTTACCTCTTCTCTCTCCCTACTCTTCCACCTATCCACCTATCTATCTATCTATCTATCTATCTATCTATCTACCTATCCACCTATCTCTCTATCTATCTATCTATCTATCTACCTATCCACCTATCTATCTATCTATCTTCCTTCTCCTCCCCTCTCTTTACCTTCTCAATCTTCCTCACATCCCTTCACCTCTCCCTTTAGCCTCCCTGCATCCTCCCCATTTACTCATCCTCCTTCCCCCCTTTACCCCCTCCCCCTTTACCCCTTTCTTCCACCGCCCCCCAACACTCCACTATTACCAAAGTGGAGCACTCACATAAGGGAGAACGAGCCCTTTTTTTCCACTCTTATTGGCGTGACGATCATAAAGGAAATCCTCATTCCATACCATGCCCCCCTTAACCTATCCGCCCCCCCTCCCTCATTCCATACCATGCCCCCCTTAACCTATCCGCCCCCCCTCCCTCATTACATACCATGCCCCCTTTACCTATCCGCCCCCCCTCCCCTCATTGCCATACCATCGCCCCCCTTAAACCTATCGCCCGCGGCCACCTCTATTGATTTTAACCATGCCACCGCGTATAACACTATCCGCGCACCGGTCCTCCTCATTCCAGTACCATGGCCCCTTAGGTATCCGCCTCCCTCCCTATGTCGATACCATGGCCCTCTTAACTATCAGCCCCCCCCCCTCATTCATACCATGTTCCCTTTAACCTATCCCCCCTTATTGTCCAGCCCCCCTTTACAGACTCTTGCCCAGCCCTTCCATATCCCTCTCCATCCCACCTATACATAATAATATATATCTGTAAGCATCAATTTTAACCCCTTCACGCCCAGATCTTTCCTTTGCTATAAAAAAATGTACGTTGTCGAGCCTGAAATTACGAAAAGTCACTGAATATATCAAATTAATTAGTGGACAAGGGTACTAAACAGGTCATATCAATAAAATATTGCGTATATTCACTAAAAATCGTCTAATGGTAGCCAAATTACAATGGAAATTACGTTCTGGGTCTCAAGGGGTTAACATATGCTCTATTTGGGGGAAATATATATACTATTATCATTACTCAATCCTCTACAAACTGGATCCCCAAAAAGACGCAAAAAGTAGAATACATTGATTGCTGACACTGATCACATTATTCTGGTACATTCAAGGTGGCTCTGCGTCGCCTCACCCCTCGATAAGTAAGAACAATAACGCTTCTACCGCCCGCCCCTCCGAGCCTTCTTACACTTCTTCTTTTTACCCTTCTTCCCCTCTTACACTTCTTCTCTTCTTACCCTTCTTAGTGGTGGTGATTAACGTGTTTTATGGATTAGGAAACTTCAGTGTGTGTGTGGAACGACAATCTGGGGTCATTGTTGTGATTTGTGTGTGTGTGTGTATGTGTGTGTGTGTGTGTGTGTGTGTGTGTGTGTGTGTGTGTGTGTGTGTGTGTGTGTGTGTGTGTGTGTGTGTGTGTGTGTGTGTGTGTGTGTGTGTGTGTGTGTGTGAGTGACAGGCAGGCAGACAAATAAAGATAAGATAAGAGTTCTATGAAAGCAGTAACGTTCATTTGAGCGTACACACACACACACACACACACACACACACACACACACACACACACACACTACACACACACACACACACACACACACACACACACACACACACACACACACACACACACACACACACCTTGACCTTGGAGCGAGGGATCACCTTTAAGTACTTGAGTGACGGCGATTCACAACACCTGCTCAACTTACGCGACTTGAAGGACGAGATTGAAAGACAAGATTGAAGGAAGAAGGAACAGTGATGAAACTACTATGATATGAATACAAGAATACAAAGAATATAAATACAATAATAATAATAGAAGAAATAAGAAGATAATAAAAATAAGAAGAAGAATGAACACAAGAATTTAAAAAACTAAATGATAAAGACGTGAGAGTAATAGAATGCAAAATAAAAGCAATGAAACTAAACTCAATATACAACATTTTGAAAATTAGAAACTTAGAAAATTAGAATTAAAATACAATATACTAATTTTACTCTATACTCTTTATGTCTAGTATTAACAAAAGGCAACGCGCAGTGTTCAAAATCATCGTTATCATCTAATACGTAGAGTAAATATGTAAAGTGATGTAAAAGTATATAAAGTAGTGTAAAGAGTATGTAGAATATATTAATAGAACAGTATAAAGCTGAATTTACTATACAAATTATTATAACAAAAAATCAAAGACCA
>JACEEZ010006752.1:208961-211461 GCA_016584305.1 Chionoecetes opilio
CTTACCTTCTCTCCTGCTGTGAGATTCCCGTCAGAACTGCCTTTTTTTTCGCTTAGTTTTCTCTTCCAGCTACACTTAAAAAATATAATATGATTTTTTTCTTCTTCTTATCATTAGATCATTTTTATCCACGTCAAGAAGTAGCCTAATCGTTGCTTATTGATACGGACAGGTATGAAATGGCTACACCTGTGATTCAGTAGTGACGGGAAGCTGTAACATCAAAAGAGAGTAAACGTTTTAAAATCACTAATAAGCAACACTAGAGCATCACAATAGCCACTTAGGAGTCCTGGAGAGGCACAGCTTTAGTCTGTCTCACGGATACAACTCTATTTGGAATTTCTTTTTTATATGCAACACTATAAAAAAAGCTGCCTGCACCTCAGCCCCACACACGCCCCTCACAGCCCACCCGTCACACACTCCCCACACCACACACGCCCATGGTCCCAGCACCCACGCCCCAGCCATGGTCCAGCACCCACGCCGGCAGCTTTTCAACCTTGTTCTGGATTTCTGTGTTTCTATGTTATTTTATTCTTGTACCCTCTATTCCCTTCTTTGTAATATCCCCCCTTCTTTGTAATATTCCCCCCTTTTCTTTAATAAACAAAACAAAACAAAAATAGTACCAACAAGGCGGCGAGTCCACTATGCGTCAGTCAAGCACAACGCGAGACCCAAAGCCTTTAAAATTAGCCAAATAGAAGCCTTTTATAATAGCCTTTAGAATAACCTAACCTAACCTAATTCTAAAGACTGGCGTGACCCTTCATAGCTAAGTTTGCGCGTCTAATGGAGTGATTCTAATGACGTGACTCTCATGTTATAGCGAGCGGCAGCCACGACGCCGAGAGGTTTTGAGCATGAAAGAGGGGAAAATACTGACACAATTCCCTGCGAGAGGAAAGTGTCGAGGACTCTTATGATAATCACCCAACAAGGACCCTTCCTCCCCAGGGTCCATCCTCCCCCCCCGCCTTGGTACTCCCCTCCACGGAATAGATAATTTCTTAATAAACCTATAATTCATAAATTACTACACAACTACTAGGACGGCAAGGTCGCGCACGAACTCTGGTAAATTACCATATCCAGCTTGTCTCTTATGCTGTGAGTGAGGAAGCTGTCTTTTCTAAGTGTCTTCTTTCTAAGTTTTTCTTTTTTGCCCAAGTCTGTCCTTCCCGCCAGGCCTCAATGAACCTGCCTCGATTCTCTATAAGACTCTAAGACACAAGTGATCAGACATACCTGGAAAGGCACGTGTGGAGGGCAGGTGGAGGCAGGGGCGCCGTAACGCAAAAGAGAAAAAGAGGAATACAAAGGAGAAACTAAACTGCAATAAAACTTTAGTCTTAATGAGGTTGTTTGCAGGAGCTACATATAAAAACTACACAGCCTAATGCTACAAGTAAGAAGGCGAGGATAATGTAAAGGTTGTCATGGAAATTCTGCAAGAGAAGTGGCATATGAGAAAAGAGAGAAGGAGAAAACTAATCTATTTTGTTAAGTAATATCCCTGACATCTGCTACAATAGTGCCTGGTAATATCAAGAGGAGGAGGAGGAGGAGGAGGAGGAGGAGGGAGGAGGGGAGGGAGGAGTGAGGAGGAGGAGGAGGAGGAGGAGGAGGAGGAGGAGGAGGAGGAGGTATATGAGTAGAGGTACAGTACGTTGGAAAGGAGATGAAAACTGAGAGAGGAGTAAAATAAAGGGATAACTATAGGAATACCAAGGAAAGTGCTGAGAGGAAAGGGAGAGAGGGGGGAAGGAAAGCCTGTTGGATATGGCAAAGAGGTATGGAGTGGAAACGCGATGAAAGACAGATAGAACTATGAACAATGCTGGAAAGAGGAGGAGGGGAGAAAACCTAGGAAGAATAACGGAAGTAGAGTTAAAAAGAGTGTAGAGAAGAAGCAAAATAATATCTGGAACAAGAAGGGAAGAGCTGGAAACAAAAAAAAATTACTGGTAAAAGATATTTGGGAGGATAGCTGAGGATGAATATGAGAGACAACAGGTGGAGGGAAGCATGAATGGAGAGAGGCTGGGATGGACAGGGGAGGGGAGGGGAAGTGTATTAATATGGGATACGACTAGAGTAAAGGAAAAGCAGGGAGAAGGGCAGGAGAAGATAGGTGGGTCAGGAGAAGAGGGCAGGGAGAGGGAGGGTAGAAGGGCAGGGAGAGCAAGGGAAGAAGGCAGAAGGGAGTGCAGGAGTAAAAAGCAGGGGTAGGACAGGAGTAGAAGACAGGGGGCAGGGTAACAGTAGAAGACAGGAAGAGGACAACCAGTAGAAAGCAGAGGAAGGGCAAGAGCAGAAGACAGGGGGAGGACAGGAGTAGAAAGCAGGAAGAGGACAAGGACAGGAGTAGAATACAGGGGAAGGGTAGGAGTAAAAAGCAAGGAGAGAGCAAAAAGGAAGAGGTAGAAGTGAAACGAAGGGTAAAAAGACAGGAAAACCAGCCACTTCCATTCTCCCTCAGCAAAACCTGGTG
>JACEEZ010006752.1:216461-221461 GCA_016584305.1 Chionoecetes opilio
TCTCTCTCTCTCTCTCTCTCTCTCTCTCTCTCTCTCTCTCTCTCTCTCTCTCTCTCTCTCTCTCTCTCTCTCTCTCTCTCTCTCTCTCAACACAATCCTCCTTTCCCTCTACTCCATTCCATCTTTCCCCTTTCCAGGAGGATTTATTTCATCAGCGGTGCCACAAAATGCAATCCGCTTGACTAATGCCTCCCTAATGCGCCTCCCACACCGCTGCGGCCGCCACGTAATCCCCCGCAGAGGGATTACCTATTATGAAGGAGGTGAGGAGGTGACAAGGGCCCCACACACTCAATGGGGAAGGAGAGGCTGAGGTTGTATAGGATAAGGAGCTCTATGGGGGATGAAGGAGAGACAAAGAGAGAGAGAGAGACATTGACAGAGAAAGAGAGACATTGACAGAGAGAGAGAGAGAGACATTAACAGAGAGAGAGAGAGACATTGACAGAGAGAGAGTTACAGATAGAAAGACAGAGATATATAGAAAGAGACAGACAGACAGACAGACGGACAGACAGACAGAGGAAGTGGATGAGTGAGTGAGTGAGTGAGTAAGAGACATAGAGAGAGAGGCAGACAGAGAGAGAGAGAGAGAGAGAGAGAGAGAGAGAGAGAGAGAGAGAGAGAGAGAGAGAGAGAGAGAGAGAGAGAGAGAGAGAGAGAGGGGAGAGAGAGGGGGAAAGAGGGAGAGAAGAGAGAAGACGGGGGGAAAAACAGACCATAGAGACAGATTGAGAGAGACAGACAGACAGAAAGAGACAGAGAGAGAGAAAAAAAAATCCTCAACCATTACTGCCTCTCACCACCTTCACAAAGCATGAATTTCCTTATTTTTCGTGTATATTGACGCAAGGAAATTTTTCTTCTTTTTTTGTCTAGTTAATTGGCAAGGTTATTTTTTCCCCTTTTTTTCCTCATTAATTTTGACCCACTTGGCTTCAGGCATCACAGGGCGCCATGACACCTTAGTTCCCAATTATTTTTTATTTATTTATTTATAATTAACGGTGCAGCCTATATCGTCTGTAGGCTATCATAATTTTTTGGCGTCTTTCCCCACAAGCCATCAAGTCATTGTGAATATTGATTAACGTGCATCATAATTTATAGCCTCTTTATCGCTCCCTCAGTTATTTATCATATTTATTACCAGATTAGCGTAGTTTTTTAGTCTTACGTTCTTTTGCCACATAAACAATTTTTTTTTAATGCTACAGATCTTTTTGTTTCATGCTCAAGCTCCTTTTTTATCATATTCATCACCATATTCACAAAGTTTTTACACCGTCTTATGTTTTTTCCTTATATTCATTTTTTTATTTCATGCTACCGTTCCGTTTTTTTTTTTTTTTATCATATATCCGTTTTTGTCTATTCTTCGTTTATTTTTATATCATAATTATCACCAACCATATTAGCGTAGTTTTTGCACCGTCTCACGTTTTTTCCTTATAGCCAATTTTTTATTTTATGATATAGTTTCTATTTTTTCGTAGTTTTGGATACCTTAATATTTTCTTCCATTTACGGTAATTTACTTTACTTTACTCTCTCTCTCTCTCTCTCTCTCTCCTTTTTCCCCTCTCTCTCTCTCGTCCTCTTCTCTCTCTCTCTCTCTCTCTCCCCTCTCTCTCTCTCTCTCTCTCTCTCTCTCTCTCTCCCCTTCTCTCTCTCCTTTTCTCTCTTCTCTCCCCTCTCTCTCCTCTCTCTCTCTCTCTCTCTCTCTCTCTCTCAAGCCGGCCACTACTGTATTACTGAGTCACGTCTGAAGCTGCCCAGCATTTCTTTTCTTTTTCCTTTCTTTTCCTCAATCAGCTTCCTCGATCCTTCCATCTTTCCGTCAGCAACGAAGTAAAAAGCGAAGAAATAAAATATCCTCCACCACCTACGAGGAATGCTTTCCATGGGTCCTAAATGGGAAAAGAGAGAGGAGAGAGAGAGAGAGACGAGAAGAAGAGAGAGAGGAGATAGAGAGAGAGATAGGAGAGAGAGGGGAGAAGAGAGAGGAAGAGAGAGAGGGGAAAAGAGAGAGAGAAAGGATGTTGGAGAGAAGAACGAGAGAGAGAGAGAGAGAGAGAGGAGAGGAGAGAGAGAGAGAGAGTAGAGGGGAGAGAGAGAGAAGAGGAGAGAGAGAGGAAAAGAGAAAAAAAGAGAGAAGAGAGAAGAAGAGAGGAGAGAGGAAGAGGAAGAAAGAGAGAAAGAAGAGAGAGAGAAATCCAAAAGCAACAACACCAGCCGTAATCTTCACTTCGAAACACTTTTGTCTTCGCCTCGCATAGTTTTCAAAAATGGTAAGGAATAATAAAAATCACAAAATAACTGTCTTCCCGCAAACATCCTTCCACAACAAGCTATGATCGCCTTGCACAGTTTTCCAAAAGGTAAAGAAGAAGAAAAAACGCATCGTAAGTGTCTTCCCGCAAGCAGTCTTCCACAACAAGCTATGAATAGACAGTTTCTTAAAGGAGAGTTACTTAATCAAGCTTGAAGTGCGGCCAAGTAAGGTCCTTGAAACCTGAAAGCACCGCCTGGAGGAGATGAAAGGAGACCAGGGGGGCGGTGAAGCGATATCATGAAGACCCAACAAGTCTCTACCAACAAATTCAATTCAGATCACCTATGTAGAGATAGATAGATTGTTTGATTGACCACAGCTCCTATTACAACCAATATATCTGACTTTAGCAGTTGCACAAAAAAATTGACAAAAATAAAAACAAAAACACCCATAGTCCACATAATCAAACAACAACCAAAATGTTAATCCCTTTTGACATAATTATCTTAGCTGACACCACTACATATAAATCCGTAAGATATAATGAATGAAATACCATGCATAATTATAATCGGTGAATAAAGTTAAGTCATCTCCGCTAATAAGTCATACCTATACCGTCTACGAGAAGTATATATTATTTGTATGGATACCTATGACCTATACCTATTCCCTACCTTTTTCTATTCTTATATCAGTCTTCTCTGGCTTCACACATCCTCTACATAAGGGGGGAGTTTCCATGATTTTTTTTCAAATTGCAGCTATGAGATTGAGATTTTCACACAAAAGTAGGTCATATGAAAATAAGTTTGACCTAGTTTGAAGAATATACGGGGAGAAGTTTTTTTCTTTATCTTTTTTACCCCTTTTTTACCCCCTTTTTTACCCTTTTTTACCCCTTTTTTTACCTTTTTTTACCCTTTTTTACCCCTTTTTTACCCCTTTTTTACCCTTTTTAATATTTGTTTATTTAATACCCTCCTCAGTTCATCCTCAACCTAAGTCATCACTCCTCCCTCACACGCTCTTATTGACGCCTAAATATACCTCAGTACACAGAAATATCACCTGTCTCGATACCTGGGAAAGAGACAAACAGACAGATAGACAGATAGACAGAAGTCCCGTGTGTAAATTTACGATAAAAACATGAAAAACAAACTCACTGCACCGGCCTGGCACCTGGGACGCTTCATTTACCTGTGGAAAATAAAAGAGAAAAAAGTTACATTTTACTCTCGGGATATGGCTACAAGAGAGAGAGAGAGAGAGAGAGAGAGAGAGAGAGAGAGAGAGAGAGAGAGAGAGAGAGAGAAAAGAGAAGAGATAAAGAGAGAAGAGGAGAGAGAGAGAGAGGCGAGAGAGGAGAGAGAGAGAGGAGAGAGAGAGAGAGAGAGAGAGAGAGAAAAAAAAAAAGAAGAACAGAGACAGAGAGAGAGACAGACAGAGAGAGAAAGACAGAGAGAGAGAGAGTTGTACAAAGAGGGAGAGAGAGTTGTACAAGGAAGTGAAACGTCCAGTCAGTATCTAAACAGCCTCTCTAGTGTTGTACTATACATGTCTTTTATTGATGTTATTCGTGTTGTTATTGTTATTGCTGGTTTATAAAAGGTAGTGATGGTGGTGGTAGTGGTGATGGTACATTTTTTGTGTGGTATTAATGGTTGTGATGGTACTGGTGATGGTTATAGGGTGGTAACAGAGTTGATGGTAGTAGTGGTAGTAGTAATAGGCAACCTCACCCATGCACACTTAATACGCTAAACTTAAGTGTATCAAGAAAACAAGGGATAAACGAAAAAAAAAAAAAGTAAAGCAGAAAAGAAGTGTTGAAAGAAAAGAAGAAAAGTAAGAAAAAAAAGTGGTACCTCAACATTTTCACAAACCACACCAACTCCTTTTTTTTTTTTTATCTCAAAGGACTGGCCAGGGACACAAAAACGAGGTAACAAAGCCCGCGAAGTTTTGCTCTCCATGCCTCTTTGATATTATTCCTGTAAAATGATGAGGTAAAAGAGACAAAATAAACCCAAGTGTATCAAGAAAACAAGGGATAAAACAAGAGTAGGTCAGAAAAAATCAAGTGGTCCTTGAACTCTTTCACACACCCCTCCGACTCCTCTTTCCTCTTCCTTGCCTCTTTAACATTCTTTCTGTAAAATTATGAGGTAAAAGAGACAAAATAAACCAAAGTGTATCAAGAAAACAAGGGATGAAACAAGAGTAGGTAGGTCAGAAAAAATCAAGTGGTCCTTCAATTCTTTCACACACCACTCCGACTCCTCTTCCTCTTCCTTGCCTCTTTAACATTCTTTCTGTAAAATTACGAGGAAAAAGAGACAAAAGACCAAAGTGTATCAAGAAAACAAGGGGTAAAACAAGAGTAGGTAGAGAAAAATCAAGTGGTCCCTCAACACTTTCACACACCACTCGACTCCTCTTCCTCTTCCTTGCCTCTTTCATATCCTTTCTGTGTCCGTCTAGTCAACACACACGATGGGAAATGAAGAGGAAAAAGAGATACTTAATCGTTGCTATGACTACACACACACACACACACACACACACACACACACACACACACACACACACACACACACACACACACACACACACACACACACACACACACACACACACACACTTTATCTTCCTCATCCTCTATCTCTTTCTCCTCGCCAACCTGTCATTTATGTGTCCTTGCTCTTTCTATTCTTCT
>JACEEZ010006752.1:228961-241461 GCA_016584305.1 Chionoecetes opilio
GCACCGCCTGATTCCATGACCCAATGCAGCACGAATTCCAGTCGGTGGCATTGGCTGCGACCCCCTTATTGACAAACCCTAATAACACGCTTATTTCACGCCCATTTACCGCCCACACCCCACTCCAGCCTCTTACTCACGCCCATTCAAAGCCCACACCCAACTCCAGCCTCTTACTCACGCCCATTCAAAGCTCACACCCAACTCCAGCCTCTTACTCACGCCCATTCAAAGCCCACACCCAACTCCAGCCTCTTACTCACGCCCATTCAAAGCCCACACCCAACTCCAGCCTCTTACTCACGCCCATTCAAAGCCCACACCCAACTCCAGCCTCTTACTCACGCCCATGCAAAGCCCACACCCAACTCCAGCCTCTTACTCACGCCCATTCAAAGCCCACACCCAACTCCAGCCTCTTACTCACGCCCATTCAAAGCCCACACCCAACTCCAGCCTCTTACTCACGCCCATTCAAAGCCCACACCCAACTCCAGCCTTTACTCACCCCCTTTAAAAACCCCCACCCCTCACATTTTTCCGGGAATCACATTTGGGGCCCCCTATTAACCCCAATCGTCGCTAAATTATTTTTCACCCCTACCACTAGCCCCCCTTTTTGGAGAAACAAATGGGGAATAAAGCTGCATGACAGTCGATATGGGAAGCCAAAAACAGGATTACTAAAAAAAGCCCCCAACCCCTTTTGGCCCCGGTCAGGGCAGGGGTTTTGAGAAAAACATAAGAACATAAAAAAAAAAAGGAAAAGTTACAAGAAAGGGTTTAAAACCCTAAAACGGGGTTTATTTCCTCTTACTTAACACTACCAAACACCCAACCTTTTATCCCCCCCAGGGAAATTTTGTCTAGCCTCTTTTAAAAAACCCCCTTTTGACCCCGCACAAAATTTACCTGTTTACTGAGTCCATTCCAATCATTTACCACTCTATTTGTGAACCAGTTTCTCCATATGCAGTTATCTCCCATGTTTCTGCAGAGCTACACGAAATCAACATCCAGCCCGCTAAGTGCATCCATACCGGGTAAAAAAATATGTAGGCCCAGGAAACGCCAGACTAATGTGATATTATGTGGCATTATCGTGTAATCTTTTGATGCCTGTGTGTTACAGTAAGTAATCCATCATGTTTGTTTTGCATTAAGCAAGACAATCCAATTAGCGGCTACCCTTTAATGGCCGCTGTAAACAGACTCCCATCAACAAACTATGCCGTAAATGCTGCCTCAAAAACCGATGCGTGGGTCGAGGGGGAGCTAACAAGGGGCTGATAGGGGGATGACGGGGGGCTAATGGGGGGCTGACGGGGGCTAACGGGGGGCAGTTGGCGCCACGACACACCACGCCCCCTTAACGGCTGGCAGCGCTACTCCTCGCCGCAGAAAGAGTTGCGGCCTGAAGACAGTGGCCGTCCCAGAGGCAAGACCGGATGAAGGCAACAACTTGTGCCGCCACAGTGCGCGCTTCCAGGTAGCGGCATCCATCCGACCCAGGCAGCGGGTGTCTCTTAGCGGCCGGCGGTGAGACATGAAACCCAGGCCAGAGTAAGAGACGAGAGAGACAGACAGACAAACAGAAAAGAAAGAGACATATACAGACAAACAGAAAATAAATAAAAGACAGACAAACAGAAAAGAGAGACATACACAGACAAACCGAAAATAAATAGAGAGAGACAGACAAGAGAGACAGACAGACAAACAGAAAAGAAAGAGACATACACAGACAAACAGAAAAGAAAGAGACAGGAGACAGACAGACAGACGAACAGAAAAGAAAGACATATACAGATGAACAGAAAATAAATAGACAAACAGACAGACACAGAAAAGAAAGAGAGAGGACAGACACAAAAACAGAAAAAAAAGGAAAAGAAAAGACAACAGAAAAAAAAAAAGAGAAAAAGAAAAACAGACGAAAAACCAAAAATAAGTCCTTTAGTAGGAAAATACCTAATGGAAACGGTGAAGAGATACATTATCACGTCATACAGTGAGGTTGTCGTTTCCTTTAGTAACAAGTCAATACAGACACACACACACACACACACACACCCCACACCACACCCACACCCAACCCACCCCACCAACACACACACACACACAACCCCACACACACACACACACACAACACAACACACACACACACACACCACACCAAACCATCCAAGGGGGTCCTCCACACCAAAGTAAACAAACCAACAACAAAAATATGTCTAAACCACCAATAACACATTTCAACCCACACAACCACAAACACACACACACACACACACAGTCAAAACACACACACACACACACACACACAAAAACACACACACACACACACACACACACACACAACCCCACGGTATCGTTACAATTTTTTATTTAATTTATTTATATTATTATATTATTATTTTTTTTTTTTTTTTTTTTTTTTTTTTTTTTTTACATCACAAGGAAACGGCCAAGGGCACAACAAAAAATGGGTAACACAAAGCCCGCTTAGTTGCCAGTCTATATATATACTCGGATACTTTTATTTTAATATCTTGGATACTTCACATTTTCAACTGAACTCTGCAGAATATTAGCTTCAGGGAGACACTCTTAATCTAATGAGAAATGGAAGCCAGTGATACCGATGCAAGAAAGTAAAAATATATATAAAAAAGTAAAATATCGCCAGAATAAAAAAAAAAAAAAGCGAAGGTCATGACAAAACGCTGATATGAATAAAAACGCGAATAAATCAATGAATTAATCTATATATATAAACAAATTAAATATATTACATTACATTGCATTACACTCACAGAAAAAACAGGAACATGGCTTATTTCCCATGTCATCCAACTCTCTCTCCTCTCCTCTTTCTCTCTCTCTCTCTCTCTCTCTCTCTCTCTCTCTCTCCTATACTGACTCTCTACTCTCTCGATCTCTCTCTCTCTCTCTCTCTCTCTCTGCTCTCCTCTCGTCCTATCTCTCGACTCTCCTCCTCACACACACACACACACACGCCAACACGAATCAATCACCTTTTATACTATACCCATTCCTCGACTCCTCCTTTTGACTCTACTTTCGCTCCCACACCCACCTACGTTACTAATCCCTCACCAGGCACATCGTGTCCACGCCCCAACACTCTTGTTCCTACACTCCCACGATCCTTGTACCCTCCCGCATTACTCCTTTTTGTAGCTGTATGCATCCTTACCCTTCCTCCCTCATGCTACTATACCTCCTGACCTCCTCTTCTTCCTCCACCTTGTTCCTACACTCCCACTACCCTCCCACGACCCTTGTACCCTCCCACACTATTCTCCTTGTAGCTATATGCATCCTTACCCTTCCTTAACCCTTTCTCTTTCATTCTATATACATACTATACCTCCTGACCTCCTCTTCATCCTCCACCTTGTTCCTATGTATACCCTCCCACTATCCTCCTACGACCTTTGTACACTCCCACACTATTCCCCTTTGTAGCTATATGCATCCTTACCCTTCCTCATCCCTTATACTCCTCCCCCTCTCTCCCTATCATCACAATACCCTTAGAGTTCCTTCCCTCCCACTATCCTTGTCTCCTCCTACACTATTCCCCTTTGTAGCTATATGCATCCTTACCCTCCCTTAACCGTTATCCTTTTCCCCTTTCCCCCTTTTTCCCCTCTTACCCTCTCCCTATCACCACAATACCCCTAAGAGTTCCTTCCTTCCTTCCCGCCTCTCCTCGATATCTTTCCCGTCCAAGCCATCGCCCCGCCGCCGCTGTTGTCGCCCTGCATGATGGTTGGCAGCTTCAAGGCAACGATTTTCGGGAAGAGCTGCCTTGCTTGGTCTATGAGGAAGAACCCGCCCGGGACACTTCATCCATAATGCGATGTTGGAGGAGGTGGAGGACGAAAAGGAGGAATGGAAGGAGTGAAAGATGAAGAAATCGACGATGAAGGATATAAAAAAATATAAAAAATAAAGAAGACTGGGGATGAAAAAGAAGACGAAAATGAAGAAGAAAAATGGAAGAAGAGGAAGAGGAAAACGCAAAGAATAAAATCAGAAAATAAAAGAAAAAGTAATAATACTAAAGAAAAAAAACAAGAAAGACAAGAAAACATTTACTGAGGATAGGAAAGAAAACGATGAAGAAGAATCAGAAATAGACCACAAGCTTACGAATGACTATCAAGAAAGAAAACGAGGAGGAGGAGGAGGAGTTGGCATGGGGGATAAGACTAAGCGGGGTAAGAGGTATTGAGTAGGATGATACAAAGATCAGCTAAAAAAAGAGCGCTCACGTACGTACGGAGGACAAGTGTAGGAGAACTCAAGCTAGAGAGTCAGAGGCGAGGAGCTCCCATCACGGGAGACCGACAAGGAGAAGCAAAACGGGTATTAGGAAGGGGGACCAGATTAGTAGGGGGCTGGATAGGATTGGGGATCGGGCATCGAACGGGAGTGAGCGATGAGGCCGGAGGAGGAGGTAGGGGAAGGAGGAGGCAGCCGAGGAGGAGGAGGAGGACACACACAGCAACACACCACCTCAGGAAGGATACTGTATCGAGGGCTTTTTTTTTTTTTTTTTTTTTTACATCACAAAGGACTGGCGAAGGGCAAAAAAATAGAAACAATAGAAATAAGTAAAATAGAAGGAATTAATAGAAGTAAAAAATAGATGTAATAAGACGCCTGGGGAAGATCTTTTACTCCTTTACTGATCGCTTGCTGATCGACGCATCTCACTGCCTCGGTCCTGAAGTCTTGAGCCTCAAAGACCCACACGGGAAAAAGAGTGACTTGGGGAAGAAGAAGAAAAATAAGAAAGGAAGGAAATGGAAAGGGTGATGGAAATGACAAAAAAAGCGACGGAAAAAAGATATGAGAGATTAAGAGAAGAAAAAGAAGAGGAAAAAACGGGAAAGAGTGACTTGGGAAAGAAAAAAAAACAGCAAGGAAGGAAAGGCGATGGAAATAAAAAGAAAAAAATGACTTAGGGTAGAAAAAAAAATCAGCGCAAGGAAGGAAAATTTAATGAAAATGATAAAATATAAAAAAGCGACCGAAAAAACAGATATGAAAACTAAAAAATATTATAAGGAAGAGAAAAAAATTGAACCGTGAGGAAGCGAACAGATATGAAAGAGTGGAAAAAATATGAAAATTAATAAAAAGTGAAGAAAGGACCATTTGCATAACTTGAAATCTCACCATCACGTTAGACTTAAATGGATACGCAGATTTACATACTGAATTAAAGGCCACCATGAAAAGCGAAGACGGGGACCGGGAGAACGAGAGAGAGAGCAGACGAGAGAGGAGAAGGGAGGAGACGAATCGAGAGGAGAGAGAGAGATAGGACGAGAGAGAGTGGGGAAGAGAAGAGGAGAGAGAGAGAGAGAGGAGGAGATGAGATGATGAGAGAGAGAGAGGAGACGAGAGAGACAGAGAGAGAGAGGACTGAGAGAGAGACGGAGGAGAGAGAGAAGAAGTAGAGGAGATGAGAGGAGGAGAGAGAGAAGAGAGAGAAGAGGAGCGATAGAGACCAGAGAGGAGACTAAGAACGAGGAGCGGGAGAGACGAGAGAGAAGAGGAGAGACGAGAGACGAGAGAGAGCGAGTGGAGAGAAAGGCAGACAGACATTGACGAGGAGACGAGAGCAAAAAAAAAAACAGAAAGACAGACAGGACCGAAGGAGAGAAGAGAGAAGAGAGAGATGAGCCGACGAGGGGAGGAGAGGTGAGAGAGAGGAGAAGAGAGAGGAGAGGAGAGAGAGAGAGAGAGAGAGAGAGAGAAGATGAGAGAGAGAGACTGTGATTGCTACATTTATCATCAAAGCGAATGGCCAAATCAACAAATACATGAGGAAACAAAACATGAAATTCAATAAAGCAATAAAATAAACGATAAAAAGAAACAAAACTTATTCACAATCAAGAAAAAATATATAAGGCAAAGGAAATATCATCATTCTTATTCTTATTATTATCATTATTTTAGTAGAAGTAAAAGGATGTGAATAAACCTTGATAACGTACATGACGCAGATGGAGAAGGTCAAAAGTAGAAATAAACGCGGGGTTCCATAAAACAACACACAACAACAACATATCAGAGAGTATTGCAGAGTCGAGGAAGGGAAGAAGATTTTCCCCGCTCTCGAAGGCGAAGGAGGGGAAAGAAAGAACCACGAGCAGAGGGATGAAGGGGGAAAGAAAATATACTGGAGCATAGAGAATTGAATAAAAGGAGATAATAGAAAGAGAGGAGAGAAAGAGAGAGGGGGAGAGAGGAGAGAGAGAGGGGAGAGAGAGATGGAGAGGAGAGTAGAGCAGGAGGAGAGACAGAGAGAGAGGAGAGAGGACGAGGAGAGAGAGAGAGAAGAGAGAGAGAGAGAGGAGAGAGAGCGAGGAGAGAGAGAGAGAGAGAGAGAGAGAGAGAGAGAGAAGAGGAGAGAGTCCTTACCACCAACTTAAAAATACCTCCTTCACACCTGCAAATAAAGCACCTCATCAAAAACCCCCCCCACTCTAAAACGTTCCACAGTTCATACCTCCTTCACACCCTTCGGTTAGAGAGAGAGAGAGAAGGGAAGAGGAGAGAGAGAGAGAGAGAGGAGAGAGAGAGGGGAGAGAGAGAGAGGACGAAGGAGAGAGAGAGAGAGAGAGAGAGACGAAGAGAGAGAGGAGGAGAGGCGAGGAGAGAAGAGAGAGAGAAGAGATGAGAGAGAGAGGGAGGTTTTGTGTGTGGGGTGGTTGGTTGTTTTTGTTTTTTTTTTTTTTTTTGGTTTTTTGGGTTGTTTTTTTTTTTTTGGTGTTTTGTTTGTGTTTTTTTTTTTGGGTTTTTTTTTTTTTTTTTTTTTTTTTTTTTTTGTTTTTTTGTTTTTTTTTTTTGTGTTTTGTTTGGGTTTTTGGTTTTTTGTTGGTTTGTTGTTTGTGGTGGTGGGGGTTTTTTTGGTTTTTTTTTTTTTTTGTGGGGTTTTTTTGTGTGGTGTGGGGGGGGGGTGTTTTGGTGTGGGTGGTTGGGGTGGGCTTGTTTTTGGGTTTTTGTGTTGTTCTGTTTTGGTGTGTTTGTGTGGTGTGTTGGTTTTTTTTTTTTTTTTTTTTTCTTTTTTTTTTTTTTTTTTTTTTTTGGGGTTGTTTTTTTTTTTTTTGTTTTTTTTTTTTTTTGTTTTTTTGGTGGTGGGGTTTGGGGTGTTACGGGTGTGTTTGTTGTGGGGTGTTTTTTGGGGTGTTTTCTTTGGTTTGGGTTTTGTGGGGGGGGGGTTGGTTGTGTGGGGGGGGGGGGGGGGTGGGGGGGGGGGTGGGGTGTGTGTTTGTGTTTTGGGGGGGGGGGGTGGTGGTGTGTGTGGGGGTGGGGGTTTTTTTTTTTTTTTGGGGGGGGGGGTGGGTGTGGGGTGTGGTGTGTGTGGTGTGGGGTGGGGTGGGGGGGGGGGGGTGGGTTTGGCGGGGAGGGGGGGTTGTGGCTTGTTGTGGGGGGGGGGGTGAGGTTTTTTTTGGTGTGGGGGGGTGGGGGGAGGGGGGGTGGAAGGGGAAGGGGAAGCGAGGGAGAAAACAATCAGTCACAAGAGATTTAAGAAAGTAAAGGAGGAATTGTAGGGAGGGACTTGGCGGGTGGTGGATGTGTGGGGGAAAGGGATGGTTATTCACGTTAATGTAAAATAATAAAGAAGGAAGGAAAGATATAAGGAGAGGAAGAGGGAAAGGAATAAAGGAAGATAGGAAAACAAGGAGAGGAAGAGGTAAGAGAGAAAGGAAGAAAGGAAAATCAGGAGAGGAAGAAGGAAGAGGGAAGAAAGAAGGAAGGAAGAAGAAACAGCCTTGACGGAAGTGACTGAAAGATAAAATGGAAAGATAAAGAGAATGGTGAAAGAAATAAAAGGAGAAAGCAGTAAAGCTAGCAAATAAAGATGATGGGTTAAGAAATAAAAGGACTGAAGAAAAAGAAGGAAAAGAAGAAAGGTAGCAATAAAGAAGTATGGGAAAAACAGGAAAGACAAAAGAAAGAAGAAAGAAAGGGATGAAAAGAAAAGAAAATATGGAAATAAATAAGAAATCACGTACATGATCTAATTATCCCTTATTATCATATATTCCTCCCATTTATCATAATTTATCATACATAATTATATAGTATCAAATTTATCTTCTTCATTTTATCTTCTATTCCAATTCTTCTGCCTTTTGTCTTCTTTTGCTTATCACCTACCTCTCCTCATCCTCACTCATCCTCCCACTCCTCATACTAGTAAGCATACTCAATCCTCCTCCTACTCATACTCCTCACTCCTTCACTCACGTCTCTCTTACTCACTGACTCCTTCCTCCTCCCCGTTATAGATTAGTGTAGTTGGGTAGTGGTCGTGGAGTTAGTATTTTCAATCCATCATTCTGCACTATGAAACTTCCATTGTTTCCTATTCCTCTTTAGAGGACATGGTATCTTTCCAACGTTTTGTACAGTAGTTTGATAGTTAGTAGATTGTAATTCAGCAGAACCATCGTATGAACAATAGGTCTCCTGGTGTCTGTATTCCTATGTAAAGCATATTTAATCTCCTCCTCTCATCAATCCTACAGCAAGTCCTCATCTACCTACCCTCCACGTCTTATGTCTTTTTCACTTTACGTAACTTCCGCTATTTTTTCTTATATTCTATTCACTTTCCCGTGACTCTCCTCTCCATCTATCTTCTCCCTTTCGCCTTTCCCCGCCTGGTCTTTTTCATCCATGGTTTCTCTTTATGTTTTCTCTCAAGTCTCATCTCCTTCCGGCATTTGTAAACTTCTTTGCTTTTTACGTCTTATCCTCCTGTGATCCGCTCCGCTCTCCCCTCCTCCTTGCACTGAACACAGCCAATCGGTGCTAGGAATCAGAGGAGAGAGAGAGAGAGAGAGAGAGAGAAAGAGAGAGAAGAGAGAGAGAATAATAGGAGAGACGAGAGAGGGGGATAGAGACGAGAGAGAGAGAGAAAAGAGAGAGAGAAAGAGTGAAAGAGAGAGTACGTACTTTTTCCATATTATTTGTTTTTCATTTATTATTTGTATAAGTATTGTCATGAAGAAATATAATACTGCTTAGGAGATTAGTCCCTGGCGTCCAAGCAGGACTTTTAGAACATCAGCGCCCTTCTGTTTTCAACGTATTAAGTTTATAAAAAAATTTAAAAAAAAAAAAAAAAAAAAAAAACAAAAAAAAAAAAAAAAAAAAAAAAAAAGAGAGAGAGTGAGAGAGGGAAAGAGAGAGGGAAAGAGAGAGGAGAGACTGAGAGAGAGAGAGAGGAGATGAGAGAGTGAGAGGAGAGAGAGAGAGAGAGGAGAGAGGACAGAGAGAGAGAGAGAGAGAAGGAGGAAGAGAGAGAGAGAGAGGAGAGGAGAGAATGAAGAGAGGATGAGAGAGATGAAGGGGGAGAGAGAGAGAGAGAGAGCGAAAGAGAGAGAGAGAAGGAGAGAGAGAGGGAGAAGAGAGAGAAAGAAAAATAAGAGAAATAAAAGAAAGAAAGAGAAGAAGAAAGAGAGAGGAGGGAAAGAGCTCGGAGAGAGAGAGAGAGAGACGCAGAGAGGAGAGAGCAGAGGAAGAGAGAGAGAGAGAGAGACGAGGAGGATAGGAGGAAAGGAGTGAGGGATGAGAGGGCCAGTCGGGCCAGAAGTGGAAGGGTGATGGGGCTGCGGATGGTGGGCGCTCCTCTCCAACTCCAGGAAAGCGTCAAGGTTTGGGTGGAAACAGGTGAGCTTCAAAGTGGAGGTGGACCCGAACCGAGGAGCTGAGCGAGCTCCCCCACCCCCGAGGAGAGCTAAGGTTTGACGGCCACATCAAACACCATTGCAAAAAAAAAAAAAAAAGGCCTCGCCCACCCTCTCACAGGGTCTCTGCCACGCGAAAGGGTAAGCCAGGATTCTCGACAGGGGGAGGACAAAAAGCTCTTTTCTCTAAGGCCCAGACAGATACGGCCTTATTAGAGTACGCCGCCCTCTCCGGATGGTCGTGCGCATGCCTCGCACACTCGGAGGCTGGACGCATCAAATGGCGAGCCCTGCGACTGGTGGATGCTCAGACCCCCACAGACCCCCCAGACCACACCAGCCTGTTCGAGCCGGTGAGTCTCTCGAATCCTGGAAACACCGCCAGGGATGTCGCGGCGCTTGTGGTATTCCACAAGGCACAGGTGCAGGGAGTGTCCCCACATGGCTGGGTTAAGACAGCATCCCGAGAGTCGCCACGCGCGAGCACGAGAACGGTGGCTTACAGTGGTGTACTGACGCAGTGGAGGGCCGCTCGTGCCCCGTGCCAGCCAGCACCAACGCACCTGTGGGCCGCGTCTCAGGATGTGGAACATTTCACGCCGCTGTCCCTCACATCCAGGAGAGAACACCACAAAAGTGTTAAAGTGGCGGCAATCGGTGGAGACCGTTGAAGCCCACCCGCTGGCCTAGTGATAATGTGACACTAGTGACAGCAAACAGTGCTCAAACAAACCTTCAGTGATGCATCAAATGTATATATGTTTAGTTTTTAGGTCTTTTATATTATGTGAAAATTGCCTTAAGTAGGTAGCACACGACGATGACCTTGGGCTGTAGTTATATGTATGTTTAAAAAAAAAAAAAAAAAAAAAGAGGGAGAGAGAGAGAGTAGAGAGAGAGAGGAGGAAGAGAGAGAGAGAGAGAGAGAGAGAGGAGAGAGAGAGAGAGGGAGACGACGAGGAGGAAGAGAGAGAGAGGAGAAGAGGGGGGGGGGGTTATAGAGAGAGAGAGAGAGAGGGGGGCGAGGAGAAGAGAGATCGAGAGAGAGAGATTGAGAGAGAGAGAGAGGATGATGAGAGAGAGAGAGAGAGAGCGCAACAATTTTAAAGATCAAGAATAATGGCTATTTGGTTTGTTTTACTCGAATTCTTCTTTTCTCTCTCCCTTCTTTTTCTTTCCATTTGACTTTCTTTTTGTTCTCTCCCTTTCTTCTTTTGCTCGCCCTTTCTGATCATGTTTATTTAATTATCTTTTTATATGTCTAATTTATTAAGTTTTCCAGTTTTTACATCAAATGCTTACACTTACTTACTCTCTGATCTCCACCATCTTTGCTTTCCTCCCCTCCCTCCCTCCCTCCTTTCTCTCCCTTCTCTCTCCATTTCAATTTTCTATTCTCTATTTTCGCTTTCCCTTCTATTTTTTTGCTCTTTTCAACCCATTTCGTCTTCTGAATGCTCCAATCTTCATATTTTGCCCGTATCCTCTCTCTCTCTCTCTCTTCTCTCTCTCCTCTCTCTCTCTTCTCTCTCTCTTCTCTCTCTCTCTCTCCTCTCTCTCTCTCTCCTCTTACCCTCTCCTCTCTCTCTCTATCTATCTCTCTCTCTCTCTCTCTCTCTCTATCTCTCTCTCTCCTCATAGTCATTAGTTACCATCCAACGCCTATCATTGCCTATTAATATGATAATATAAACAACTACATCCACTAATCAAGATCCACTTAATAACCACAATATCATCCACATTTCAAATCTAACTCATAATCCACTTGTTCAGCCTTCCCTACACATCCACAAGTCCAAGGAATATATAAGAGTAATAACTTCTAGTATCTATTATCTTAGACAGACTTTTCTATTATTTTAGTAACAGGAACTAACACGTGTAGGTCTCGCAGCCTCTTGTAGCTTCCTTATTTTCTTATGTTCTTATTTTCCGTCTCTTCTATCTTACTTGCACAAATCAATACCCATGCCTCATAGCTACGTGTTGATGCATTGAAACTTCTACTACATGTATTATAATGTATCCCTCTCTAACACACACTAGATCCCACTGTACACTATTGTTATTGGTATATCTCGCTTTACATACTCCAAATAACGTGCCAATATCTACGCTCTCATTCTCTCCGTGCATTCTTACGCTCACACGATTCATACTTTCAAATTTACGATTCAAACTTTCAACACATTCTTTTCACATATTTTTTTTCACCAAATTCAATTTCATTCGAGTTTAAAAGAAACCACAAAAGAACGTACGTAGCAAACAAACAAACATAGGAGGAGGAGGAAAAGGAGGAGGACGAGGACGAGGACGAGGAGGAGAAGGAAGATAGGAGGAGGAGAAGGAGGATAGGAGGAGGAAGAGAGGAAGGTATATCCCTGACAGTTTTCCATGATAAGAAAACAATACAAATAACCTTTCATCTGCACTGAGCTATTTTGAAACTCACAATAATTCCAATAAAGATGAACAACGCGAGATAACAAAAAATATATATATAAAAAACTCACTCACACGCTTTTCCCTGTTCTCTTTTCCTACCTGCTGACTATCTCCCTGACCTCGTAAACTTATCCTAAATTTCAGTTCTCTATACGTACTTGAACCTGTAATTGCATACGATAACGGCTGCCAGACTTCACGTAGGTAGCGATGGGTGAAAATTTTATGATTCAATGTTTCGGGAAGTGGAAGTAAGGGAAGGGAGTAAGTGGTTCGCGGGGTATCAAGTGCGCCTCTCCACTT
>JACEEZ010006752.1:248961-271461 GCA_016584305.1 Chionoecetes opilio
TTGTGAGGAAAGTTTGAAACTGTAATCTAGGCTAACTACTACTATGTGTGTGGGGGTAGGTTTAGTGCTTTATGGTGGGGGTCATGTTTTTATGGTGTGTTTTGGTAATGGTGGGAACACCGTGTGGAGTTTCAGTTGGTGCGGCAGCCTTGCTGCGCTTTTCTTGGGGGCACAGTCACTCAGCCCCAGCTCCGTTCAATCCACTGGGGGGGGGCGGCTTGTGTAACTTTTCACATGGAGGACGCCGTACACGTTTTCAATGCCCCCTGCAGCAAAGGACCCCTGTAACCTTTAATCCCGATGGTGGTCACGGAACTGTCAGCCCTTATTTGATCCACAGGCCCGTCACAGTCTAGAGTAGTAGTGGTAACTCTTTAACTCGGGCTATCTCTGGTTGGTTGTGAGGTCTAATGTAGTGTTGGTGTAGGCTCAGTGTGGAGTTCAAGGGGTGTGCGGCAGCTTTCTGGCGCTTTCTTGGGAGGCAGCATCAATCAGGCCCATCTCGTTCAATCCACTGCGGTAGTGCACTTTTCAAGTAAGGACGCGCGTAACACTTCAATGCCCCTCGAGCGTGTCCTGTTATAATAAAATCCCGATGGTGTTATTAACTGTCATGGTCCTTACTGAACCACAACCCGTCAACAGGTCAAAGTAGTAGTATGACCGTTTCTCGGGGCTGTCTGCGATGTGTGGGAGGGGTTGTGAAGACGCGACTCGCAATCATTTCACGCATGAGAGTAGCATCAGAGGCCCGCGAGATAAATTTATTATTCCGAATAAACAGTGACACCGGGAGGTGATATGAAATATTTATCGAGGCGTATTTTTAAATGATTCTTTTGTATTTGAGTTTACTACTTCGACGGCCAGCCATTCCATACGTTACAACACGGTTTTAAAGAAGTACTTTGGTCTCGTTCGGTTACAACCTGTTTTCCTGCTTATTTTAAATCCGCTGTTTCTAGTTGAGCTTTTACCGGTCTTAGCGTGAAAAGATTTTCTGGGACTACGTTCGTAAATCCTTTAAAGATTTTTAAATACTTTGAAGAGGTCACCTACTTACTCTTCGTTTTTGTTAATGGGAATAAGTTAAGTTCTTGAGCCGATTTTCGTACGATTTAATTACGGATGTCAATCTAGGTAAATTTTGGTTACTCTGCGCTGTAATTTTTTTCTAGTTTATCTGTCCTTTTTCATAATAAGGTGACCAGAACTGCACGACAGTTTCCTAATGGGGGCGAACTAGCGAGTTAAAAGAGTGAGTATCACTTTTTTTCAGATTTGAAAACTGAAAGTTCGTCCAATAAGCCACCAATTTAATTTGTGCAGTTTTTTACTACCTCTATAATTTGGTTTATTCGGTTTGAGATCTTTTTGAGATTATAACGCCTAAATTTTTTCTTTATCACCACTTTTTTTAGTTTGAACTGTTCTATCACGTGAACTCATTGAGGGTTGTTTTATTACCGATATGTATAACATGGAACATTTTGGGGTCAGTTGAAATTCATTGTTGCCATGTGTTTTACATTCTGTGTTAGCGTGTTTTAAAGTGAGTCGTTTGTATGGTTGGCGCGGGGAATTCTGCTAGAGGCTATGTTGTTGATTCGTGTCATCAGCTAAATTTCGATATCCTCCTGCAATCGGTTGATTTTCCCTCGTCCATGTCATTTATATACTATTAAGAATCACGGATAGGTCCCGAGAGTTGTATCCCTGAGTGTAATCGCCACTTATTAACACTGGTCCCGTCAAAGACATTTTCGCATTCTATTACCACCGTTTTCCTGTTGTTTACTATTTGTAACCAGCCCGTCTTTTCCATCCATCTCTGGCCTGTTATGCCACTATGAGCTTTTACTTTTGCTAATGAGAACGCTTTATGAAGAACTTTGTCGAACGCTTTTTTGACAATCGAGGTAAACTACGTCTTACTGCCCCCTCTGTGTTTGTCCGTACATTTTGAATACCTATGTAAAATCAAGTCAAGTTTGAGAGGATGAGCGTTTATTTATTTTTATTTTTTATTTCCTTTCTGAATCCATGCTGAGCTGCGAATCTTTAATATGTCATTTTCTTCTAAGAACTTAACGATTTTGTCTCTTATGATATTCCATTAATTTTCCAGCAACTGATGTTAAACTGATTGTCGATAGTTTTCCGGGCTGCGACTTGCTTCCTTTCTTAAATATGGGTGTGACTTTTGGCTAGTTTCCATTTCACGGTACATTTCCGGGGAGTAAGACTTATTAAATAAGATTGAAAGTGGTTTTTACTATTTCGTTCTTTGCTTCTTTTAATATGCGTGGCGAAATTTTGTCAGGACCGGGAGCTTTGTTAATTTTCATGTTATTTATCGCGAGCAATATGTCACATTCCTGAAAGGTTAATGAGCTGAAGCAAATACCTTTGTTCCGGGTTTTCGGGATGGGTTGATTTTGCGTGTTTTCTACTGTGAAGACTGATGCAAAGAAGTTATTTAAAGTATCCCCCATAGTCACTTCATTTTCTGTGTGTTCGCCATTTTCCATTTCCAACGGCCCTATGGTTGACGTCATTACTTTTATCGTTTTAACATAGCTGTAGAATTCTTTAGGGTTTGATTTGCTCATTTCGGCAATACATACTTCAAAATTTGTCTTGCTCTGCTTAATGAGTTTTTATTTATTTAATTTTTCAATAAGAGGAGGAGGAGGAGGTGGAGGAGGAGGAGGGGAGGAGGGGGAGAAGGAGAAGAGGAGGAGGAGAAGAGGAAAGAGGAGGAGAATAAGAAAGTAAGTAAGGAGAATAGCGCAAGTTTTTTTCCTTACTTATCACTAAAACATTTCATCATACATAACATTTATATACAAACCATTATAAACCTCTCAGTCCCCATATTTAAGTTATTATAAGTTCTTTTTATAGCACAAATATTAACTCTTATATTATATTATGTAACTATATAAGTTGTACCAAACATTCCTACATCACAAATTGCTACTCGTAAACAATAATAGTACACTCATTACACTTAACCTTTTACTGTTCTCAAAACAATTAATTATGTAACACTAACCTTCGTATTATGTTCGTGTTTTACTATATGATGAAATTACGTTACTGGATTTCTGAACTTTATTTTATTTTATTTTATTTTGCCAGCATTACGAAGTGAGAAGTGGAGGTGAATGGGTGGTATAAGGGTGAGTGGAGGATATGAGTGATTGGGGTGATTGGGGGTGAGTGATTGGAGGAGAGGGATTAGTATGAGCACCAGGGATGAGTGGGCAGTAAAGATGAGTGGGAGTGGGATTGCGATGAGATGAGAGGGTTTACTGGCTCCCTGAAACAAGCTTTATTTCATGATTTTTCGCTTACTTCTCTTTCCCTTCCGTTTTCTTCCTCTTTTAAACCCATTTTGTTGATCGTATTTTGTCAATATTTTTCTTTTCTCTCTCTCTCTCTCTCTCTCTCTCTCTTTCCCCCCCTTCTTCTCATCCTTCTCTCTCTCCTCTCTCTCTCTGTCTCCTCTCTCTCTCTCTCTCTCCTCTCTCTCTCTCTCTCTCTCTCTCTCTCTCATCTCTCCCCTCTCTCTCTCTCTCTCTCTCCTCTCTCTCTCTCTCATCTCTCTCTCTCTCTCTCTCTCTCTCTCATCTCTCTCTCTCTCTCTCTCTCTCTCTCTCTCTCTCTCTCTCTCTCTCTCTCTCTCTCTCTCTCTCTCTAACCCGAGCCATGTTACAGCTTCATCCTTCCTGTTGCCAATAAGAAAAGTCCACAAGAGAAAATTTCGACGTCGTCATGTTACCTAAAATCGATCTCTTCCTCAACCTTCCCTTCCCTTCCCTTCCCTTCCCTTCCCTTCCCTTCCCTTCCCTTCCCTTCCCTTCCCTCCCTCCTTCCTTCACTTCCCTCCCTCCCTTGCTTCCATTACCTCCCTTTCTATAGTCCCTCCCTCCTTCCCTTCCCTTCACCTTCCTCCCTTACTTCCTTTTCTATAGTCCCTTCCTACTTCCTTCCCTTCCTTCTTCCTTTCCTCTTTCCTTCCCTACCTGCCTCCTTCCTTCCTTCCCTCCCTCCCTTCCCTCCCTCCTTCCCTCCCTTCCCTTATCTTCCCTTCCCTTCCTTACTTCCTTTTCTATAGTCCTCCCTCTTCCCTCCCTTCCATCTCCTTCCTCCTTCCATCTTCCTTCCCTCCCATGCTTCCATTACCTCCCTTTCTAAAGTCCCCCCCTCCTTCCCTCCCTTCCTCCTTCCTTCCCTTCTTCCTTCCTTCCTTCCCTACCTCCCTTCCCTCCCTCCTTCCCTCCCTCCCTTCCTTCCAGTCTAATTACCTCACCGATTACTGCTAGTGAGGTAGTGACGCAAACATATTTTCTAGGGTAGGACACGCTGATTTACCTTGTCTAGATCGATAAGTAAGTGTTGTAGGTGTTATGGTGGTGGTGGTTGTGTGGTGGTGTTGGTGGTGTGGTGGTGGTTGTGTGTGGTGTTGGTGGTGTGGTGGTGGTTGTGGTGGTGGTTGTGGTGGTGGGTGGTGGTGGTAGGGGGTTGGGTGTTTGTGATGGTGGTTGTGGTGGTTGTGGTTGTGGTGGTGGTGTGGTGGTGGTGTGGTGTGGTGGTGGTGTGGTGGTTGTGGGGGTGGGGGGTGGGGGGGGTGTGGGGGTTTGGGGTGGTGTGGGGTGTGGTGGTGTGGTGGTGGTGGGTGGGGGTGGTGGTGGGGTGTTGTGGTGGGTGGTGGTTGGGTGGTGGTTGGTGGTTTAGGGTGATGGTGGTTGTGTGGTGGTGTGGGGGTTGGGGTTTGTGGAGCATGGTGGGGGGGTTTGTGGTGTGGTGTGGGTGGTGGTAGTGGTGGGGGTGGTGTGGTGGTGGGGTAGTGTGGTGTGTTGGTGTGGTGGTTGTGGTGGTTGGGGGTGTGGTGGTGGGGTTGGGGGGTGTGGTGGTGTGGTGGTGGTTGGTGGTAAAAGTAAGGTAATCTAAAACTGTAAAAATAGTGAGAAAAAAGTAAACAATAAAAAATGATGAAATGATAATGAAAATAATGATAATAGCTGTTCATTGGTCGGGCGGAAAAAAAATGAAAAGATAAGCGAAACCCAGTGAAAAATAGGTTTGGGCCCCTAAAAAATTACTGAGAGGAAAGAGAGAGAAAAAAAACATAAAAAATAAGAAAAAAAGGAAGCTACAAGAGGCCGCAGGCCCAAATGGTAGTTTTTTGTCGCCTAACCTACCCACACCACCTTTCATCCCCATCCATGAACCTTCCAGCTCCTCTTTAAAAATCCCTAATGACCGCACTAACACCCTTCCACTGAGACCATTCCATTCTTTACCACCCTATTTGTGAACCCTTTTTTTTCCTGTTTCTTTTTAATTTACGCTTTTTTTCCCCTTGAATCCGTTACTAAAAAGAAGAGGAGGGAGGGGAGAGAGAGGAGGAGAGAGAAGAGAGAGGGAGAGAGGAGAGAGAGAGAGAGAGAAGAGAGAGGGGGGGAGAGGAGAGACTGCTGCAAGGAAAATATATATATAAGAAAAAAATTCCCCCAGCGAAGGCAGACATGTAAAAACACAACAAACACAAAACAAACACACAAACACACCAAAAAAAACCCCCCAACACACACACCACTCTATCTTCGCTCCATTTCTAAAATGCCTTTCATACCCTTCCCCCTCCTCCTTTACCTCCTTCCACACCATTCCACCCATTCTACCGTCCACTTGCATTCCACATATTCCCTCACGTCATGATGTAATTCCTTGCTGTCACCTTTGCACACCTGTCTAAGTCCCTAACATGCAGCTTTCATGCCCTGACGCTCCCTCCTCCCGGCAAAAGGCATGGAAAACTCGAGCGGTGGTTGTTTTAACGGACGCGACCCATGTGAGGGAAGGAAAGCAGCCGGTTTGGTAAGACTGCGTTAAGTCTTTTCCTTTGCGTCTTGTGTCACTGCACGGAAGCGGATGATGATGGGGAAGAAAATGCGAAAGAAGGAAGGAGGAGGAGGAATATATAGGAACACATAAATAAAACCAGATATCAGGACACTCTTTGGTCTATAACGAAAGTATTTGTTGAGCTTCATACTATATAGGAGGAGGAATATATAGGAAGAATAAGAGAGAGGAGGAGGGAGATAGAAGGAAGGGAAGGAGGAGGGAGAGCACGGGGAGAATAGGTAGGAAAAAGTCTCTAGTACAAGAAAATGAATAGAAAGAACAGGATAACCAAAAGAACCACACTGATATTAGAGAAATACGAAAGAAAAACAAAGTACAGAAGGAAAGAAACAGATGGGAAACTCAGAGACAAAAATATGCAACCACCACCACCAACAATATGAAAAATAACAACAACAACAACAACAACAACAACAACAACACAACAACACAACAACAACAACAACAAATGGAAAGGAAACTCGTACAAAAATAAATAACCAACAACAATAACAACAACAACAACAACAACAACAACAACAACAACAACAACAACACCAACAACAATAACAACAACAATCTCTACCTCATCAACAGAAGTCAATGAGGTGATTGTAGAATGATTGCACCGAACAACTACAAGAACACAAACAGTCTAGCATAACATGACAACTAAGTACTGCAACACCGAGAGAGAGAGAGAGAGAGAGAGAGAGAGAGAGAGAGAGAGAGAGAGAGAGAGAGAGAGAGAGAGAGAGAGAAGAGAGGAGGCGAAGGCTCAAGGGAGATCTCTCTCTCGCTCTATCTCTCTTCTCTCTCTTCTCCTCTCTCTCTCTCTCTCTTCTCTCTCTCTCTCTCTCTCTCTCTCTCTCTCTTCTCTCTCTCTCTCTCTCTCTCTCTCTCTCTCTCTCCCTCCTCTCTCTCTCTCTCCCTCTCTCTCTCTCTCTTCTCTCCTCTCTCTCTCTCTCTCTCTCTCTCTCTCTCTCTCCTCTATCTTCTCTCTCCTTCTCTCTCTTCTCTCTCTTTTCTTCTCTCTCTTTAATATCTTCTACATATCTCTACATATCTCTCTATCTATCTATCTCTATCTCTCTCTCTCTTTTTCTACCTCTCTCTCTCCATTAATTTTGCACCTACAACCCACTTCTCTCCCTCTCTCCCTGCCTCTCATCTCTCTCCCTCTCCCTCGCACACTTCCCTCCACTAGACCACCTGACAGCCAACCCTCTGAACCCCTACACGAGTCATATAGCAAAACACCTTCAGGCATTGGGTAAAAGAAACGAAAACACACAAAAAATATATAAGGTGAAAGAGGGTTCAAAATCAACACATAAAAGTTTCGAACAAAATGAACGAAAATTTGACCTAAACGTACGTACCCGTGGGATCGTAAAAAACATGTGTGGTGATAGTGAATGTAAGGAGAAAACAGTAAATTAGAAAGACGGAAGAATAGAAGAAAAAAATAGGAAGAAAATTATAAAATAGAATAGGAAAAAAATGGCATGCAGGACACAAACAATTTCCACCTGACGGAATAAAACACGCAAAACACACGCAAAACGCACGCAAAACACACACAAAATACGCAAAACGCACGCAAAACACACGCAAAACGCACGCAAAACACACGCACAACACACGCAAAACGCACGCAAAACACACGCAAAACGCAAAACGCACGCAATCACACGCAAAACACACGCAAAACGCACGCAAATCACACGCAAAACACACGCAAAACGCACGCCAATCACACGCAAAACACTCAAAGCACACGCAAAACATACTCAAAATATAACGTCAGCAAAAACCTATGGAAAATAACGAAAAGCAAAAAAAATTACGGGGTAAATACAGCCTTGCATAAAATATATTGGTCTTTATGGCTCTATGAATAAAGATATCTCTCTCAGTCTCCCTATCTTCCTATCTTTCATCTTATCTTCTTAAACTTTTCCAGCTCCTTCATTCCTAACTTCCTTCATCCCTTTCCTACTCCCCTTGCCTAGGAATACACAGGAATAAACAAGAACTAACAAACGAGGATCCGAACCTATTAGTTCACTACATTAAAACGTGAAGCATGGTATTCTGCTGAACAAAAACCAATACTTCTACTAATTTTTATAGCTTCAATCTTCTTACTTAGTCTACAGTTATCCACCCAGGTATTCTTAGTCTCCTAGAGTAGAACCGGGTGATTTCGTTCCAGTTTCAAGTTAATATAGTATCTTACTTCAACTCTTCAACCTAATCTCCGTCGACGATATTCCTATTTGGTCTCAGTCATTCCCAAATCTTGCTCTTATTTCCTATTTTCCCTCACCTCCAGCCTCTTCCAGTTAGCTCTTCCTCTATCCCTCCAGCTCCCTTCTTCCCCTTCCAGCTTCTTCCAGTTACTTCTTCCCTCCAGTCTCCTTTCCTCACCTCCAGTCTCCATTCCTCCCTCTCAGTTCCCTTCTCCCTCCAGTTCTTCCTCCCTCCAGCTCTTCCGTTCTCTCTCCAGCTCCCTTCTCCATCAGCTCCCTTCTCCCTCCAGATCCTTCATCCCTCCAGTCCCTTCTCCCTCCAGCTCCCCTTCCTTCCCTTCAGCTCCCTTCCTCCTCCTGTCCCCTTCCTCCTAAGCTCTCTCTCCTTCTCTCAGCTCCCTTCCTCCCTCCAGCTCCCTCCTATCCCTCCAGCTCCCTTCCTCCCTCCAGCTCCCCTTCCTCCCTCCAGCTCCCTTCCTCCCTCCAGCTCCCTTCCTCCCTCCAGCTCCCTTGCTGCCGGACGGAGATGGGCCGGTCATCACACTTAAGGATTAGGGCGTGACGAATTGGTGACGCTTAAAGGGAGGCCGAGGCTGATGACCCGTTGTGAAGGAGCGAGTTTTGTACCCGAAGAAGGTGTAGAGGAGTGAGTAAGAGGAAGGAGGAGGAGGAGGAGGAGGAGGAGGAGGAGGAGGAGGAGGAGGAGGAGGAGGAGGAGGAGGAGGAGGAGGAGGAGGAGGAGGAGGAGGAGGAGGAGGAGAAATTGAGAAGGTAGATGGCGATAATGACGAAATAATCAGCATTAAAAGAGGAAAAATAATGAAAAGAAAATAACAATACTAATGATACTAATAAAAATACTCTTAACAATAATATAACAAAAATCAAATCTACTAAAAGAAATAACGAGGGAGGAAAAACTATTATGATCATGCTTATTTAGGCAAAGAAAATAGTGTTTAAGCCTCTCATCCTATCCCCGGACAGGCTCTCTGAAGTGTGCCAGGATTTCGCATAGACTGTATTCTTAAAACGGGTATCGTATCACGCTTACCTCCCTATTCAAGGAAACACGCACAAACAGACAGACAGGGACACACACACACACACACACACACACACACACACACGCACACACGCACGCACGCACGCACGCACGCACGCACGCACGCACGCACGCACGCACGCACGCACGCACGCACGCACGCACGCACGCACGCACGCACACTATGTCAAAAGCGTTTGATACAATAAATCATCACATACTACTGGATAAATTAAAGCAAATAGGAATCAGAGGTGTACCGCTGAAATTATTTTAAAATGATGTTACTAATGGCAATAGGTCACAGGCTGTATACTGCAACACAAAATATTCTTGCTTTAACTCTATATCTGCAGGTGTACCACAGGGGTCAATTTTAGGACCAACACTTTTTCTTATATACATTGATGATATAGTAAATGCCAGCTCTAAATTTAGATTTACCATATATGCCGATGATACAAACTTGCTGCTGGAAGATAATGATATACACAGTCTCCATTCAAATCTGATGACAGAGTTACATTTAATAAATGACTGGATAAAAGTAAACAAACTAAGACTCAATATAACCAAAACTAATTATATTTTTTTTCAAAACCGGTCCATAAAAAATCACATCCCTCCACTATTGCTTGACGGTTGAAATCTACAATGTGTAACCCATATAAAATTTCTTGGTGTCATTATTGATGAAAATCTGAATTGGAACCTTCATATAGATAGCATATATTCAAAACTCTCTAGAATGTGTGGTATATTGTATAAAGTCCGTAATTATCTAACAGCTGAAGCCATGATAAGTATCTACTACACCCTGTGTTACCCCCATCTCATTTACTGTGTGCCTATATGGGCTTGTACTTGGCCTTCTTTCCTAAGAAAATTATAAGTAATACAAAACAAAATTTTTAGATGCATATTTTTATGGGTAAATTTGATTCAACAGCTACTTTATATTCAGACAATAAACTTCTTGATTTTTTTAATATTCAGAAATGTTTTGTTCTTTACTTCATGTTTAAAAAATAAAAAAATGCTCCAGGTACTTCTATTTATAAATTTGTAGAATCAACGCATGGAACCAGAGGAAGCAATAAGAATTTAGTATGTCCACAGTTCCGTACAACACTCTTTAAGAACAGCATAATTTGCTTTGGTCCTCAACTATGGAATGCTCTGTCTACACCCATAAAACTACTTACTAATAATATCAGCTTTTTTTAATTCAAGAGGCGAGTAAAAAATTTCCTTGTCTTTCAGACCTCACAAACATCCCACGAGTGATAGGTAGAATATGTATTTCATATACATTTAGGATGCCATACATGTATACATGTATACTATTTATGTATGTAGTTTGGTATGTGGTTTAGTCATAGTGTAGTATTTTCATAGTCATAGTAGTAGTATTATATATATAAAGTATGTATTGGATAGCATAGGTTACGAAAGTTCTTATTTAGATTTTTTCATGTAAATGTATATGTATATGTGTCATTGCATATATATTGATGAATGAATGATCGTATATATGCGTGTGTGTATGTATATGTATGTATGTGTGTATGTGCACATATGTGTATGTGTGTATATGTATGTATGTGTATATGCGGTATATGCAGTATATGCATATATGTATGTGTATGTGTGTATATGTACGTATATATGTATATATATATTTTTTTGCTTCACGTTATAAAGTAGTATATTTTTACTACATAAACAAACAGCCAACTGATTCTGCTCAGCACATATAACTTATATCTGAACATGTCTGTCAGGGCGCCTTGGCTCGACAGACCGTGCCAACGACCACTTGTTATGTATTTACTGAATGTATATATTTACTAGTAATGGCAATAAACTTTACTTACTTACTTACTTATTTACACACACACACACACACACACACACACACACACACACACACACACCACACACACACACACACACACACACACACCCGCACCGACCCTCTCAAACTGAATCAAGGTTCACTCAGGCGGTGGCAGCGACTTATGCAAACAAGCAGGAGAAGCGAAAGAACCAACAGCCGTAAATCAGGGCTACGACGACACTAACGAAGGGGTCGAGGCCAGCGCAGGGGAGCCGCGGCGTGACCTCCGGGCGGCTAATGACTGAGAACGCTCCTCTCTATGACCCGTGGAAGGAACGCCGCGGCAAATCAATTACTTAGTCTCCTTCCCCCCTATATTAGTCTCCTTCCCCTTAGCTTAGTCTCCTTCCCCCCTATATTAGTCTCCTTCCCCTTAGCTTTGTCTCCTTCCCCCCTATATTAGTCTCCTTCCCCTTAGCTTTGTCTCCTTCCCCCCTATATTAGTCTCCTTCCCCTTAGCTTAGTCTCCTTCCCCCCTATATTAGTCTCCTTCCCCTTAGCTTAGTCTCCTTCCCCCCTATATTAGTCTCCTTCCCCTTAGCTTAGTCTCCTTCCCTTAGCTTAGTCTCCTTTCCCTATATTAGTCTCCTTCCCTTTAGCTTAGTCTCCTTCACCCCTATATTAGTCTCCTTCCCCTTAGCTTAGTCTCCTTCCCCTTAGCTTAGTCTCCTTCCCCCCTATATTAGTCTCCTTCCCCTTAGCTTAGTCTCCTTCCCCCCTATATTAGTCTCCTTCCCCCATATTAGTCTCCTTCCCCTTAGCTTAGTCTCCTTCCCCCCTATATTAGTCTCCTTCCCCCCTATATTAGTCTCCTTCCCCCTATATTAGTCTCCTTCCTCCCTATATTAGTTTCCTTCCCCCCTATATTAGTCTCCTTCCCCTTAGCTTAGTCTCCTTCCTCTATATTAGTTTCCTTCCCCTTAGCTTAGTCTCCTTCCCCCTATATTAGTCTCCTTCCCCTTAGCTTAAGTCTCCTTCCTCTATATTAGTCTCCTTCCCTTAGCTAGTCTCCTTCCCCCTATATTAGTCTCCTTCCCCCTATATTAGTCTCCTTCCCCCCTATATTAGTTTCCTTCCCCCTTTATTAGTCTCCTTCCCCTTAACTTAGTCTCCTTCCCCCTTTATTAGTCTCCTTCCCCTTAACTTAGTCTCCTTCCCCCCTATATTAGTCTCCTTCCCCTTAACTTAGTCTCCTTCCCCCCTATATTAGTCTCCTTCCCCTTAGCTTAAGTCTCCTTCCTCTATATTAGTCTCCTTCCCCTTAGCTTAGTTTCCTTCCCCCCTATATTAGTCTCCTTCTCCCCTATATTAGTCTCCTTCCCTTTAGCTTAGTCTCCTTCCCCTATATTAGTCTCCTTCCCTTTAACTTAGTCTCCTTCCCAACTATATTAGTCTCCTTCCCCTTAGCTTAGTCTCCTTCCCCCCTATATTAGTCTCCTTCCCCTTAGCTTAGTCTCCTTCCCCCTTATATTAGTCTCCTTCCCCTTAACAGCAGGCTTGTAAGAGTGGAGGAGAAACGCGTCGTATCCGTGTTAACAAGACGCCGTATACATTAAAATTGATAAAATATGAAAGGATTGAAGATATTAATTTTCTTTCGTATGTGTCCTGCCTCTTCCATCCCTTCATCCTTCCCCTTCAGAAGACGAGGAGGAAAAGGCGTATAAACCCTGCATTGAGGAAGCGAGCCGAGCCGTCCGAAAAGGCCGTAATACCCTCAGCGAGCTTATTCAGTGTAGCGAGATCACGGCGGGACAAGACGCAGCGCGGCACGATCTTGAACTTTGATGCCGGAAAGTCCGCCGTAACCCCTAAGTTTGCTGAGCGGCACAAACAAACTTATCTTTGAGGGAGTTAGCGGGAGGGAGTCTGGACGGGACAGTATTGAGGATGCAGGGAGACGTCGGGCCGCCCCAAGCACCTTATACATTGCTTCTATAAATACATACTATAAAATACATGTACAATACACACACACTATAAGCACACTATACATACATATACGCTTCAGGCCCGGGCGCCGCACACCGCACCACCCAGCCTGGAAGGTGATCTGATCTGCACTGTATGCAACACCATGACCAGTGACAGCCAGACCGTTATAGACTGACACATATACTGTACGAGAGAGAGAGAGGAGGAGAGAGAGAGAGAGAGAGAGAGAGAGGGGAGAGAGAGAGAGAGAGAGAGAGAGAGAGAGAGAGAGAGAGAGAGAGAGCAGCATCTGAGAGCAATCTGGCGTGATAAGCACAGGCGGGCATCGCGTGGGCGGTCTGCAGGGCGCCGCTACAACACTCAGTCTCTCGCCCACAACAAAGCACACACGAGGATGTTCGCATTTCACAAACACCGAATGATTAAAACAATAACTCTCTCTCTCTCTCTATCTCTCTCTCCTCTCTCTTCTCTCTCTCCTCTCTCTCTCTCTCTCTCTCTCTCTCTCTTATATATATATATATATAATATATATATATATATATATATATATATATATATATATATATATATATATGATATATATACTCTGCACAGGATTAAGCCATTGGGAATTATTCACATCTGCCTGATTGCGGATGGTAAAAATAGGTGGCCGATGATTACGGTCCCGGTTAGCTTGATTGACAAACCCACAAATTAAGAAGCAAATCCCCTGTGGAGTTGAAAATGAAAGTCGTAATGCTCACAAAACATTTCATGACGCGCCACCCTTGCCAGGCCGAGGTGGCGGACCGGGGGCGAGGCTTCAAAAGGTCTGACTTTAAACAATAATTAGCGTTGTGTCGGATTTGGTTACCCAGAGGTGAGTGCCAACATAAAACCGTAATATATTTGTTCTGTCTCTCACTTTGGTAAAAAAATTATATTGTGCCATCCAATATTTCACACTCGCAGGTTTTGCCATCACATATGAAAATAAATGAGTTGATTAGGTGGGGACCCGCAGTGCAGTTTTGATATTTATATGAAGAACTGCATGCCTGATGTACCCTCCTAGCTCCCCCCCTCCCCTGACACCCCTGCCTCCCCCCCTTCGCCTAGTGAGGGGGCAACACGCAACACAACACCACCACCTGTTTTTTGTCAATAGCGGGGGGAAAAAACAGACAAAAACCAGGCAACAAAATTTTACTTACAAATATTTCGTAATTATCATTGCTTATGTTTCATTAAGACTCGTTGTAAATGTAACAATGTAAGAATCATAAACATCCAAATGATCATTGCTATTTTCTTTTTCTTTCTAGTCTAAACCAAACTGTTCACACACAATTTTATATTTTTACATCACAAGGAATTAATATATTTTGCCATTTCTTGCGGTAAAATATCTAAAATGCTGAGAATTTTCACTGGTGTTGGTTATGTCAAGACTTATTGATGCCTTAAGAAACATAAACAACCTGAAGTAGTCGCCTCCACCACCACTCAACTCACTACACGCTTGTAAAAAAAAATCTTACTGTCAAAACATTTAATAATTAACTTGGTATTGGCAGTGTTGGGGTCGTCAGGGGCACGATGAGGCGACAGGGAGGTCAGGGAGGTCAGGTCAGGCAAGTGAGACATGAGTGCGGGATGAGTGAAGGTTGAGTGGGAATGAGTGAAAGGAAGGCGAGGTGAGTGAGTGAGTGATGGACGTGAGTGAGTGAGCACCTTCAACGTGAGACAAATTATTCTGCTTCACCACCACCACTGTCCCACTTCCCCCCTTGTACCCCACGACCTACACCACCACTGTCCTGCCTTGACTACCACCCCCTCATTACCAATACTACGACATTCACCACCACCACCGTGGTACCACTACCATCACTACCCCCCTTCCTCCACGGCCTCCACCATCACCACCACCGGTACCAAGAATCTCCACCACCACGACTGTCCTCACTACCCCCCCCCCTACCACCACCATACAGTGAGGGGGGGAGGGGGGAGGCGTGAATTATCTGGCAGACTGTCTGGGTCGGCCGCCGCGCCAAGCCAGGGACGCTGCATGGTATCGAAGAGGCATTACTTGGTGAAGCAAAACGCGGCCAAACCTTACCTCGTCCATTTACCAGGAGTTTTATATCCGTTTATATTGTCCCCACACAGTCGAGTGAAGGTAATTTGCATTTAAATTATCAACAATTTAATATGTCCACTAGCTCATTACGTATTCATGCACCTGGCGGCCGGATTATTTACACATGCGTTATGTATGTGTGTGTGTATATGTAGTTTCCATTCTATTTCCTCCGTAATGAACGCCAATTAACCGTTCAACAAATATTGAAATTATTCATCACGGCGAGACTGACACACAGCCCGACATTGATTATTGACAAAACAAATAACTAAAAGGGGCGACTGGTGGTGGTGGTGTGGTGGTGGTGTGGTGGTGTGATGATGGTGGTGGTGGTGGTGTGATGATGGTGGTGTGGTGGTGGTGGTGGTGTGGTGGTGTGATGATGGTGGTGGTGGTGGTGGTGTTGGTGGTGTGATGGTGTTAGTGGAGCATCACACCTCAAAGGGATGAGTTTCTAAGAAGGATAGTTGTTCACACACGTATTGTTGATGGTGAAGATGGTGACGGTGATGGCTGGCGATCATGATAATATCTACTCTTGTCACTCATCAATCGCCCTCACACTGTAACACTATCAAAGGCTTCAACAACACCATACCATCACATACCTCACTTAAATCCTTCCCACGAACTTAATTAATTCTTCCTATGATTTTTCCCTTTTTTTTTTGCCCTTAGCCAGTCCTTTGTGATGTAAATAAACAATAAAATAATAATAATGATATTCTCTTCACCCCTTCACACATTTTCCCAGGGACAAGAATAGTCATAGCGTTACTTTACATACTATTATAACGTAACTCTGTACCCACATAACGCCTACCTGTACAGCCATCACTTGTTACCTATAGTCACACACCTGAAGAAGCTAATTAACCATACCTGCGGAACGAGCGGCTCCCCACGTCACCCAATTGAAGGAAGACGTCACTTTGATTACCAACCTGGAGAGAGAAAAGAACACAATTAATTTCAACACACACACACACACACACACACACACACACACACACACATTGCTCAAGGTACACCTAATACACGTTTGGTGCGAAGGAAATTCATCATTACTTTCGATATTTACTGCAGTGTAAATCTCCCGTTGGGTCTAATCTTGTTCCGGCCTGTGTTCTGTATGTGTGTGTGTGTGTGTGTGTGTGTGTGTGTGTGTGTGTGTGTGTGTGTGTGGTGTGTGTGTGTGTGTGTGTGTGTGTGTGTGTGTGTTGTGTGTGTGTGTGCTGTGTGTTGTGTGTGTGTGTGTGTGTTGTGTGTGTGTGTGTGTGTGTGTGTGTGTGTGTGTGTGTGTGTGTGTGTGTGTGTGTGTGTGTGTGTGTGTGTGTGTGTGTTTGTTCCAGTGTGTCTTGTGTTCCAGAATAATGTGACATGACCAAGCGAATAACTCTTATATAAAGTCTATACGTCTTTCTCTTTTTCCTTATCCTCCTTTATATTCTCCTCCTCCCCCTGTTATCCTTCATTATCCTCCTTCACCTCTTTCTCCTCCTTATCTTCATTGTTCTCCTGTTTGTTATCGTGCAAAAAAAATCGTTTTTCAGTTTTTTTCTTCCTCTTTTTCACATTTTCTCTTTCCTACCCTTTATTCCTCACCCTTTCTCATCAATCCCTTTCCTACCTTCTCATCCCCTTTCCTTATTTGTCTTCATACTATTCCTCTTTCTTGTCCTCTTGATGGACGATTTATGCTTCCTTGTCCTCCTCATCCTCTAAATTTTCTTTCGAATCCTCATCCTCATCTTTGTCCTCGTGTACATTTTCCTCCTGCCATCCGTGTACCGCCTCCGGAAAGAATATTTTCTAGTGTGTTTCAAAGCAGACTATAAATACAAGTAGGGATGTATTGTATTGTAAAGATGGAAGCAGAAAGAAAACGAAGCATAGCAGTAAAAACACGAAAGATCAAAGGAGTCACTCAAGTATTTATGGGGAGTCTCGAGATCTATTTTTTCTCTTTTTTATTTTTTCAAGAACATCTCTAGCATAATAACTTATTTACGGTTCGCTTTTGAGACCTCGACGCTGCAGGAACGTAGACCAGAAAAAGGATGATAGTGACGGTGACGAGACATTTAGGTTCCTGTTATACTCCCGTTACTATCATGAGGGACCATACTCTTATGCCTCAAACCTCACCCAGGACAGACACATCAGATCAGCTATGTTGGGATAAGCCTTTTCTACGGCTCCCATTTATATTCCTCAATACTTGCTATTAATCTTGTGTTTGCGGTGCGGTCGTGTCTTCAGAGCTTGTCTTGCATTCCAAATTCTTTTCAAATATATTTTCTTTTCTTCTATTTCTTCACTGTTGTCTTTTTTCAGTAACGGACGTGGACATCAAATAGAAAAGAAATCATGTGAGTAAAAGTGAAACAAGTCACTCACTCGTCCACTCAGTTACTCACACTCTACCTCCTTCATTCACTCGTCCACTCAGTTACTCACACTCTACCTCCTTCATTCACTCGTCCACTCAGTTACTCGCACTCTACCTCCTTCATTCACTCGTCCACTCAGTTACTCACACTCTATCTCCTTCACTCACTCATTCACTCACACCTCGCTCTCTGCACACCTTTCAGTCATTTCCACGCAGCATATGAGTAAAGATAAGTAAAAAAAATAAATAACCTAAGGAAGGAAGATAATAGCCTTTAGGTGCTATAGGCTCCAACGTAAAAAAAAAAATAATAATAAAAAACAGAATTGCACGTCGCCAGAAGCAAAATGTCTCCCCTTATACTTACTAAAACACATTCATGGGAACAGTAAAATGGAAATATGCCATGCAAACCACCACCACCACCACCTCCTCCTCCTCCTCCTCCTCTTTCTCTCTATCCCTCTCCATCTTCCCTCATAATATAATAAGCCTCAGTATCAGCATTGTGTTCAGCTCCACGCCTTGAGGCACTCCACGTGTAAAGTATCTCTTAAATAACTCCCAACAATGCTATATATCGCTGTCCTTCACAATACATGCACATCATACATTTCTTTTTATGGCGTGTTCGTGTAGTACGTACTGTTGTTATTTGTATTGGCTCGTGAGTAAGTGCACGTAAGTAGTAAGGGCGTGCATTACTCTGAGTGGTAATTACGTGCAGAATGTCGATATAGAATGATATTTACACGTACGTTAGTAGTGTAAGTACATGGTTAATTAATGAAGTGACATTCTAGTGTGTTCGATAAAAGTTGTGGGAAGATGTGTGTGTGTGTGTGTGTGTGTGTGTGTGTGTGTGTGTGTGTGTGTGTGTGTGTGTGTGTGTGTGTGTGTGTGTGTGTGTGTGTGTGTGTGTGTGTGGTTTGTGTGTGTATATATATGTGGTTGTGTGTGTGTGTGTGTGTGTGTGTGTGGTGTGTGTGTGTGTGTGTGTGTGTGTGTGTGTGTGTGTGTGTGTGTGTGTGTGTGTGTGTGTGTGTGTGTGTGTGTAAATAATTGATGAACGGGCAATTGAATGGGTGTGTGGACAAACGAAGCCAACGATAGTAAACAAACATATATGAATAAATAGGCAAATACACAAATACATAAATCAATACACACACACACACACACACACACACACACACACACACTCACACACACACACACACACACACACACACACAGATACAGGAACTACCACATGTATATAGATCTCACGGCCTCTTGTAGCATTCTTATTTTCTTATGTTCTTGGCCTCTTGTAGCTTCCTTATTTTCTTATGTTCTTGGTCTCTTGTATAAATTCCTTATTTTCTTATGTTCTTATACACCAGGCAACACGGCAACACAACGCTACCCTGGTATTGTCGCGCCCAGCAGGACAGACTGAAGAATAGTGAGCCTCAGTGAGAGGCGGCCGGATCAACAAGCCCAGACTGCCCCATCCTTCACAGGGAGGGCGACCACCTGCCTCGCCGCCGCGGCCGCCCGGAGCAGCAGCTGCGAGTCACTGAGGGCCGAGCAACCTTACAAGGGAGCGTCTTCCCCTTCAGGAGGACAGCGAACAGACATGGAATGAAGCGTTTTCTTCTTCATGACTCAGTGTGTGTGTGTGTGTGAGTGTGAGAGAAAGAGAGAGAAAAAGTGAGAAAAAGAGAAAGAAAAAAAGTGAGAAAAGAGAAAAAAGTGAGAGAGAGAGAGAGAGAGAGAGAGAGAGAGAGAGAGAGAGAGAGAGAGAGAGAGAGAGAGAGAGAGAGAGAGAGAGAGAGAGAGAGAGAGAGAGAGAGAGGTCAACAATGGCAGATTTGTGTTCTTCAGGAATGTTTTTTCTTCCTCGTGTTTTCTAGTTTCAAGGAACGAAGAATAGAGAAGAAATATGAAGACAAACAAACAGACGGAAGAAAGGTAGAGAAAAATATGAGTCAACAACACACACACACACACACACACACACACACACACACACACACACACACACACACACACACACACACACACACACACACACACACACACACACACACACACACACACACATACACACACACACACACTGTCAAGCCCCCATAAAATAAACCACAACCAAGAAAAAAATAAACCAACAAAGAACGCAACCGATCGGACGGGCCGCGAGATAAAATAGATTTTAACGGCGATGCAAAAGAATATTACCCTTGCGGCCATAAATTCCTCCGGGGGTCAATACTGCCGAAGATGGTGTTGATTCAGGCTATTTATCCTGCCTTAGGGGGGGAGGGTGCCTGCTGCCGGGGATTGCGACGCCCTAATGAGCCTTCTGCAGGTTATTACACCCCCTATAAGCAACTACCCATATATACCCACCATACACCCCGCCACTCACCTCACACTATACTCTGTTTTTTCAACGAGGCGAAAAATCCTGACCCCTTGCTGCTTACTGACTGATATTTGATGCCTGGAGAAGGGAATAGTACAGTTCTTCTAAATTTCAGATTTATTTATCATAGTTAACCATATTATCGAGTAAACATAGACATAGTTTTAAGCATGAGACCTTAAGATAGAATGGAATTTTCATCTCGTTAAAAAAAATAGACAATAGCGTCCCCTCACCCCACCCGGCCGTCAGACTCACCCTATATATATATACACTCCAATATATCCAGATTACCTTAAGGGGATCAGAACCGCCTTCCCATACGTTCCACGCCCACTAATCAGCTGTATTCACTGGACACTCCACGCCCATATAAGCCTGATGGACGCAACACTCGCCCCCTGCCGCCCAGCAACCATCATAGAAGTGATTTCCATCAAAGTCACTCTCTACGCCCTTCAGTATGCTTGGATTTTATTTTATTATTATTATTTTTTTTTTTTTTTTTTTTTTTTTTACGTTTGAGCCTATAGCACCTGTAGGCTATTATCTTCCTTCCTCGCACCTCGAAGGCTTCCATGTCAACAAACACAGGGCGGCGAGGCTTCCTGTTAAGGCGCCTCCAACCAATGCCTACGTACAAGTGCCGCCGTGAACCCCAACACTGTTCCCATAACAGTCCTGGCTCGAAGCTGACTGCCGTGCGATCATTTTACCAACAATGTACTAAGAATCTCCAAACAATTTATAATATCGCTTCTACCCTTAATGATTTATATATTTCGATTCCGAATGTGATGCGCCACGACGTTCCATCATAGACTTGAATCAGAGCCACGGTTGAGACACCTCTGTTTGCCTGTGCATCTGTATTGTCTTCTGCCCTTTCTTCTGAAGTCAACTATCGAGGCCCCCGGTACATCCCGGGGGCCTCGCTTCTGCCCTTTCTTCTGAAGCTCGGTGTAGAGCGGCTGACATTTCAAACAGACAATTTTTTTTTAGAGGCTAAGTGAGGGCAGAAGTGTGGCACTGAATTGCTGTGTCGGAGGCATCAGTCCCGCCCATTGCCTCCCTTGATTGACTGACTACGCAGGTGACGTCAGCGAGGTGCGCCGACCAACCACAATGGCCATTACATGCAGGTGAATGAGCGATAATGGTCCCTTCAGTAATGGTATTTCCATCCAATTGCAGTCGTCAGGCGATTCACAACCCCCAGCCCCTCACCCCCCACCAACACACAAACACATCTGTTCTTCGTTACGCACGTTCTTGTCTGCGTCACGCAGTTCCCTGTGTTTTCGATGACTATCAAATATGCGCCGTTTGTATGTGCGTGTATGTGCGTGTGTGTGTGTGTGTATGTGTATGTATGTCTTGTTCAAAGAAATACCTACATCCACCATGTGTGATCCTCCCCCTCCCTGCCCCGCGCCTAACAGACTACCACACTGCTCAAGGCCGAGGTTTCAGGGTCAAAATTACAACAAATCTCAGGTCAAGGAGCAGAGAGACATTGTGGCCCGTAAGGACGGCCCCTCCCCAGGGCAATCACCCGGTGTAATCGCGGCTCATTACCAGACGGCACCGTAAAAAGCAATTACTTTACGTTCAGTACCGCATTACTCGTAGCCGCGCGGTCAAGCCTATCGACAGTGTGTGTGACCAACGGGCGATACAAGGTCATCCCCACCAACGAGCCGACCAGGTCACTTAATGGCCGGGATCTGGCGCACCTGAAGGGCCCGGGGAAACAGAGGGCCTCGTTTGGAGGTGGACCGCGGCCCCCGCGTCACCTTACACGTGAAGGCACCATTAATTTGCAAATCCTCGCCATTTGCGAAGCCTTGTTCCTTTGGCGCCGCCTCATTAATTCGTGAAACCTCGTTTGGCTGAGAATTATGTGAAGCCGTCGACATAATCGGGAATAATGACCAACTTAACGAAGGAGGAATACTGTGTGGCCGATGGCGGTGCGAGCGTGGGCCTCGTACAGCCCGCGGCACCTGTGGCGGCTGCAGTGCTGCCTCCCGTGGCGGACAGGTGCACATGCTCGGCCCCAGCTTCCCTACAACACTGGTCCACGCCATGCGCGGCTCCACCCAACATTCGCTTGCATTCTGATGCCCCTTACGACTGCCCTGCCCTCCGCCTTGCCCTGACCACCAATGAGTCCACGCTGGCCACTCACTCCTCACCACCGACATCATCCCTCAACTTTTCACTTAAACCTCCACCTTCCTAGATCTTCACCTCCTCCTTCCCTCATAGCCCCCTCCCCTCCTTCCCTCTCCTCGGCCGCACCATCCTTCACAACACTACATCATCACTTCCACCTTTTACAGAGCTTGAAATAACACAAAATAAAGAACAGTTCCCTGAAAACTTATTAAAATTATATTGAAATATAAATATTCTTTACCTCAAAATATCCCTCGTTTCCTTCATAATCTTACCTGTTACAAAACAAGTAGTAAATCAAGATCATTTCAAGGAAGTATGTGTAT
>JACEEZ010006752.1:273961-276461 GCA_016584305.1 Chionoecetes opilio
TCGCCGCCGGCCATCAGGCAGCGACGGGCAGGCCTTGGCGGCTCCACGCCAAGTGACGGGTGCGCCGCCCACAAAACCAATATTAAACGGTAACATTAATCTGCCATCGCGGCTCGCCGACAGCCTCCATCACGCCAATGGGTGCGCGGCTCCACGCCAAGCCTATCCAAGCCAAACCTAGCCAAGCCAAACAAAGCCACACCACGTCGCCATCCGTCACTGTACTGTCAGAAGCGACACCGCATGCCGTCATCACCTCCATCGCTACTCAACACACGCCGCCACTTTCAGCACAGGCCGCGTCTTGAAGCCTCGCCCCTTCAAGGCATCACAATAACCATGTTGATACAATGTAAACATGTACTGTTTACACTGAATAATTCGAGGCGTGACACCTACGTGGCCTCGTCTGGCGTCATTCTGGATGCGTCCTGACGATGGCTGACACTTGATGGCTATTTCTTTATTTATTACCTCATTATTTTTCATGTGCTCAAGCATTTCTTGTCCATACTTAGACTGGCGTTGGTGCCTGCCAACCACTGTCACCTCAACCACCCATGCACGGCTGATTGGTATGTGAGAGCAGCTGCTGTGGCGACCTGGACGACGAGAGACCCTGTGACCCGGTGTGACCCGGAAGCATATTCCCGTTCTCTATGCGAGTATGTGGTTTCCGAGTGAAGACGCTTGGCTGTAGCTATGAAACTAACAATAGGATTTTCTCGAAAATACCCTCATTGCGATTCCCACACAAAGTTACCACGTGATGGATAAGAAACCTAACCTACCCTATACGTAACCTAACGTAACCTAACCTGACGTGTTCAAGAGTAAACGCCACATACTCTTCCAGAAAACGGGAATATGCGACCCGGAAGACTGGTTTAATAATTATTACCCGCCTCAAAGACCCATAGGGTACGAGCACGGTACACCACCATGGGTACGCTCCTCGGAACACGTGCCTCCCTCCGCACCCTGCTCTACCTGTTTTCTTAGGTAATCTAATTATGAAGGCCATCATGTAAATGGTTTGGTCCTCTAGTAAACCATTAGTGTTGCTGTTGTTGTAAACAGTTTACTGGACGCGCATGGCACCCTTGACCAGGAAGCAGCCACACCACCCAGGGGCGCCGACACTGCCCCCCCCCCTCCCGGTACTGACACCACAATGTACTTCATGTTTGTGTTTACATGTGTACTGGATATGAGGGGTTCATGCCATACCCTGCCTTGGTGCGACAGCCGACAAGTCCGACCATCAATCAGACTGTTTCCTATCATGGACAATCTTTTCTGTTCCTGTCTGTGTTGGCAGCCACAGGTCTTATCTCCCTCGCATTGACTCACAACAGTCGAGGCTGAACTGCTTTTTTCATGGTTTTGATGTTTTGCCATTTCCTCAACATATACTGTATAATCTGCGTTTTTCCTCATCCACTCGCCTGTGATTAAACACAAACGATCGCGCACACACACACACACACACACACACACACACACACACACACACACAAAAAAAACATAGATATACTGGAAAAACAAGCGCCTGACACCCTCCTCAGTCCTCACCGCGCTTCTCCCGCCACAATACACGCCCGGCACAGATACACGCCAGCAAGTCACTCTCATCGCCACCTCGACGCACCAATGAAGGCTTATCAATGCATCTCCTTATGTCTAACCAGCCATCTCTTCTCCCTCCCACCACACGAGACCGCAAGGCCAGCCACGCGTTTCGCCTCATTCACGTGGGGGCGGTATATAGTACCGGGTAACCACCCAGCCCGTCCCAGCCCGCCCCGCTCCGCCCCGAGCCATCATAGCATTGGCTTGTGTTTACCCTGACAATTTCCGCGTCAGAACAAAGCTGCGGTTCCCTCGCTCACCCTCATTAGTGTGCTAGTCCTCTGGCGGGTTGGCGGGATCATGGGAGGAGGGGCAGGAGGGACCATGATCTGAATAGTAGTTAATGTAAATGTAGTGTTAACCCCTTCACGCCCAGATATCTCCTTTGCTATATAAAATCGTCTGTTGTTAGCCATAAAATTACGAAAAGTAGCTTAATATACCAAATTAGCTAGTGGACAAGGATACTAAACAGGTCATATTTTTTAAATATTGCTTATAGTCACTAAAAATCGTCTGATGGTAGCCAAATTATAATGGAAATTACGTTCTGGGCCTCAAGGGGTTAATTAATAGTAAAGGGGCCATGATTTATTACTTAGATTATTGGAGGGGCAGACGCAACAACACGGGCTAGGCTGATGACGGAAAAGAGAACAGACGGGAATAATAATTGTTCCCGAGCATCATCGTGGGTTTGGCGGGAAAAAAAAAGACACGATTCTGACCTGGAAAGATGCTAAGAAATAAGTATAAAAATAAGTAGATAAGATAAATAAGTAGAAATAAGTAGATAAGTAAGTAAAGTATGTAAATAAATAGTAAAAGTTGCAAGTTAGGCGTGAGGGAGAGATAGGAATTGGAAGAG
>JACEEZ010006752.1:288961-306461 GCA_016584305.1 Chionoecetes opilio
TGTGTGTGTACGAAGCAAAATACACCCTTAAAATAGACTGATGCCTTTCAATGAGTCTTCATATTTATGTTTCATCCGCAGTGAATAAAATAATTTTTAGTGCCTAGTCTCACACACACACACGCGTCGCCTCCACTTCATATCATCATTGAAAGGTTAAGCTAATATTATGTCACCAGTCACAATCGGGATGACAGACGGAAACACTAATCTGGGAAGTGTGAGGAATGAGGATGTTAAGATGGGCACCTGTCAGGCCTGTCTGTAGTGTCTACTTAACATGTTCTTGGTTGGGAGTTCTGATAGCAGGTCTCGCCACAATCACTAGCCACGCTCGGCACGGTAAGGCACGGCACGACATCTAACCCCAACGCCTGACTTCACGCATTGCATTTGAACTCAGTCGTCAGGTGGTCAGTGCGGAGTCAATAGGGAGCTTTAAAAGGAGGCTGGATAAATTCATGGATAGGGATGAAAGATGCATGTAGGTAGTTTTAAGTAACAGAAACTACCACGTGTAGGTCTCGCGGCCTCTTGTAGCTTCCTTATTTTCTTATGTTCTTATGATCATGAACGTACACGCCAGCAAGCCATTGTACACGCGGCTGCTAGCTGAAACGTTGCATCCAGTAGGCTATACTGACGCGAGTGAGGTATTACAACGGCTTACCATCCCGGCTTATCCCCTTCCTCCTTCGAACAAGTAAGAGGATCATGAATTGGTTGGAGGTAAAGCTTAATGCACGAATCCAGAAAACTTTGTTGCTTGGAAACTAACTTATCCTGGACGAGTAAACACTAAAAGCTAAATTTGTTGTACTTACCTGTGTAACGACGGAGGATTTGGAAGGCGACGCTCCGATAGCAGCAGCAGCCAGCACTACAAATCCACGACACCGGAGATCGCAATGCTACTCGGTAATCCAGTATCTTACAGCGACAACTGACAAAAAAGTTATAAAATGTAACGCCCAACACTCAGGGGACAAAACCAAGAGTTGAGAAACACCGGGGGAGTTCAAGCGACGCGTGCTAGAGAATGAAGAGCTCGAGGAAGTGTACCTCCGAGAAGGAAGGTCGTGTGTCCTGTGAGAGACGAGAGCACGCGTCGGGCAGCACCTGGACACTCCGCGCGGCACCACCACCATACACCGACTGAGTGGCTCACAATCTCTGCTGCATGCTTACCCGCCACACAGACCCGCCCTCCCAGTCTCCCATCCACCGACCTCCTACCCCTTTCCCTACCCATCCCCATCCATCCGTGTCTCCATTTTAGCTTCCTGACCTACAAAACAAATGCATTGATCATACTACCCATGGAAATAAATCGCTCCTGTGCTTAGTAACCTCAGAGATAACGTATCCTTCGTAGCCTGTCATATGGTGCTTTATCGAGGTCAGTCTGCGAGCGTCTCTCGGTGGGGGCGAGAGGGTTGCCGACGAGGCGATGAGTCCAGCTGCGACAATGAGCATGCCATAGACCGCACTACACGATCACTCATCCCTCGGAGGTAAAGGTTAAATTTGAAGTGCAACAGTCATGAGGAACTGTATGTTCATCGCGTTGATAAGGACATTTGGTGGTGCGCAGGGTGTCCACGGGTTAGAAGGTTGCAAGACGCTGCGTGAGGATGCGACCGGGTGAGTGAATCATCCGAGTCCGGGCAAGAAGAGGCAGCTCGTGTGAATAAGGAAAAAAAGAAAGTATAGTATGGAGTTACTGGTACCGCTACTCTCTCTCTCTCTCTCTCTCTCTCTCTCTCTCTCTCTCTCTCTCTCTCTCTCCTCTCTCTCTCTCTCTCTCTCTCTCTCTCTCTCTTCTCTCTCTCTCTCTCTCTCTCTCTCTCTCACACACACACATACATACACGTATATACAAAAAAAATATATAAATTATAAAATTTTCGCCTTCATACGTACAACTTTCTCACTCCCTCAATAAATACTGTCCTCGACTCCCCAGGCGCTGACACCATCTGTTTATGACTACTTTTCCTGACTACGGTACAGACTTTGTTGAAAGAGAGAGAGAGAGAGAGAGAGAGAGAGAGAGAGAGAGAGAGAGAGAGAGAGAGAGAGAGAGAGAGAGAGGAGAGAGAGACTGGCCCGTGTGTGTATATGTATTCCACCCACTGTCGTGCCCACGCCAGCTGAACTCGTGATCGCCAGTTTTACCCTCCCGGAAAGAGCATGAAGCTCGTAGTTACCGACTGTTGGGTTATGCTGGGACCTCACACACTACACACATCCCATCCACTTGCTCAAGGGGGACAGTAGCCGTCTATATTTGTCAGTAAAAAAATCCCGCGAGCGAGCAGGGATCGAACGACAGACCACAGAATGGCCTGACGCGCCCTCTAAACGGTTTGACCACACAAGCTAGTAGTATAATATATAGTGGTGGTGTGTGTGTATTCATCTAGTTGTATTCATCTAGTTGTACTTTACAGGGCCAGAGCAACGCTCGTATGGCCCTGTCTCCATATCAACATTTTTATTTTTCTCATTCATCTTTTTTAGTGTTGGCCGAAACCACCATCCCAGGAGGCGGCTCACAAACCCCCGGCTAACACCCGGTACGATACCCATTCACTGCTGGGTGGACAGGGGCTCGGGTTTAAGAAGACCGCCCGTCTGTCTTCGCTCCGCCCGGGGATCGAACCCGGGACTTCTCGGTTGTGAGCCGAGCATGCTAATCCTTACACTACGGAGTTCCCCTAGTGTGTGTGTGTGTGTGTGTGTGTGTCTGTGTGTGTGTGTGTGTGTGTGTGTGTGTGTGTGTGTGTGTGTGTGTGTGTGGTAGGGTGGTGGAAGGGTGGTGGTGGTAGTAGCAGCAGAAGTAGCAACAACACTGTACACCTGCAAAGTCTTTTTCAATCTCGTCATAACTGTTCATGACATGTTCATCAAAGTTCAAAATGAGTAAATGTTCAGCGTTAATGTATATCAATTTGCAAACAGGTTGACGTGCAAGTCTTTCATGTTGTGTGGCGGACCATCGAACTGAGATCCATCAACACTGCTTATGAGCGATCTGATATTGATACGTCTATGATCGATTTAATATTGATACGTCTATGATCGATTTAATATTGATACGTCTATGAGCGATTTAATATTGATACGTCTTGCGGCGATTTAATATTGATACGTCTATGAGCGATTTAATATTGATACGTCTATGAGCGATTTAATATTGATACGTCTATGAGCGATTTAATATTGATACGTCTTGCGGCAATTTAATATTGATACGTCTTCCGGCTAGCATCTCGGATGATAAAGTCAAGGAGAAGAGTCAAGACATCATGACCCCTGACACCTGCATGGAAGTCACGTGTCGTCTAAAAAGAGGCTCGAAAAGTGGTTACGGAGCCCAGAAAATAGTACCATCAAGAAGCAGGCAGGCGGAGTTATTGCTTGCCGCCTCATCGAACAAAACCTGAGGCGTGACACGTATGACAAGTGCATGACGACAGGTACAGTACAGAGGAAGGACATACCGAGGCCCCTTTTTTTTTCTTTTCTTTTCATACATCACAAAGGCCAAGGGAAAAAAAAAGAGGTAGCAAAAAGCCCACTTTGTTACCAATAACTAAGACAGTAAGAGAATAAAGAACCTGATCTGTAACGGAGGATTAGATACTCTACCCATTAACAACACTATCAGTCTCATTGCTGCAGGGTAGAGGCGCCTTCCAACGTCGCAAATGCCATATCGCACGTTGTACAGGACTAGATCAATTGACTTTTAACGGTTTAAGCATTCCTTGAGGTCTTACTTTAGGGATAGGATAGGTCGGATAGATAGAGGATAGATGGTCAGTTGATCTTGGTACAGGACGCCTTGATCAACATTGCGACCATAAGGAGACACAGTAAGACTTTAATCTACGGTAAGCTGCTGCCGCCTTTCACACGAATATTTGTAGTGCACCATGTATACTTACAAAAACATAACATTACCCCCTAACATTATACGCTTAACCCCTTGAGACCCAGAATGTAATTTTCATTGTAATTTGGGTACCGTTAGACGATTTTTAGTAAATATAAGCAATGTTTTATAGACCTGTTTAGTATCATTGTCGACTAACTAATTTGGTATATTCAGTTACTTTTCTAAATTTTATGGCTCGACAACATACGATCTTTTTATAGCAAAGGAAAGATCTGGGCGTGAAGGGGTTAAACAGTATATACTGGTCAATGATTATAAAAAAAAAAAGGCTTTAGTAACCTTGCAAGACTTTAAAATGCCTCTACGTATCTTAATGGTCTCTGTAAGGCTGACCAGGCAAGACGCAGACAAAAAATATCACCACAACAAAGTCTGGATAAACAGAGCCAGACAACGGACCCCAACAGTGAACTCACCGCCAGGAAACAATATATTAACACCCCACACCCACCCACCCCCTCAGCCATGCCCCCTACCCCCCACCTCAGCCATGCCCCCCCCCGCCCATACCCCCTACCCCCCACCTCCTCCCCGACCCCATGGCGAAGTTGAGAATAGACAAGAACATTTTCCAGATAAACGCACACAGCAGGACAAAGCCACTTGGTTCAGATGGCAAGGTTTTCTTCGCCACCAACATGCAACTCTGCCAAACAGCCCCGAGTCAGGCGAGGCGGCAGTGCGGGGCCTCGCTTTCTTATCGACGACCGCCCTTCACAAGTCCACCCGCACTCATTCATCACCAGCAGCGTCCACAAATCAATTTTTTCGTCCGGCAGTCCGGCTGGGTGATTACGCTGAGACGACGACGTGCGCCGCGGGTCGGGCAGACATGTATCGACACGTTGAGTACCCAAGCCGCAGCGCCGAGCTTGGGGACGACACTATGCACATTGTCCACCTGAAGTCATGTATTGGTCGCATTTAGCAGCGTTAAGCACCTGGATATATCAGACGCACGAGTAATGTTGCAGCCTCACGGAGATACAAAGTACGGCTACGTGAGGCATCCAAAAAAAATTCTTTAAAATAACAGCCACGACTTTTGCTGCATTATACTATACCTACATGGGGTCGCCGGTTTCTGAACTACTTTCACCTGGCTAGAAGCCTGTATTCCAGCTCAGTTCACCAGTACCTTAATTTATGCTGGTGCTAGAATAAACCTGATATTAAATGCGTTCGATTGTTATATCCTAGATAACCTTAAAGTAATACTTGATGTGAAACTATGAATAAATCAGCATGACATTCTCTTAATCTTCCCTTTCTTTCTCATTCTTCATTCTATCATATCCTCATCGGATGAAACCTCTCAAATAACTCTGATGTCTCATCTCTAATCTCTTTGAACAGTCTCTCTCTCTCTCTCTCTCTCTCTCTCTCTCTCTCTTCTCCCGGAGTTACTGCAGAGTTCAGTCCTGCGCTCTCGTCACTTTCGAGTCCAGTCTCCTCTGTGCCTTGTATATCTCTTTCTCGTCTTCAAATCTCTACTGATCAATACTCTCTCTCTTCTCTCTCTCTCTCTCTCTCTCTCTCTCTCTCTCTTCTCTCTCTCTCTCTCTCTCTCTCTCTCTCTCTCTCTCTCTCTCTCTCTCTCTCTCTCTCTCTCTCTCTCTCTGTGTGTGTGTGTGTGTGTGTGTGTCATCCACCCATAGTACTGTCCACGCGAGCCGGATTCGTGATCGCCAGTTTCACCCTCCCGGAGCGAGCTTGGAGCTCATTATGACCGATCATAGGATAACGCTGGGACTTCACACGCCACACCTACCCGTCCCCTATGCTCAAGAGGGAAAGTAACCGCCCGAATTTGTCGGTAAAAAATCCCCGGGAGCGAGCGAGGATTAGAACCGGGTAGCCACATAACAGAATGGCGCGTCAAAGCTCTATCCACTTGACCATCGTGGCTGCACACATATCGTGTATGTGCCTTGGTAACAAAAAACAGCCTCATAAAAAGTAAGACCTCAGGGAATATCTTACACCTTCAAGTTAACTCTCTATATATACAGCCTAGCATTACACACTAATAAATGCCTTGGCAACAAAATACAGCCTCATAAAATACTACAGCCTCAGGAGATGCTCACACATAATGGATGACAGCATAGTATCCTGGTTAAATTCAGAGCATAGTAAAATTTAACAGACTGAGAAGCTAAAAAAAAAAACAGATAAATAAATAAATATATAAAGTATGCAGTGACATTATGATCAACTTTCATTACTTGACGTACTAGGCGATCAATACTTTTTTCATGACTACGATACTAATGTAATCCTTTTTCCTGTGGTCTCATTTTGAACTATTTTGTGAATTATTTACATATTGAATGTATACTTATTTAGATTTTACACGTAAATACCCACAGGACAAAATTTCATAAACCTAAAAACATGGGATAAAGTCATGAGTGAAAAGCTTTGTAATGAATGGAGACACAGAAAAAGATGGGGAGCATTTTTGACAGATGGAACATTCGTCACTCAATTATAATCTACAGGCTAACTTATTATCTCCTTATCTATAAAATGAAGTCTACGATACTAAAAAGAACGAAAAAGAGTACGATATTATTACGACTTCCACTTCATTTCCCTCCCTGGCCACCGCTCCTCACCCCTACAAGGATCATATCTCGATAAACAACTGTGATAACTTACCTTTACTGAGCAGGAGAATATCTTGCCGCGGCGTGAAGGCTTCTGAAAGCGTCCCTGCCTCTGACACTTCATCTGACCTTGGAAAACACGCACTAAATAAACTAAATCACAGTCACACGTGTGGTATACGTCCTCCACGGGCCCTCGTGTCGGCAGCTGAGGCACGTGGCAGCCTACCAGTACTGCCAGATCAACCAACTAAAATTTCCTTGTTTGGAAATTAAACCTTCCCTTTTTGCCACAGATTTTCCCTGTCACACACACACACACACAAACATATAAATATTTTAGATAAAGTAAATGGTTTCTTTTTTCCCATTTTTGCCTTTTTTTCCCTTTCGATGCTACAATTTCCCTCAAACAGGTCAATTTCCCTGCAATTGGCAACACTGCAGCCTACCCTACCACTGCAACGCTCCAAGTGACTCGTTTTTGTGGTATGCATCTACTACTCTACCTACACAACACAAAACTTCCTTGAGCCTACTTTTGTAAGCTTGAATCTCGTAATTTTAGTACTCGATACCACAATAACAGTACTGGATCCTTTATAAACACTGAGGGTATAAGTCCACAGCGCATGCGTCGTGTTTGTTCTCTCAAGGCCCTCGTCACATGATACAACTTTTCCAAGATTGATAGAGTACTAGGTTAAACCACGCGCAGCTTAGTGACGTCAGATGCAGTACCTCGAGAAAACGACGAGAAAACGACGATTGTGTATCGTGGACTATTCTAAAATATCCCCCGAGTCTCATCCCTCGGCATCATCCTCCCTCCTCTGCCTCTTCCTATACTCTTCCTTCTCCTTCCTATATTCCTATGTATTCCTCCCCCTCCTTTCGAAAACTTTCAAACGCATCCAATCTTTCTTTCACACACACACACACACAGACACACACACACACACAGTGTGTGTGTGTGTGTGTGTGAAAGAAAGATTGGATGCTTTTGAAAGTTTTCGAAAAGAGGGGTCTATAGTCTATAGATAGACTATAGATCCTGCAACTTTTCATGCGGGTGGCGAGGCGAGGGGTGCGCGTTTTTTCCCACCCACTCCCGCCACAATTTAAATACCTCCCATGGCGCCCCAGCATGTATTCATTTCAGTAGCCGCCTCGAATATGATTCATACTTTTACTGATTTGAGAACTTTGTGTTGAAGTAAAATATATATATGTCAAATATATTGTTGCTATTAAAAATGATCTACTATTTGATTTTTCAAACTGTCAACTATCTGTGTGGTGTCACTGGAACAACAATAGACTCTGAAAGGATAGGAGAGGAAATGATTGAGAAGAAACAAAGTGTATAGATGTGAGTTCTGATCATTTACTGACTTGAGGAAGACTACAGTGTTTAGTGAGGGTATAACTATAAGGAATGAGACAAGAGAGTATAAGACGCGGGGGAATAATACACTGTTTATTATCTGTAGTTTCTATATTGCAATCATTATTAGTTACAAGTGTTTTGATGGTGATGTAACCATATTGAAAACTGAGTTACTCCAATAAGACAGCTAGACGCTATTTGTTATAGTCTATCATTAATGTTACATTTTCTACCATATTCACCAAAGAGAACGTTTACGTTAGGGAAAACTTAACATACTTATATCAACACTTCCTCATGGCAAACGTGTGTTTATAATGTAGTTATGCGTTTTTCCAAGAATAATAATTGTTATACCATTACCTAGGTCAAATTTTTTTTTCTTTTTTCATAATATTATATCTCATTCATACCATTCTTTTTTTTTCCACCGTTAGTTTTATGTGAAGACGTTTCTGTGTAGGCTATACCTACCTACTTAACGGAAAAGTTACATCCTTTTTCTTCAAGCAATAATTTTTGTTATCTACCTTCGTAATTCCTATTTTATTCCTCCATTATGGAAGGCCAAGGTGACGCAGGCAATCAAAGCGCGAACCGTAGCTTAGTAACGGATTAATTTCCTCTGTAACCTGGTCTGGACCAAAAGATTTCAGCAATACCACTGTGCAATAGAACTTATTTACGTATTGCATTGCTTGAGGCCTTCCGATGATTGCAAGGCTCTCTAATCCTCGTAATCAAGGTTCAGATTGACGAGGTAACCAGCTTGTGCATAAACCGACATTACACTTTATTGCGTTATCTTTCAGATAAATTTTCAAGCAGCACTAAGCAATATCTCTCTCTCTCTCTCTCTCTCTCTCTTCTCTCTCTCTCTCTCTCTCTCTCTCTCTCTCTCTCTCTCTCTTCTCTCTCTCTCTCCTCTCTCTCTCTCTCTCTCTCTCTCTCTCTCTCTCTCTCTCTCTCTCTCTTATATATATATATATATATATATATATATATATATATATATATATATATATATATATATATATTATATATATATAATATTATATATATATATATATATATATATATATATATATTGCATTCCTCTCCTTGTGTGCAAAATTTCATCGCGATACAGTGATATTTAGAGGTCGACCCATCATCTTACTTTCTATCATAGGTTTTAAACCGGAAAATATCACATACCCGAATTGGAGCACTTCCCGACATCACAGACCCAAATGGTGTTGATTTCTGAATTCTCCGGGGTTGATAGGGTACTTCTAGTAGAGATAAAGCAAAATGGTTCGCATTTTTGAACTCAGAAGGGTCGATTTACACATAGAAGTGGTTTCATCGACACTGATTTATTGACAATTCGCAAAATATTGCCAAAAAAATCGTTTTTCTATAGGAAAATAGAGAAATTGAAATTTTCTGTCATATTTTGCAGGTTTTAGTAAATAAATGAAATATGAAAGCATTTCTATGTGTAAATCGACCCTTCTGAGTTCAAAAATGCAAACCATTTTGTTCTATCTCTATTAGAAGTACCCTAACCAGGGTATGGCCTACCCCTAATTTACGGTATGAAAACCAAATAATGAAAATCAGCATTCAGACAGCTGTATATCAGTTTTTAGTTGATAAAATGTGTCTATGGGGTTACCAACCCCGAAGAATTCAGAAATCAACACCATTTGGGTCTGTGATGTCGGGAAGTGCTCCAATTCGGGTATGTGATATTTTCCGGGTTAAATCCTATGATAGAAAGCGAGATGATGGGTCGACCTCTAAATTAAGTTTTATCGCCATGAAATTTCATAGGCTTGTAACCTATGGGTAATGGACAAAAAATAACCTTGTGGAGGAATAAAAGTAGAAAAATATTTTTGGTGGACCACCCTATTATATATATATATATATATATATATATATATATATATATATATATATATATATATATATATATATATATATATATATATATATATATACATATATACGGTATATATGGTAAGACTTGTGCATGTATATATATGGAATATATATACACAAGTCTTCACTTGTCCCCGTTTTTGTCCGTAGTAAGCAAGGAAGTTAGAGGCAAGCTTTAACGCGTATCCAGCTTCCTTGGTAGCAAATTAAGAACATAAGAACATAAGAAAACAAGGAAGCTACAAGAGGCCGTGAGACCTACATCTGGTAGTTCCTGTAACGGTCTGTATTGCTTTGTCGGTTTAAACACAAGAACATAACACATATGCTTTCAAATCAATGTTCTTCATTATATCTACAAGGCTCCACCATTTGTCTATAAACTATTTTGACATTTCATCATAGTTCATATAATTTTACCGCAGTCTTGGCTCTCCTGGCCGATTCCTGGGTTTTTTTTCTCAGTTTAAACAGTAATTAAGCACACAAATGGTGTAAAAGGTATACGTAAGTTAAGGCAGTAAATGTTCGTCAGGTTCAGGTTATAAAAAAGTAAGTAGTAAGTAAGTAAAGTAAGTAAGTAGTAAGTTACAGTAAACACATAGTCAACACAAGCCACACAAGAGTTTCCTCGCGGACCAAGGCAGCCCGTTGCGGTGGTGACCCCTCCGTGCCCGAGGACGGCACGGAGGGGTGCCTCAAGGTGCTGGTGTTGGAGCAGCCACGGGCACCGAGCGAGGCACACGCTGGCCCCTCGGGAGGCCACAACAGGAGTCATGGCTGGATCTCATAACCTGCTGGTGTGCCGCGCCGGCACTGATTGCCTGGTGGACGGCGGCGGGGGGCAGGGCCAGGACTCCCTGGGGCAGGCTGCCTTGCCCGTCGTCAATCACTACCTCCGTCAACACGTCAGAGGCCTCACCGTCGGACTCGTCGCCGTCATCGTCGTCGGAGTCGTCGCCGGCGAGGCCCTTGACCAGCACCATGAGGAGGAGGCCCTAAAGGCACCACCACCAGTAGTGCAGGTCTGCCGCGTCGAGGAGGTAGGAGAGGCCGAGGGCATCCGCCGCCAGTCGCACCTGCAGGTCGAAGAGGACGTGCAGGGCTTGTCGGGCCAGGTCGTCGCTCCACGTGAAGTGCACTGCGTACCACGCCCCGCACAGGGACTTGCAGTGCTCCGGCAGCAGGCGACACAGCACGAGGAGGGGCACGGTGGAGCACAGCACCAGGCCGCCCCACACCAGCTGCGACAAGAACCCTGCCTCGTCGCGCTGCCCGGCGAGGGGCTGGTGGTGGTGGTACTCGTAGACCAGGGTGGCCACGTCCCCGGCCACCACCGCCACCATCACTACCACCTTCAGGATACACATCACAATCTTCACTTTGTTATAGCTTGCCATGGAGACTCGCTTATTCTTGCCACTGACAGTTCTGTCACGCATGCAAGGTCGCGGCGGGAAAAAACTGCTTGGAGTTAGGTTTCGGGATCAACATGTCCTTATAAGGCTAACTCCAGCCTCATGTGGGTTCCTATCTAACTCTAAACCCCTTGTTCCAAGATCGTGGCCGTGGGGCAATTAAGTGTGGCTCCTCCGTACACCATATCGTAATGGAACCTATGGAGGACACACACAGTGACAAAGCTCTTGTCGATGGTCATGTTGTGCGTCACAGAGTCATGCGGAGCCGCTGTAACCACACAACACAATCTGACATTGAAGGGTCAAGGCATTGTTGTTGCTCCATTTGCTACCGGCGCTACATTCAATTTCCACCGCCCGTCATGCACCGAAGGTGTGTAGCCTACCACCGCGGTGAGCGTCCTCGTGTGGGTGCTCACTGTTCACATCACCACATCGTTACCCGACACCCAGCACACTCCCCCAATGTTACGACGTGCCAGACATTACGACGTGCCAGTTAAGACATTGTATACTTGGCCAACAATTGACTATTATGTTCAACATGCAGTGTAAGGTGCCATGAACAAGCTTCGCCGCCTGAGTAACGAGGCAATGACTGGGTGTCTTGATAACTAGGCCAGTCGGGAGACCCTGTCTCTTGCTCTGCTTGTGGTTGGCGCGGTCCGTGTAGGCGGCACCGCAGCGGCCTGCGGCGGCAGCCAGGGTGATGGACGAGTGCTGCTTTGTGGCTCGTCGTCCCGGGTGGGGGGCCGCGGCTAATGGACTGTCGCGGCTCAACGTCTTCCAGGCTTCCCGAGCACCAGTGATAGACAGCTCTGAGGCGACAGCCGTTCCCCTCGACTCCTTCTGAGTGCCTGCCTTCTCCTCCTCCTCCTTCTATTCCTTTTTGTACTTACCTGATTCCCACTGCTGTCACCTGTCTAAGATTGTTTTTTTGTTGGGGGAGCTGCTACGACTGTATGAACTTAAACTAATTCTGTCTTTATCCATCAGACCATAATTATTATTATATCTATACCGACTGTGTTTTATGGGATGAAAAATATAGTCTTACGGGGCCTCCTCTAATATGTTCCAATAGACAAGTTTCTGGCACAAAACTCTGCGGGGTACAATCTCTACTCTGTTCAGCGCACCATTGTGTGGCGAGAACAAAGATTAATCAATGTAGCTGCTGGCGGAGTGTCCGTTGGCCGCGTCGGTATAGCCTCGGCCTTGGTTCTTTAGTAGACCAAGGGCTCGGCCAGTCCACGGCAGATGTCGCCCAGCCTCTCTGATCTCAAGCCGCCTCTCTGTTGATCGTTGACTGAGTGGTTGGGTGACACCGCAAACTGTTCGAACGTAGAGGCTGCTGCGGTGATGAGGCAGGTGCACGAGTGAATATCTTGACATAGGCTTTGTAGACGTTTACAAGAATCAAGGCTTCGCGCCACACTTACCATTTCATAGAAACCAGACGACAGCAGAAGCACAGGGAGGAGGGCTTTATCATCCCCACATTCTAAGTTATGTCTGTCTACAGTCGTCCTTCCAAATGATCTTGTTATGTATAATTTGCTGTCATTCTAACTATCTTGTTTATTCTTATGATAATCAAGCATCCAGTTAGACCTGCCTATGCCCGCAAAATAAAGGGAAACAAAGACTGTCTGAGGGGCGTACTAGAGTAACTAGACGGTGGAGGGATCAAGGTAAAGAGAATAAGAGCTTATTCTCTTTACCTTGGGAGGGATTTCTTTTCCCAAGACAAGGCAGGAAACACGGAATAAAAATGTTTGCTCTCATGGAAACACAAAGCCAAGCACACCAAGCCTGCATATGTACTACTTCCAGGGCACTTGGTGTAAATCTTAGTAACCTACAAGACTTGATGTGACCCATTGTGACCCGGGTGTGAGGGTGAGGGTCGCGCACCGCTACCTCCACCGCAGATCAAGGCAATGACAGCGATTGTTTGCCGCGCAATCCCTTGTAAACAACATGAAAGAAACTGGAAAAGCGATGAAAGTAAAACAGTAATTTTGATTTCAATTTTGTATGAATTTCCGCAAATTGATTGTGGTTTGCCGTGCTGTCATGTATAATGTACTCGTAAAATGTTGTAATGCACGGTAATGATGAAATATGTGACAATACAAAGAACGAGAGAGAGAGAGAGAGAGAGAGAGAGAGAGAGAGAGAGAGAGAGAGAGAGAGAGAGAGAGAGAGAGAGAGAGAGAGAGAGAGAGAGAGAGAGAGAGAGAGAGAGAGAGAGAGAGAGAGAGAGAGAGAGAGAGAGAGAGAGAGAGAGAGAGAGAGAGAGAGAGAGTTGTGCTTTTTCCTTTTATCTTTATTACGATTTTATTTTTCTATTGTTTCCTTGTTGGAGAGACTAATATTTCAGTCTTCTATTTCCAACATTTTCTATCTAAAATTCTTTGTTATCTTTTTAAAGCTTATCATTTACTTGAACTTATCTTTCTATTCCTATATTTATCTATTCAGTCATTATTATTATCTTTTGTTTCTTTATTTTGCTTTACTAACTTACCTGATTATTTTTCTATTCATTTATTTATCGATTTATTTATTATGTTCCTAAAGGCCGAGGCAGAGGAAGGTCAACGAATCATGGAAAGACACGATAAGAAAGTGAAGGGAAGAAAAGAACGGAGAGATAAAGACGCGATGATGGAAAGGGGGAATAATGGAAAGGCCTGAAGAAGGAAAGGGTGAGAGGTGAAGGGCGGAAGGGAGAGGCAGGGTGGGGGGATTCGAAGAGGAAGGGAAAGGCAGGCTGGGGGGTTTCGAGGAGGAAAGGAGAGGCAGGCTGGAAGGGTGTGAGGAGGAAGAGAGAGGCAGGCTGGAGGGTGTGAGGAGGAAGGAAGAGCCAGGCTGGAGGGTGTGAGGAGGAAGGAAGAGGCAGGCTGGATGGGTGTGAGGAGGAAGGGAGAGGCAGGCTGGAGGGTGTGAGGAGGAAGGAAGAGGCAGGCTGGATGGGTGTGAGGAGGAAGGGAGAGGCAGGCTGGAGGGTGTGAGGAGGAAGGAAGAGGCAGGCTGGATGGGTGTGAGGAGGAAGGAAGAGGCAGGCTGGATGGGTGTGAGGAGGAAGGAAGAGGCAGACTACAGGGTGTGAGGAGGAAGGGAGAGCCAGGCTGGAGGGGTGTGAGGAGGAAGGAAGAGGCAGACTGAAGGGTGTGAGGAGGAAGGGAGAGGGAGGCTGGAGGGGTGTGAGGAGGAAGGGAGAGGCAGGCTGGGGGGATTCGAGGAGGAAATGAGGAAGCGTCCACTGTGCCAACACTTCTTGTCTCCTGCACAAAACACATAAGAACACATTGCCTTGACCAGTCCTCCTCGGGTGCGTGGAGGACGGAGGGAACTGGATGATAGGAGACTTGAGTAAAGGAGATAGATAAGAAGGAATACGTGATTTTGTATAAGAGTAAGAAATAGGGAACTAGTGCAGAGGTAAAAATATGTAATCCCTTCATAGATATTGTTGAAGATGTTTTTGAGTGGCTGAGAGAAGGTAAGGTGAGTCTGAGTTTATTTTAGAGTAATTATTTGATTGTGAAAACTTACGGTCTGATTAACGGGGTGAGCAGAAAAGGTGCAGAGGTAAAAACATAAGTGAATTACTCTCTCTCTCTCTCTCTTTCTCTCTCTCTCTCTCTCTCTCTCTCTCTCTCTCTCTCTCTCTCTCTCTCTCTCTCTCTCTCTCTCTCTCTCTCTCTCTCTCTCTCTCTCTCTCTCTCTCTCTCTCTCTCTCCACACAAAGAATAATCAAGCCAATTTCCTGATTATCACTCCTAATTTCCTCCCTGGAAATAATACTTAATGGTTATATTTTTCGGCAATATAATTCCCATTTATCATTGTTATCTGAGGAATAGTCATCTCATTTTACTAATCAGTTTCTTGATCACATCCTCACCCGCCTGATCTTTATCTTGAGTGTGTGTGTGTGTGTGTGTGTGTGTGTGTGTGTGTGTGTGTGTGTGTGTGTGTGTGTGTGTGTGTGTGTGTGTGTGGTGTGTGTGTGTGTGTGTGTGTGTGTGTGTGTGTGTGTGTGTGTGTGTGTGTGTGTGTGTGTGTGTGTGTGTGTGTGTGTGTGTGTGTGTGTGTGTGTGTGTGTGTGTGTGTGTGTGTGTGTGTGTGTGTGTGTGTGTGTGTGTGTGTGTGTGTGTTATCTGTGCAATTCGATCTTTCATTTCTTTTATATTTGTTGAAGATTGCCCGAAAGTATTTTTTTTTATTATTTCCTTTTTCACACAAGGTCAAGGGTTATAAAACAATGGGGGGAAGTGAGTCTAAATGCCAGTCCAGTCAGACACAGGTTAAGAAAATAAGATATCAAGATTGAAAAGATATATTTAATTCGTGAAGTTAGCTGATGATTTTTATCTAAATGCGGGTATTGATGGCAGTGGTAGTAGAAGCAGCAGTAGTAGTGGTGGAGGTAGTAGGGGTTGTAGTGGTAATAGTAGTAGTTGAAGTAGTTGCTGTATTTGCTTTCATAATCCCTCTCATAATCCATTGTAATCTTGTACCTCCTGTTACTTTCGTCTATACTGTTTATATTATTTATGTTTTCTATTAATGTTTATTCTTATGCCTCTTCTTTTTATTCTTTTATATTATTTTATGTTTATTATTAAGGTTTATTCTTATTCCTTTTCTTCTCATTATTTTATATATTTTTATGTTTAATATTAATGTTTATTCTTCTAGCACTGTTTTCATGGTAACTGCTTTATGAATTTGCTAACCACATGCCTCCTCAAGACATTCCGCGGCTCCGTTACACAAAACTATATTCACTTACAGCCCTATTTTACCCACCTTTCTAATATAAGAGTTAACCAGTATCTTGACTCCATCATATCTGCAATTTATTCTTAACTATAATTAAACGTTATGACTCATTCTGATATTTTTCTTCTTCATCCAACTCGCTTTTCTCTACCTTCCAAGACATGAATAGCAGGACTCCTTGATACATATGATAGTCGTGTAGTTTTTGGAAATCTACTCTTATCTTTCACTCCAAATTACGATGACTTGCAGGAATTTTGCTGTATAATCTTTCGTCAATTTGCTTTCCAGGCAGATATGAGCAGTGTAATTTCCTTGATGTTTTATAGTGCAGTCTTTCACGATCTTTTAAACACACACACACACACACACACACACACACACACACACACACACACACACACACACACACACACACACACACACACACACACACACACACACACACACACACAAACACACACACACAAACACGCACACACAAACACGCACACACACACACGCACACACACACACACACACACACACACACACACACACACACACACACACACACACACACACACACACACACACACACACACACACACACACACACAAAACACACCACACACACACACGCACACACACACTACACACACACACACACACACACACACACACACAACACACACACAGGCAAACACACACAGGCAAACACACACACACACACACACACACACACACACACACACACAGGCAAACACACACATACACACACTATCACTCGCTCACCTTTGATCGTCGTCACGGCCGCTCTCACCCATCCTGGCGGCGTTGTGGTTCTGCCTCACGTAATCCTTCCACAAACTTGCGATTGTTCACCCCCTAAACGACCTTATCTCGTGATACTGCCGTCCTTACCCACACTAAACACTCATTTCACCGCGCCCTTCAACCCTCGCATCTACTAGGCAGCCACACCCAAACCCACACCCACACACAATCCTTACCACACACACACCACACACACACACACACACACACACACACACACACACACACACACACACACACACACACACACACACTTTACTCTTCTAAGATGCTGTTGTAGGGTGAAAACTCGTGAACACAACGGATATATAGCTATAGAATGGTAGAGTGACTGTGCTTGCATTACTGAGGATGGTGAGAGAAGAGGATGAGGGATGAGAGAGATTATGTAAGGTAAGATGATTATGGTAGAAGCGAATTGAAGATGAATAGTGAAACATGTAAAAAGAAGAGTAAAGACGAGGAAGCATCGAAGTAGAGGAAGGTAGTAGGAAGAGGAAGTAGACGAAGACAGTATCGTAATATAAATGATGAAGAGTGAAACATATAAGATGAGAGAACAGTATCGTAA
>JACEEZ010006752.1:311461-338961 GCA_016584305.1 Chionoecetes opilio
GTTCTACGGGCAAGAGGAGTAGTGTATAGAGGAATGAGGGTGAGTTTTTTTTTTTTTTTTTTTTTTTTTTTTTACATCACAAAGGACATCGCCAAGAGCAAAAAAAAAGAGGCAACAAAAAGCTGTATGCTGCCTTTATACTCGTCTTGCTGTAGCCTCACCCCATACCGTCTTCAATCCTCACCTCTGTACCCTGCCAGCCTCTCCCTGCCTCTACGGATAAGGACTCTGTATGAGGGAGAGTGCTGGTAAAAAGACCGCAACTGTATACCTGAAGACGGGACAGTGAAGTGAAATAGACAAGCGAAATAGCCGAGGGAAGAGTTGACAAGATTGTTCACTAAGGAGACGAAGTTAAAGAGGACCTATGAAACGATACTAAGCGTCAAAGGTCACAAGAAGAAGAAGAAAAAGAAGAAGAAGAAGAAGGAACAAAAGCCTCTCACACCAAGGCCATCCCATAGCTCACAACTCTTCTCATAGGACACCAAGACATCTGTGATACTCGTAATGCAATGCTTTTGTTATTGCTATACCTTAATAAATTTTCTCATAACATTATGCAGTGGTATCACAATGCTTTACTTGTTACATTTGCTGAGTATTGTTATTACTTAACCCCCAGAGTTCTTATTGCTCACTTCAATGTCATAACTCGTTGTTCATGATTTCACTCTGACAGTTCATTATCTATAACTCAACATTAGCTCTGAAAGCTCACCATCACCCGTTCACTCTCACAGATCATCACTCGTAACTCACCATTAACTCTCTCAGCTCACCACATCTCATCTCCTCTCTCATCACATACCTCTTACTCTCTACACCTCACGGAACATCACCACCGACCATGACACACACACACTCTTGTTTCTCTTGTTTGTTTTGTTTAGAGGATAATGCCTCAGAGCCATAGTGATCTACCGCTGCTGCATATTAGTGTTGGCCGAGGCCACCACCCCTGGGGGGGGGGGGGGGGGATTACAAACCCCCGGCTGGCACCCGGTACCCATTCACTGCTGGGTGGACAGGGGCTAGGGATTTAAGAAAGACCACCCATCTATCTTTCGCTCCGCCCGGGGATCGAACCCGGGACTTCTCGGTTGTAAGCCGAGCGTGCTAACCACTACACTACGGAGTCCCCCCCCCCCACACACACAGGTACACACACACACACACACAATAATCAATAAGAACATTAAAAATCTCCTTTGATGAATCGTTGGCGAGGTGTTTCTTCTCTTTCACTCACAGGAGGACGGAAAAAAATCCCTAGCTGGTGCGTATATTTGACTAAAAAATTTTCTTTTCATGGTGTCTTTTTTCCCTTTCAGACAAGACAAGGTCATTCAGTAACCCAGGTGAGCAGATGAGCGACAGGTAGTCAGGCACACACACAAACAAAGGCTTGATCGCAGAGTAAGAGTAAAGCTGTCGTGTTGTCGTGTATGCTTACAGCTCGGTAAACTCGTCGCTTCCATGGTCGTTAGTTGCGCCATCCTGCATTGTTAGCGGCAGGTGATTAGGGCTTGATGGGTGCTCAGCGGGGTAAGGGTGAACACTGCTGTAACTCTTGACACAAATCTAAAGGATCTTAGTGTTGAGGGAATTTGGTGACGACTTTAGACAGAAAGAAAAGAAAAAACATAGACGTGGCTCAAGACTTTATTGTTTTTCCTTTTTTCTGATATCTTTATTTTTTCTTTCTCTTTTATCTTCTTTCTTTTCCTGTTTTCCTTGGTTACAATTAGGGGAAATGGGAATACGAGGAGGAGGAGGAGGAGGAGGAGGAGGAGGAGGACTTTACTCACTTCAGGCTGCAGGAGCAAAAAGACTAGATGACAGAGCGCGTTAGAAAGCATGTTATCCACCTTGCCTTTACTTGTGGCTTCATCATTTTCTCGCTCTCCTTCCTCCAAGATTTCCTTTCCCACGCTCCCTTGAACCTCACACCTCCAGTACAATCAGGTGCGTCCCACTTGCTCCCTGCAGTGGGTCACGAGCACAATGCAGCAAACACTCGTCACCAGCCACACCTGTCACCAATCCCACCCGTCACCAGTCACAGTCGTCACCAATCCCACCCGTCACCAGTCACAGTCGTCACCAGTCACACCCGTCACCAGTCACAGTCGTTATCAGTCTCACCCGTCACCAGTCACACCCGTCACCAGTCCCACCCGTCACCAGTCTCACCCGTCACCAGTCCCACCCGTCACCAGTCTCACTCGTCACCAGTCTCACCCGTCACCAGTCTCACCCGTTACAGGTCACAGTCGTCACCAGTCTCACCCGTCACTAGTCACAGTCGTCACCAGTCCCACCCGTCACCAGTCACAGTCGTCACCAGTCCCACCCGTCACCAATCTCACCCGTCACCAGTCACACCCGTCACCAGTCACACTCGTCACCAACCTTAAGCTATCATTACCTCAACCGTAACTTATTCTAGACGTCACCAGCAGCACTAACACTCACAACCCTTAATTAAAACGTCACACAACAGTCTCCTGAGTAGTAAGAGACACTAGCAATGATGCAGACAACAATACACGGGAACAAAGATATATATATTTTTTAAAGATATTCAGATGCATGAAGGGAAATGAAAGAGGAACGTGGAATGTGTGGCAAGAAGCGGCGTATCACAATGTATGGTATGCGAACGAGGAGTCAGCAGGGGGGCAGGGAAGAGTGTGTAAGAGTGTTTAATTAAATGGTGCGTTCAACTGAGGGAAGAAAAACTGGGGTGTATGGTGCTGTGAAAAGATTGTTCGGTGGCTGCGGCAGGGAAGTCGTGGGGAAGGGAGCTCTGGTGGAATTTTTTTTTTTTTTTTTTTTTTTCATCTGTGTCTATAGCGCCTGTACGCATTGTTCTCCAGGGCTCGGATGGTAGACCCTGGAGGTTCACTTGAGGGTTGTGATGATTGGCCTTCGTCCGTGGTGGCACAGGCAGGATTATTATAGTCAGGGTTTTTCCTAGAGATTATGAAATTATAGAAAAGATTCTGATCATAGTGACGCCTGTGATTAGAGGCTCATCCTGCCCCCCTGTGTCCTCCGATGCACTCGCAATTGGAGCGGCTGCATGAGTGTGAGTGTGTAGGTGTGTGTGTGTGTGTGTGTGTGTGTGTGTGTGTGTGTGTGTGTGTGTGTGTGTGTGTGTGTGTGTGTGTGTGTGTGTGTGTGTGTGTGTGTGTGTGTGTGTGTGTGTGTGTGTGTGTGTGTGTGTGTGTGTGTGTGTGTGTGTGTGTGTGTGTGTGTGTGTGTGTGTGTGTGTGTGTGTGTGTGTGTGTGTGTGTGTGTGTGTGTGTGTGTGTGTGTGTGTGTGTGTGTGTGTGTGTGTGTGTGTGTGTGTGTGTGTGTGTGTGTGTGTGTGTGTGTGTGTGTGTGTGTACGAGGGGGAGGGAGGTGCTGTCTAGTTTTTGGCGAAGTGTGTAGCAAAAAAACTCGTGGAAAAATACTGCGTAAAAAGATTAAAGGGGAAAGAAAAAAAAACCCGACTTTCTTGACTGGAATGGGCGTGCGTTGAAAGTTTTAATTGTTTGGTGACGACTTTAGAGAGAAAGAAAAGAAAAATACATCGACGGGGCTCAAGACTTTTCTGTTTCTCCTTTTTCCTGATATCTTAATATTTTTCTTTCACTTTTCTTTTCTTTCTTTCCCTGTTTTCCTTGGTTAAAAATAAGTTAAATATGAATAGGAGGAGGAGAAGGAGGGGTAAGAGAAGGAGGAGGAGGAGGAGGAGGAGGAGGAGGAGAAAGAGGAGGAGGAGGAGGAGGAGGAAGAGGAGGAGGAGGAGGGGTAAGAGAAGGAGGAGGAGGAAGAGAAAGGAGAAGGAGGGGTAAGAGAAGGAGGAGGAGGAGGAGGAGGAGGAGGAGGAGGAGGAGGAGGAGGAGGAGGAGGAGGAGGAGAAGGAGGAATACAAAGGAATACAAAGGAAACACAAACAGCAACAGACTATTAGGTCTTTACATGGCTGTTTGATTCAACTACACTACACAAACTAGATAATAAGAGAGAAAGGGTAGGAAAGTAGAAGGCTAGAGGAGGAGGAGGAGGAGGAGGAGGAGGAGGAAGAGCAGGAAGAGAAAGGAGGAGGAGGAGGAGGAGGAGGAGGAGGAAGAGCAGGAAGAGAAAGGAGGAGGAGGAGGAGGAGGAGGAGGAGGAGGAGGAGGAGGAGGAGAGGACAGAAGCAAGTGTATATTCTCATTAAATTAGGATGAGAGGTTATGTAAGCGCGGCAATGAGCAGGACAGACACTTAAACCGCTTCAGACAGCAACTTGCAGGATTATTATGTTGATTGTCGCAGTGGTAAGTGTTGTGTGTGTGTGTGTGTGTGTGTGTGTGTGTGTGTGTGTGTGTGTGTGTGTGTGTGTGTGTGTGTGTGTGTGTGTGTGTGTGTGTGTGTGTGTGTGTGTGTGTGTGTGTGTGTGTGTTGTGTGTGTGTGTGTGTGTGTGTGGTGTTGTGTGGTGTGTGTGTGTGTGTGTGTGTGTGTGTGTGTGTGTGTGTGTGTGTGTGTTGTGTCTGTGTCTGTGGTTGTGTGTGTGTGTGTGTGTGTGTGTGTGTGTTGTGTGTGTGTGTGTGTGTGTGTGTGTGTGTGTGTGTGTGTGTGTGTGTGTGTGTTGTGTGTGTGTGTGTGTGTGTGTGTGTGTGTGTGTGTGTGTGTGGTGTGTGTGCTGTGTGTGTCTGTGTGTGTGTGTGTGTGTGTGTGTGTGTGTGTGTGTGTGTGTGTGTGTGTGTGTGTGTGCGGATAAGCTTAATTAGAACACTTGCATGAGATCATTGCAATAGCTGGTGTGATAGTTACTGTAATAAGAAGATAATGATAAGAATAACAATGATGATGATAATGATAACAATGATAAAAAATTGATAATAATAGTAATGATAACAACAGAAATTATAATTGCGATAATAATGATGATAATAATAAGAATGACAATAATGATAACGAAAATGTTAATATAACTAATAGTAATGATAGTAGTAATGATAATAATGGTAATAATAACAATAATGATAACGATAATGTTAATATTTCTAATAGTAATGATAATAGTAATGATAATAATGGTAATAATAACAATAATGATAGCGATAATGTTAATATTTCTAATAGTAATGATAATAGTAATGATAATAATGGTAATAATAACAATAATGATAGCGATAATGTTAATATTTCTAATAGTAATGATAATAGTAATGATAATAGTAATGATAATAGTAATGATAATAGTAATGATAATAGTAATGATAATAGTAATGATAATAGTAATGATAATAATAATGATAATGATGATATGACAAAAATAGTTCTGGTTCATAAATGGAAAAATGCGACACTATTTTTTTCTCTCACATGATCCTCTTTGCCGTAAATGCGTTTTTGATGTGACTTTCGTTTTCTATGACCGCTAAAGGCGAGGCTGCGGGACTGCAAGGCATATTCATACACCAAATAGAAAAAGAAATAAGTGAAACAAAAGCATTAGCATACAAGAATATACTGAATGGCATGAGTGTCTTAATTAATCTAGCTTAGCCATTATTAAAAAAATCCTGTTTGAATGTTTTTTTATCCCTGTATTAAAAAAAATAATATCCCTGTATTAGAAAAATAAAATTATCCCTGTATTAAAAAAAAAAAAATCCCTGTATTCAAATTTTTTTTTTATCCTGTATTGAAAAAAAAAAAAAATTATCCCTGTAAATATTTAAAAAAAATATATAATAGTTGGTGAAACAGAAACATTAGTATTCCAGAATATACTGCATGGCCTGAGTATCTTAATTAATCTAGCTTGGTCATTATAAATCCTGTTGTATTCTTAGGTGAAGGTTAATTAGCGACATGGACATCAGGTGTGTTGTGAGTTTCGCTGACTCTCGAATCGCCAGTAAGCTAGTTTTTGAACCCCTTCACGCCCAGATCTTTCCTTTGCTATAAAAAAATCGTATGTTGTCAGTCATAAAATTACGAAAAGTAACTTAATATACCAAATTAGTTAGTGCACAAGGATACTAAACAGGTCATAGCTATAAAATATTGTTTATATTAACTAAAAATCGTCTAATGGTAGCTAATTTACGATGGAAATTACGTTCTGGGTCTCAAGGGGTTAAATGAATACCAGTGAATGACCAAGATTTCCAGGATGCTGCCTTACTCTGTGCCCTTAAACATTCACGACCTAATTAAGGTTTTCCACAATAGATGGAGATGAGAATTCGGTTTTAAATACAATTATATGGAGTCCTGCATGACATCATTGTTTGCCAGTTATGAAATCTGAATGAATGTCGCAATGGATGATGAAAGGGCAAAGTAAATGTAGTAATGAGATGGATTCATTTAAGTGTTTGTCAGTGTTTGCTTTATAGGGTCTGGCAGGTAGCGGGCTTTTTGTTACTTTCTTTTTTCTCTTACCCAGTTTTAAGTCACTTTACATGAAAAAAAGGGAAAAATTGACACTTATGATGAAAAAAAGGGAAAAAATTGACACTCATGATGAAAAAAAATGGAAAAAATTGACACTTATGATGAAAAAAATGAAAAAAATTGACACTTATGATGAAAAAAATGGAAAAAATTGACACTTATGATGAAAAAAATGGAAAAAATTGACTTATGATGAAAAAAAGGGAAAAAATTGACTTATGATGAAAAAAAGGGAAAAAATTGACACATGATGAAAAAAAGGGAAAAAATTGACACATGATGAAAAAAAGGGAAATAATCGACACTTATGATGAAAAAAAGGGAAAAAATTGACACTTATGATGAAAAAAAGGGAAAAAATTGACACATGATGAAAAAAAGGGAAAAAATTGACACTTATGATGAAAAAAAGGGAAAAAATTGACACTTATGATGAAAAAAATGGAAAAAATTGTCACTTATGATGAAGAAAATGGAAAAAAATTGTCACTTATGATGAAAAAAAGTAAAAAACTTGCACCATTTCAACCATTTGTATGATTGGTTTTAGTGGTAAATTGGATGCAGGTTATAGGCAGGTGGGGCGAAACGACGTGATTGGAGGGACACTGAGTAGCCACTAATTCGCACTTCAGCAGGTGTACCGTGTGGTGTTGGATGTAGTGGTGGTGGTGGAGGTGGTGGTGTGAGGTGGTGGTGGTGGGTGTGTGAGGTGGTTGTGGTGATGGGTGGTGGGGGTGGTGGTGGTGGTGGTGGTGGTGTGAGGTGATTATGGTAATGGTAATCTCATAGCCCTCTGCTGACGCGCCCCGTGGTATTGATCGATGTTATATTACACCTGAAGGAGAAAAAGACCCACCAGTGAACCTTAATTTGTAGGGTTTTTTGGTTGGGAATATTTTTGGATTGGTTAGAATTTTGGATTGGGTTGTTGTTTTAATTAGGAAGTATTTTGGATTTTTTCTAATGAGTAAAAAGGAAATTGATGAGCAGATGGATGAAGAGATTTGCAGAGCAGATAAATGACAGAAATTATGAATAAATATATGAAAAATTAACTTGATACTCAGTCCATGTATACGTCTGGTTATTAAAATTACTTCCTAACACTCTCTCTCTCATTCACACACTCATTCATTCATTCATTCACACACTCATTCATCATTCATTCATTCATTCACACACTCATTCACTCATTCATTCATTCACATTCATTCATTCATTCATCATTCATTCATTCACACACTCATTCATTCATTCACACACTCATTCATTCATTCATTCATTCACACACTCATTCATTCACACATTCATTCACACACTCATTCATTCATTCACACATTCATTCACACACTCATTCACTCATTCATTCATTCATTCATTCATTCACACACTCATTCATTCATTCATTCATTCATTCATTCATTCATTCATTCATTCATACACTCTCTCTCTCTCTCTCTCTCTCTCTCTCTCTCTCTCTCTCTCTCTCTCTCTCTCTCTCTCTCTCTCTCTCTCTCTCTCTCTCTCTCTCTCTCTCTCTCTCTCTCTCTCTCTCTCTCTCTCTCTCTCTCTCTCGAACACACACACATACACACATAAATATTCATTGTGTTATCTTCCGCTACAGACACACAGGCGCCTATTACACTGATCCTTTGCAATTCAGAACAGACTAACTCAATCCGGTTTCACGTGGAGGCCCCAAGGGTGTCACGGCGCCTCCCGCGGTGTGAGGGGCGCCAAGTGGCCTCAACCTGCTCAACCTGCCTCAACCTGCCTCCAAACTGCATCGTCCTGCCTCCGCCTACCTCACTCCCCTGCCTGCCTCCCTACTGTCTTAAAGTCTTTACCACCTCTTCATTTTTCTGTCGTGACCCATTATGCCTTCCTGTTTGTCCATATTAACCTGCCTTATCCCCCATTGTCCTTGCCTGCCTCCCATTATCCTGCCTACCTCCCATTATCCTGCCTACCTCCCCATTGTCCTGCCTGCCTCTCCATTGTCCTGCCTCCCTCCCCACTATCCTGCCTGCCTCTCCATTTCTTCCCATTGCAATCTTTATCTTACATCACACTCGCAGGGATATCAGTGCGTTTTATCTTTCTTGCAATATTGTTTTACAGAGAGAGAGAGAGAGAGAGAGAGAGAGAGAGAGAGAGAGAGAGAAGAGAGAGAGAGATCTAACACACACACACACACACACACACACACACACACACACAAGCCTGTTTCCCTCGTCTCCACTCGCCCATGTCTGTTATTTTCCCTATCATTATCTCCATCCTCGCCCCGCCCTGCCCGCACCGCCTTGAGATCTCTGCTTCTCGCATGGCTCTGTGTCTTGCATGTGTATTATGTCCTGAAATTTCCTATCCAGAGTTACGTGTTATAACGAGGTCCTGACGAGGTAGTCTTGACACATGCACATACACACACACACACACACACACACACACATATAAGGCGAATTTTGGTGAAGAAGCCGTAAAAAGCCGGCTTCTTACCGACTTCTCTCTCGTTTGCGTGCCTCGCCAGAACGGGTGACAGTTGCCAGCTTCTTGTCGGGGCTCGCCCGCTCGGCGATCACAGCTGATAGCTGGAAACAAAACAACCACACAATGACGATTGATTGATTGATTTAATGCCAAAAAAAGGTGAATGTGCACACAATGACGAATTGTCATCTTCAACTCATATCCAACCACATCTTCTCTCATAAACATACTGAATTAAACGCAATGCTAGTTATTTCCACAATATATACCTATCGGCTGCTCTACCGTAGATAACACTATAGTCGCCAGTCACTTGCCACTGCACTAATGTCGCCAGGCACAATATATTACGAATTTTAGCATCACTACTGATTTGTATGTGCCACTGAAGACGCATCCACAGTAGTTTATACTATGTACATCACACTACATGTCTTCAGTGGCACATAAAAGTCTGTAGGGATGCTAGAATTCGTAATATATTGTGGCTGGCGACATTAGTGGAGTGGCAATTGACTGGCGACTATATAGTGTTATCTACGGTACCTTGTATATTCTTATACGTGGTCTTAAGGTAAGTCCATGCTTTTGAATGTACATCTGTGTGTTTACTTGTGTCCTGATATCTGTAATTACATTATTTCTACGACGATATTCACTCTATTACTAGTTCCGCCTGTCCCGCTGTTTTGCGAAATATTGTCAAGGCGCGAAATCCTGTAAACCTCCATTCATCGCTCTTATTTCACTGGTTTTACAGTTTAACTGCTGCCCTGATACATGTTACAGACAACATCGAGTCACTAGCTTCCCATGAGAACACTTACAAATAATAATAGTTACTCAAAAGCTTAAATTATCCACGTCAAAAACAGTCAGGATTATGGTTTTTATCATGTATTATATTATCAACTATTATTACTTGTAAGTGTTCTCATGGGAAGCTAGTGACTCATGTTGCCTGTAACGTGTATCGGGGCAGCAGTTAAGCTGTACAATTAGTGAAATACGATAGATGAATGAAGGGGTCTACAGGATTTTGAACTGATAAGATTTCGCGCAACACCGCCACGTGTTGTTTTTCTCTGACGTCACGTATCGTGACGTATGAAGCGGAGAGAAGCCGTGATAAGCGGAGCCCAGGGCTCGCTTCTTCCGGCTTCTTACGGCTTGCCCAGCTGGGCCAATCCGTAAGAAGCCGGCTTCTTAAAAGTGCCTCGCGTTAACAGAAAACGCAAGCTGCAAGAAGCCGGCTTCTTACGGCTTCTTTACCAAAATTCGCCTATAAGCGAGTAGGCGAACAATCCCGCTGCCTGCCGCACGAGTAATGCCAATATGTTGCAGTGTATTCATATCATTGCTGTATTTCTATGAGTAATAAAGGTTAGGTATGAGTAAATATTGTATTATTTGGGGTTTCTTGTTTAGTTTCTCGTTTTTTCTTCCTCGTTAAATGTTTGACGCAATAAAATGGTGCTTAAATGGTTGCTCAAAATAAAGTACCTAGATAAGTAGTAATCATCTGCACAAGTTATTTTGCAGCTACGGTAGAGAATGAGATGAAAATATAAAAAGTGACCTCTAGAACTCAAGGTAGTAATATAGATACCTCAGTTTCCGATCAGAAAAATAAATGTGAGTGAGCATGGGAGAGAAGGAAGGAAGGAAGAATGGGAGAGAAAGAAGGAAGGAGGAGGGAAGAGGGAGTAATGAGGGAGGAATGGGAGAGAAATGAGGAGGGAAGAATGGGAGAGAAGGGAGGAAGGAGGGAAGAATGGGAGAAAAGGAAGGAGGAAGGGATGGAGAGAAGGAAGGAAGGAATGGGAGAGAAGTAAGGAAGGAGGGAAGAATGGGAGAGAAGGAAGGAAAGAGGGAAGAATGGGAGAAAAGGAAGGAAGGAATGGGAGAGAAGGAAGGAAGGAGGGAAGAATGGGAGAAAGGAGGGAAGAATGGTAGAAAAGGAAGGAGTAGGGGATGGAGAGAAGGAAGGAAGGAGGGAAGAATTGGAGAAAACGAAGGAGGAAGGGATGGAGAGAAGGAAGGAAAGAGGGAAGAACGGGAGAGAACGAAGGAAAGAGGGAAGAATGAGAGAAAACGAAGGAGGTAGGGGAGAAAAGGAAGGAGGAAGGAATGGGAGAGAAGGAAGGAAAGAGGGAAGAATGGGAGAGAAGGAAGAAGGAAAGAAGGGAAGAGAAGGAGCATGGCAGGTGAGCATGGCAGGTTGGAGCATCTTCTGCAGTACGATAACTTTTCTTCCCGCCATGTGTTTGACGAGATGCCAGTTAGTAACGCACGTTGTTTCAGTGGGAGAGGGTCGCTTATTCCGCGTTGCCGTGTAGTGAGTACCTTGTGACTCCAGTGATTCTATGGAGGTGCGTTAAACGGGAGTGTATCGTTATTGGAGACCGTGATTTAACATAGAGGACCTTTGAGTGGGCGTGGGGTGGGCGTGTGGGTGAGGGTGAGACGTCAATCAGTGTTCACGGATACATCACACGCGCTCAACGGAGGATAATACCTTTTAATTTTTTTATTTTTCTTAACGAACGGAACTGCTTTATTACTACCTCTGGATATACACCTGATTAACGGGAGACACACTAAGGAGGCACTGGACACTCAACAACCTGAACATCCCTAATTAAAAAGGTAAGAACGCGAAGATAGGCAGTCAAAAATCGTAGCGAAAGAATAATTACGTATTCGCGTTTCCGTGTTTCTGTTGGTAACTTCAAAATGTCAACATGGTAACACGATATTTTGTTATCAATTCGTGTATACTTGGTGTGTTATCTTTTAGCGTTATCGTTGTTACGTGTTATCAGTTTGGAGGGACGGTGTGTGTGTGTGTGTGCGTGGGGGGAGGCGCGTGCTGGGATTTGAATGGTGTTTGTATATCCGGCTTGTCTAAGAAGTCCGGTGGCGTGGGGGGTTGAGGGTTAAGGGGTTCCTGCTTGACTTGAAGGGGTGGTGGGGCTTTCCTGCTTGACTTGAGGGGGGCGGGGGTTCCTTTTTTACTTGAGGGGGGGGGGGAGACCTGTTCCTGTGTTGGTGGCTTTCTTACTTTGTTCATATTGTGGTTTTATAATTATGATTGATGTGGTTATATATCTTGGTTTAACACACACACACACACACACACACACACACACACACACACACACACACACACACACACACACACACGCACATACACACACACACACACACACACACACGCACACAGAGGGGCATAATACAATCACTTTATTTATTTATTTTTTTAATCCTCATGCACTAGCAACGCCACAATCAGTGTTTATCAATTTCATGCACAACAATCATACGCGCTGTGCTATATCCTGTTCAGAGAGATAACAGCACCGTGGCAAACTACACTAGCTACAAACTAGCAATACAAATCTAGCAATACAAAACTAGCAAACAAACTAGCAATAACAGAAGCACGATTTGTGATGCATTTAAAAGCAAGAAAAACAAGACAGTCTGATTTACCTTACTCGCACCTGGGGAAAATAAAGCCCCAGGTAGAAACGGCAAAACAGTAATGAAGGAAATAATGGTCAATTTCCGATAACACCGAACCTCCTTTGGTGGACGAAACAAGTTTTTTCTGGTGAGTTTTGATGTGTTTTGAATTAATCTGCTATTATAACCGTTTCTGTCGCAAATCACTTTTTTGTGTGTGATTTGCAACAAGAATTATTGAAAAAAAAATTGAACCTAACTTAACCTAACTTAACCTAACCTTTACCTAACAAAATAAAACTCACTAGAATTTTTTTTTTTTCGTCCACCAAAGTGAATTCGGTGTCAAACTGGAATACTACTAAATAAAGTCCCAGGTAGAAACGGCAAAACAAAGATAACAGTCAATATGTCAGTTAAGTCAGTCAGTAAGTCAGTAAAGTAAGTCAGTGAGCCAGTCAATTAGTCAGTGAAGTCAGTCAGTGAGCCAGTAAATTCAGTCAGTAAGTCATCAGTAAGTCAGTAAAGTAAGTTAGTTAGAAATATAAGACAGTAAAGTATGACCTTGAGCTTAAAGTCAGTCAATAAGTCAGTAAAGTAAGTCAGTTAGAAATAAGTTACAGAAATTTGTGACCTTGAGCTTCTTAACCTTGATTAGAGATAGTTATGAGGGAAAATAAGCCTCAGGTAGACACAATAAGGTGGGAACAACTGGGTGACGAGACTGAATGACTGGCTTGAGGCGGCACATTGACTGGATTACCAACACAATAACTGTAAAAGAAAGCGCGTAATTGTGTGAAACATTGTGCGAAAACGTCAACTCTTTATCTTCTTCATACAGTTGATTATAGTGTATTTGTTAAAGTGTTCTCTTGTTCACTGTATTTGTGCTTGTAAAGTGAAAGCGCTGGGAGGATTAGCAGTAAAGGGGAGGGGTAGGATTAGCAGTTAAGGGGAGAAGCAGGAGGGGTAGGATTAGCAGTTAAGGGGAGAAGCAGGAGGGGTAGGATTAGCAGTAAAGGGGAGAAGCAGGAGGGGTAGGATTAGCAGTTAAGGGGAGAAGCAGGAGGGGGAGGATTGGCAGTTAAGGGGAGAAGCAGGAGGGGTAGGATTAGCAGTAAAGGGGAGAAGCAGGAGGGGTAGGATTAACAGTTAAGGGGAGAAACCCAGAAGGCATTGGTATAGTCAAGTCGAGACAGCAGGAGTAATTAGCCAGACGTCATAAGTGGACCAAGAGATTGGGTTTAGTGAATTAAGCAATTATAGGGCGTGAAGAGTTCTTTCTGAAACTTATGTTATTGTTCTTATTTTTATGCGTAACGAGACACGCTTTATTAACCAGGGCATTGGGCCCAGAAACGATATTCATGTGAATCTGATGTACCTATTAAGGGCGATTATATTCTAAGTGAATTTAGCAGTATTCTGTTGCTGTAGTGCCTATAGTGTAGTATCTTTTTCGTTAGTGCCTTATGTGGGATTTGGTGTTTTCGTTTTTAGGTGCTACATAGGTTTGTGTTGGGTTGTGTTGGTGTCTGGGTTATGTTGTGTGTGATCTGATGTGTTGTTTGTCTCCTTGAAGGTGCTTATGTTATGTCTTGTGTCTGCTTTGTGGTGAGTTGTCAGGTGTGTGTCTGCCTGTGTAGGTGCCTTAGTGGTGTGTGTGTGTTGTGTCTGCTTGTGAAGGTGCCCTAGTATTGCACAGGCTTTGCCCTGGCTGTGGTGCTCGGTAAAATGCGGCTGTCACACCTACCTGCGATGATTACAGGGAGTTTCGTACACAAGTTGTTTCGTACCCAGGTTTTGTTAGTTGTTTCGTACACTGATTTTGAGTTTTTTCGTACATACCTGGTGTCATTTCGTAACTCTAGTAATCAAGTTCAACTCTGAGCTGAGTGTACGAAACGACTATGGTTTCATATAGACTACGACACAACTTTTTGGTGTGCGAATCTACTGGTGTACGAAACAACTTGTGTACGAACTGACGGCACCCCCCTGCGATCACGGGACGGAGGGAAGGATAGTGTGGTGGGTGGAAGTGTGGACGGAGGTGGAACTGTGTAGTCTATTCGGGAGAGGGGTGTTGATGGAATAGGTGAGGAAGAGTGTGAAAGGGGGAATACTTTAGAAGCGGGTAGGACTGAGACATGAAAGCCGTGATGTTGTGTAAGGAAAGAAGGAAGTAAGGGAAGGAAGGAGGGAGGTAGTGATGTAGAGTGACGTAGGTGTAGGAGTGGTGGTAGTTATAGTGGTAGTAGTAGTTATAGTAGTGGTGGTGGTGGTAGTGCAGCCTCGATTACTACATGCAGGTGGTCGGCAATCATTTAAACATTGTGCCATTATATAATTAATTAATGCTAATTTTCGACCACCCAGCGTGTCAGATTATGATCTATTTTTAACACTGCAGCCTATGAAATTCATTGATGATTTTATATATATATATTTCGCATGATAAACGTCTCTTGTAGCGGCAAATGGTCACTGAAACTTTAGCATCCTGCAGACTGGAAGGCAAACATGTCTCGTACATTAATATGCAGTATATACATTAACACTATTATATATACATTAATACTACTTAATGTATATCTCTGTGCTCGCTCCTCATTGCGGGTACGACATATTTTTCGTTATAATTCAATGTAGCCTATGATTCGTAAGAACTACAATTTTACTTTAAACCGATATGATTTAAATAAGGACGTACCCACACACACAGTCGGTCTCTCTCTCTCTCTCTCTCTCTCTCTCTCTCTCTCTCTCTCTCTCTCTCTCTCTCTCTCCTCTCTCTCTCTCTCTCTCTCTCTCTCTCTAACCACACCCATTTCTCATACTTCTCTCACCTTCACTGCTTCCAGCTCACGTTCCTCTATTATATATATATATACGAATGGATTTATGCGGGGCGGGGCGGGGCAGGCTCAGAGGGGGTTTATCGTACAGTAAACCCGCTTATGGTCGAGATTCAAGAAATTTCACTGAAGACAAAGTTGTAGAGGGCCACAAGCTCTATCGGAAGTGTTGCGTCATCATTTCATTCAGACCTACACTAAGTCCGCCACACGCCACGATGCTCACCTGAAAACATCTCCCTTCCTCTGTCCTTTCTCTGTTCCTTCGAATTACCTAACGTGCCCTACTCAAGCAGTTCCCGTGCCTGAGGTTGCCGATCCCAGCCTCATTAGGTGGCAAAGAGCTGCTGTGGGGCTTGTGTGTACCAACAAAGACCTCCCGCAGCGGCCCAAGGTTATGATGATGAATAGTAGATGATGTAAATAGGCTGCGTCACCCTTGCTGCCATCGACGCGCCTTGTAGTGTGATTATTTTATTCTCACCCGAAGGCGTACAGTAAAAAAACCCACATAATTATACAAACAGGAGTAAATGAACTTAAATAATGAACTTAAGTAATGATGAGAATACTAATAATGATAGTAAAGGAATCCTAATATCAGCATCCACGTCCTCACTCGCGTACTAGTGGATCTATAACACAAGACCTATACAAAAGTCAGTAAATAGGGCTTATTATTATTATTACTAATATTATATTATATTATTTATTATTATATTATTACTATTATTTACTAACTATAGTAATTTACTGGCTTCTTTGACCTATACTGCATGCTTTTCTGACCTCGTGTGTGATCTCTTTGACGAGGCGCCTCTCTCAGGAACAGGATGCGACAGTGATGCACCTGCTTGTTATATTACTCCTCCATCTCCTCTCCTCCTCCTCCTCCTCCTCCTCCTCCTCCTCCTCCTCCTCCTCCTCCTCCTCCTCCTCCTCCTCCTCCTCTCGTCCTCGCCTCCTTCCATCTTCATCATCGGCAGACACTGTTAATTCCTCACAGGACACACGCTCGCCCAACTTTCCACATTTATCTGTCAAATGGTCGTTGCTTCCACTCACAGTTTCCTCAGCTCGCATCCACTTAGCCAGACGCGTGCTGTGGATATGTGGATGGCTGGTTCGACGTGTGTTTGTGCGTGTGTATACCTTGCATCTGTCCGTTAGTGAATAGGATCAAAACTTGCACCGTTATCATTAATTGAGGGCTTAAAACGAATATAATATAACGTGTTTAGTGTTTTAAACGAATAAGTAAGAGCAAATTCAATATTCATAATACCAGAATAGGCAGAGCAAAGTGTGTGTGGACATATATTGTAAAGGGTTATGAGCTTTAACACCACGTGAACCCGGAAACAAAGCAAAAATTTAGTCTCCGTTTGTCAGTGTTTAGTTTTCGTGTCATGCTTCGGAGTTGACAGTATTTTGCATCACCCTTTACACGCGGAATAACAAAGGCAAGCAGTGATGCCCCTATGACCTCGAGTGTTGCAACCCGCCACGTGCATGTTATACTCTTAAGTGTACAATCCTCAATACCCGTAGTAGTAGTAGTAGTAGTAGTAGTAGTAATAGTAGTAGTAGTAGTAGTAGTAGTAGTAGCAGAATTAGTAGTAGTAGTAGTAGTAGTAGTAGCAGTAGTAGTAGTAGTAGTTGTTGTTGTTGTTGTAGTAGTGGTGGTGGTGGTGGTGGTAGTAGTAGTAGCAGCAGCAGTAGTAGTAGTAGTAGTAGTAGTAGTAGTAGTATAGTAGTAGTAGTAATAGTAGCAGTGGTAGTAGTAGTAGTAGTAGTATAGTGTAGTAGCAGTAGTAGTTGCAGCATTAGTAATAGTGTGTTATTGATTCTATATGATGACTGCATAGTAGGAGGCAACCCTATACCATGCAGGCTGGGGTGGGTTAGGGCTGGGGGGGGGGGGCGAAGGGGAGCAGCACCGCGTGTCAGTAACAGCAGCTTATCGATCACGGTGAGGAAAATCGATCCGGGTACTGACGAGCAAGCCACTGTGATGGTGTGTGTGTGTGTGAATTAGAGAGAGAGAGAGAGCCACGTGGGGCGGGTTGCACACAGGGGGCCGTTGCGGGAACTTAAGCTTCAGAACATATGTTGGTGGTGACGTATGTGTATGCGTGTGTGTGTGTGTGTTATTCACCCACCGTCTTGATTACGCACTAGATTCGTGATCGCTAGCTATTACCGTGCCGGAAAGATCTTAGAGCTCAGAGACTGATCACACATCCAAACAGCCTTGATCTCGCTGCGAACCTAGAATGTTGAGTAGCAGACCAGGACGTTATCTACTGAGCTAGTGTGTGTGTTTGTTTGTGTGTGTGTGTGTGGGGGGGGAACTCTGTAGTGTAGTGGTTAGCACGCTCGGCTTACAACCGAGAAGTCCCGGGTTCGATCCCCGGGCGGAACGAAAGATAGATGGGTGGTCTTTCTTAAATCCCTAGCCCCTGTCCACCCAGCAGTGAATGGGTACCGGGTGCCAGCCGGGGGGGGGGGTTGTAACCCCCCCCCCCCCGGGTGGTGGCTTCGGCCAACACTAATATGCAGCAGCGGTAGATCACTGTGGCTCTGAGGCATTATCCTCTAAACAAAACAAACAAGAGAAACAACAAGAGTGTGTGCGTAATGATGCTGTAGCGTGCTCGTTTGTACTTATGGGGATCGTTCTCTCTCTCTCTCTCTCTCTCTCTCTCTCTCTGTGTGTGTGTGTGTGTATGCGTGGGAGCATCAGTATAATCCTGCGTCAGTGACCTCTTGAACATCATCGAACCGCCTGTTAGCTTTGTGTGTGTGTGAGTGTGGACGCTTCACGGTGGCTGGCAGTGGTGGTGGCTGGCCTGATCCCCTCACTGCCTTCCACACACAGCGCCTGGCAATACACAGCAGCTGTCACGCATAATGGTAGTACACGAGGGAAGTCAATAATATTCAATACTGCAACGATTGAACAAGACCGCCGATTGTCCCCTCCTTTGATACAGTACATACGCGTTATTATTTTACCTTGTGTAGAATAGCCGACCGGAAAGTTATAATTCAGTAACGTTATACGGTATTAATTAAACAGAACTGCCATTTAAATATATCATAGCAGAGTACCGCGTCAATATATTATCACTTACGAAAATGTTTTGTATCTCAGAGGAAATAAATAACACAGAACTCTATTGATAATCTTGAAGTCCTGTCTATGGAAACGTGATTTACTTAAAGGAAATTCATACAGGCATTATTTACGTTATTTATATATGCACATCAGTATTTATGAAGCTGAAATAACCTGTAGGATCGCCGTTTATAATAATAATATTAATAATAATAATAATTATAATAATAATTATATTTTCACCAGAAGGCATACATGAAAAAAATAATGTATGAGTGACGAGATCAAGTTATTTGTATACGAGAGGCTAATGGGAACGTATTATGTGTGTGTGTGTGTGTGTGTGTGTGTGTGTGTGTCTTGTGTTGGTTATCATAATGGCTGCGCGGTTGGGCTGCGGTCAGGGCTGTGGGGGAGGGAGGGGGAAGGGGGAGGGGAGGGAGGATGCAGGAAGGGAAAGAGGAAGCGACGTCGATTTCCTTAATGACACAAACAATCACCCGAGCAATGAAGGGGGACGCGGCGAGGGTGGGGGGAGTGCAAGTCAGTGTCCTGCGGTGTGTAGGAAACCGTGGCCTACACACACACACACACACACACACACACACACACACACACACACACACACACACACACACACAGAGACACACACACACATACGGACAGGAGAAAGGGCAGCGCTTTGTTACATCTGGCAACAGACTCATTTCCTATACGACTTGACATAATGTATTGCGAATTGATAGTAGTATTTCGATTGCAGTAATAGTAGTATACAAAAGGTAGTAGTAGTAGTAGTAGAAGTAGTAGTTGTAGCAGTTGTATGCGAGTAATAGCTGTAGCAACAAGAGTATAGTATAGCAATACATATAGGTCAGGTGGTGCTGGGGGGAATAGCTGTAAAAAATGGTAATTAGTTAGGTAATTAGTAAGTATAATCCAGATAAAAGCGAAGAGGAGAAACACATAATACGTCCACCTACCACTCAGTCCCTTACTGTGGCGGCGTGTACTACAGAGGCATGGGAAGGTCCAAAGTAACAAATACCTGGTACTCTGGTAATGTCTCTTGTACTCTGGTAATGTCTCTGGTACTCTAGGAATGTCTCTGGTACACTGGGAATGTCTCTGGTACTCTGGGAATGTCTCTGGTACTCTAGGAATGTCTCTGGTACACTGGGAATGTCTCTGGTACTCTAGGAATGTCTCTTGTACTCTGGGAATGTCTCTGGTACACTGGGAATGTCTCTGGTACTCTGGGAATGTCTCTGGTACTCTGGGAATGTCTCTGGTACTCTGGGAATGTCTCTGGTACTCTGGGAATGTCTCTGGTACTCTGGGAATGTCTCTGGTACTCTGGGAATGTCTCTGGTACTCTGGGAATGTCTCTGGTACTCTGGGAATGTCTCTGGTACTCTGGGAATGTCTCTGGTACTCTGGGAATGTCTCTGGTACTCTGGGAATGTCTCTGGTACTCTGGGAATGTCTCTGGTACTCTGGGAATGTCTCTGGTACTCTGGGAATGTCTCTGATACTCTGGGAATGTCTCTGGTACTCTGGGAATGTCTCTGATACTCTGGGAATGTCTCTGGTACTCTGGGAATGTCTCTGGTACTCTGGGAAGGTCTCTGGTACTCTGGGAAAGTCTCTGGTACTCTGGGAATGTCTGGTACTCTGGAAATGTCTCTGGTACTCTGGGAATGTCTCTGGTACACTGGGAATGTCTCTGGTACTCTGGGAATGTCTCTGGTACTCTGGGAATGTCTCTGGTACTCTGGGAAGGTCTCTGGTACTCTGGGAAGGTCTCTGGTACTCTGGGAATGTCTCTGGTACTCTAGGAAGGTCTCTGGTACACTGGGAATGTCTCTGGTACTCTGGGAATGTCTCTAGTACTCTGGGAATGTCTCTGGTACTCTGGGAATGTCTCTGGTACTCTGGAAAGGTCTCTGGTACTCTGGGAATGTCTCTGGTACTCTGGGAATGTCTCTGGTACTCTAGGAAGGTCTCTGGTACTCTGGGAATGTCTCTGGTACTCTGGGAATGTCTCTGGTACTCTGGGAATGTCTCTGGTACTCTGGGAATGTCTCTGGTACTCTGGGAATGTCTCTGGTACTCTGGGAATGTCTCTGGTACTCTAGGAATGTCTCTGGTACTCTGGGAATGTCTCTGGTACTCTGGGAATGTCTCTGGTACTCTGGGAATGTCTCTGGTACTCTGGGAATGTCTGGTACTCTGGGAATGTCTCTGGTACTCTGGGAAGGTCTCTGGTACTCTGGGAATGTCTCTGGTACTCTGGGAATGTCTCTGGTACTCTGGGAATGTCTCTGGTACTCTGGGAATGTCTCTGGTACTCTGGGAATGTCTCTGGTACACTGGGAATGTCTCTGGTACTCTGGGAAGGTCTCTGGTACTCTGGGAAGGTCCTGGTAACTCTGGGAATGTCTCTGGTACTCTGGAATGTCTCTGGTACTCTGGGAAGTCTCTGGTACTCTGGGAATGTCTCTGGTACTCTGGAAAGGTCTCTGGTACTTGGTAATGTCTCTGGTATCTGGGAATGTCTCTGTACTCTGGGAATGTCTCTGGTACTCTGGGAATGTCTCTGGTACTCTGGAAATGTCTCTGGTACTCTGGAATGTCTCTGGTACTCTGGAAATGTCTCTGGTACTCTGGAATGTCTCTGGTACTCTGGAATGTCTCTGGTACTCTGGGAATGTCTCTGGTACTCTGGAATGTCTCTGGTACTCTGGAAATGTCTCTGGTACTCTGGGAATGTCTCTGGTACTCTGGAAATGTCTGGTACTCTGGGAATGTCTCTGGTACTCTGGGAATGTCTCTGGTACTCTGGAAATGTCTCTGGTACTCTGGAAATGTCTCTGGTACTCTGGGAATGTCTCTGGTACTCTGGAATGTCTCTGGTACTCTGGGAATGTCTCTGGTACTCTGGAAATGTCTCTGGTACTCTGGGATGTCTCTGGTACTCTGGAAATGTCTGGTACTCTGGAATGTCTCTGGTACTCTGGGAATGTCTCTGGTACTCTGGAAATGTCTGGTACTCTGGGAATGTCTCTGGTACTCTGGGAATGTCTCTGGTACTCTTGGAATGTCTCTGGTACTCTGGAATGTCTCTGGTACTCTGGAAATGTCTGGTACTCTGGGAATGTCTCTGGTACTCTGGAAATGTCTGGTACTCTGGGAATGTCTCTGGTACTCTGGGAATGTCTCTGGTACTCTGGGAATGTCTCTGGTACTCTGGAAATGTCTGGTACTCTGGGAATGTCTCTGGTACTCTGGAAATGTCTCTGGTACTCTGGGAATGTCTCTGGTACTCTGGAAATGTCTCTGGTACTCTGGAAATGTCTCTGGTACTCTGGGAAGGTCTCTGGTACTCTGGGAATGTCTCTGGTACTCTGGGAAGGTCTCTGGTACTCTGGGAAGGTCTCTGGTACTCTGGGAATGTCTCTGTACTCTGGAAATGTCTGGTACTCTGGGAATGTCTCTGGTACTCTGGGAAGTCTCTGGTACTCTGGAAATGTCTGGTACTCTGGGAATGTCTCTGGTACTCTGGGAATGTCTCTGGTACTCTGGAATGTCTCTGTACTCTGGGAAATGTCTCTGGTACTCTGGGAATGTCTCTGGTACTCTGGGAAGTCTCTGGTACTCTGGGAAGGTCTCTGGTACTCTGGGAATGTCTCTGGTACTCTAGGAATGTCTCTGGTACTCTGGGAATGGTCTCTGGTACTCTGGGAAGTCTCTGGTACTCTGGGAATGTCTCTGGTACTCTAGGAAGGTCTCTGGTACACTGGGAATGTCTCTGGTACTCTGGAATGTCTCTGGTACTCGGGGAAAATTCTGGTACTCTGGGAATGTCTCTGGTACTCTGGGAATATCTGGTACTCTGGGAATGTCTCTGGTACTCTGGGAATATCTGGTACTCTGGGAATGTCTCTGGTACTCTGGGAATATCTGGTACTCTGGGAATGTCTCTGGTACTCTGGGAAGGTCTCTGGTACTCTGGGAATGTCTCTGGTACTCTGGGAATGTCTCTGGTACTCTGGGAATGTCTCTGGTACTCTGGGAAGGTCTCTGGTACTCTGGGAAGGTCTCTGGTACTCTGGGAATGTCTCTGGTACTCTAGGAAGGTCTCTGGTACACTGGGAATGTCTCTGGTACTCTGGGAATGTCTCTGGTACTCTGGGAATATCTGGTACTCTGGGAATGTCTCTGGTACTCTGGGAAGGTCCTCGCTGCGGCTGCCTCGTTCCCTTACTTGTTGGTGTTTTTCCTGCCGCCGCGTGTGGGTACCCTGTAATTAAGCCCCGCCGGCGTGTGCTGCCCAGATGCTGGCCATGGCGTGTGGCGAGACGCAGCGTACATCAAGGCAAGATAAGAAATACCGAAGCCGAGAGAGTTTAGTTCTTTTAGCCTTTAGTCCTTTAGTTTTTTAGCCTTGAAAAATACCATATACCATAACAGAGTACCGCGTCAATATATTACTTGAGAAAACGTTTTGTCTCCCAGAGGAAATAACACATCACTCTTTTGATCATTTCTTGACGTTCTGTCTATGGAAACGTCATTTAGATTAGAAGAAAAATAGACTCAGTGTTGGTTTGAGTTCCTGTTTTATCCAGCGGGACATCACGTTAGCTTGAAGGGCAGCGCTGATTATAATTGATAATCTTGAAGTTCTGTCTATTGAAACGTCATTTAGATAAGTAAAAATAGACTCAGTGTTGGTTTGAGTTTCTGTTTTATCCAGCGGGACATCACGTTAGCTTGAAGGGCAGCGCTGATAAATAATTGATAATCTTGAAGTTCTGTCTATTGAAACGTCATTTAGATAAGAAAAAAAAAGTGTTGGTGTGAGTTTCTGTTTTATCCAGCGGGACATCACGTTAGCTTGAAGGGCAGCGCTGGAGTCACCACGTGGCGTAGGGGCGGCGGCTGTGGCTGAGGAGGAAGGCAGAGAAAAACCCGTCTTCTTGCTAAGGTCTGGATCGCCTTGGTATGCTGAAGGAGGTAGTTTGAATCCGTATGTGGCTGGAGGTCTGCTGCGTAAAGTTCATCGGGTCAGCCTTGTTTGGGTGCGTCTTGTAGCTTAATTGAAAGATTCCCTATCTCGTGAGGCAGGTTCTTGGGGGCGTGAGGCAGGTTTTTTTTTTGGGGTGGGGCTGATCAGACTGGTGGAAAAGCGTAGATTTAAAAAAGAAATAAAGAAAAACTGGTTCATAAATAGGGTGGTAAAGGATTGGAATGGACTCAGTCGTCAGGTAGTTAGTGCGGAGTCATTAGGGAGCTTTAAAAGGAGGCTGGATAAATTCATGGATGGATATGAAAGGTGGATGTAGGTAGTATTAAGTAACAGGAACTAACTCGTGTAGGTCTCACGGCCTCTTGTAGCTTCCTTATTTTCTTATGTTCTTATGATGGAGGGCGAGGAAGCTGCTATAAGGCACTAAGAAGCCGCCTTGTAGAGACGCCTCAGACTTAGGTGTTTCATAGTGTTCCTTGTTACGTATTTCTCGGGTGAAGAAAGTTGTGTCTTTGTCTGTGTTGTGGCTACGTTAGGAACTCCGTGCTCTGAGGCCGAAGATTAACGAGAGAGAGAGAGAGAGAGAGAGAGAGAGAGAGAGAGAGAGAGAGAGAGAGAGAGAGAGAGAGAGAGAGAGAGAGAAAGAGAGAGAGAGAGAGAGAGGCTAACCAGTAGATAATTAAGAAATATTTAACTCAGTATGTATTTAGGAAAGAAAGTGAAAAGTTAAAGGAAAAATGTGTGTGTGTATTGATGATAGTGATAATAATGACAATATAAATAGTCGCTTTACAAGAAATGCAGTCACAAGGCTGAAAATATACATGAAGGTATTGGGAAGGGAAGGAAAATGGATACTGAATACAATGATATAGATAACAACGAATTGATTATAGGTGAGAATTAAGGCTACTGAAAATGTTTGAAATAGGTGTTACAGGGGCTCTATATAACTCTTCTTTCCTCTCTTCTTTAAATGGTAGTCTGGCACATTTCCCCCTTTTTTGGCATTAAATCAATCAATCTTTAAGTGGTATGGATAGGTCGTGGTCATAAGGAACTAGTTATAATATTCACAATGGTGGATATGGGTGTGTCTTTGTACGTTTGTATCATTCAGTGCATGCTCTGATCAGTGTCCGGCGGGTGTGTGTGTGTTTGTGTTTGTGTGTGTGTGTGTGTGTGTCTTTGTATGTGTGTGGAGTTTCACCTTTAATTCACCCACGGCCTTTTCCTCCCTCCGCGCCTGTACTTGCCTCCTCTGACACAGTGTTACCTGCACACACACACACACACACACACACACACACACACACACACACACACACACACAGTCACACACACACACAGTCACACACACACACACACACACACACACACACACACACACACACACACACACACAGTCACACACACACACACACACACACACACACACACACACACACACACACACACACAGTCACACCCACACACCCACACACCCACACACAGTCACACCCACACACCCACACACTGACACACACTCTCTCTCTCTCTCTCTCTCTCTCTCTCTCTCTCTCTTCTCTCTCCTCTCTCTCTCTCTCTCTCTCTCTCTTCTCTCTCTCTCTCTCTCTCTCTCTCTATCTATCTATCTCTCCAATTATTGCTGGGTCACGAATCACCAGTTATTCACGTCCCTACACCCTGAGCCTCCACAGTCATCACGCTCCACATCACACTCCACTAAGTCACCTCTCCACCCCCTCCACTGAGTCACTCGCCACCCCCTCCCGAAGGCGCTCCACTACCCGTCAGAGCACTCGTATGTATATATATAAGCTTCTTTTGAACCCCTTCGTGTAGTCTCTCTTGGCTCTTCCCTACACTGTATAGTCTCTCTTGGCTCTTCCCTACACTGTATAGTCTCTCTTGGCTCGTCCCTACACTGTATAGTCTCTCTTGGCTCGTCCCTACACTGTATAGTCTCTCTTGGCTCTTCCCTACACTGTATAGTCTCTCTTGGCTCTTCCCTACACTGTATAGTCTCTTGGCTCGTCCCTACACTGTATAGTCTCTCTTGGCTCTTCCCTACACTGTATAGTCTCTCTTGGCTCGTCCCTACACTGTATAGTCTCTCTTGTCTCTTCCCTACACTGTATAGTCTCTCTTGGCTCGTCCCTACACTGTATAGTCTCTCTTGGCTCTTCCCTACACTGTATAGTCTCTCTTAGCTCTTCCTTACACTGTATAGTCTCTCCAGCTCTTCCCTACACTGTATAGTCTCTCTCAGCTCTTCCCTACACTGTATAGTCTCTCTTGGCTCTTCCCTACACTGTATAGTCTCTCTTGGCTCTTCCCTACACTGTATAGTCTCTCTTGGCTCTTCCCTACACTGTATATTCTCTCTTGGCTCTTCCCTACACTGTATAGTCTCTCTTGGCTCTTCCCTACACTGTATAGTCTCTCTTGGCTCTTCCCTACACTGTATAGTCTCTCTTGGCTCTTCCCTACACTGTATAGTCTCTCTTGGCTCTTCCCTACACTGTATAGTCTCTCTTGGCTCTTCCCTACACTGTATAGTCTCTCTTGGCTCGTCCCTACACTGTATAGTCTCTTGGCTCGTCCCTACACTGTATAGTCTCTCTTGGCTCTTCCCTACACTGTATAGTCTCTTGGCTCTTCCCTACACTGTATAGTCTCTCTTGGCTCTTCCCTACACTGTATAGTCTCTCTTGGCTCTTCCCTACACTGTATAGTCTCTCTTGGCTCGTCCCTACACTGTATAGTCTCTCTTGGCTCTTCCCTACACTGTATAGTCTCTCAGCTCTTCCCTACACTGTATAGTCTCTTGGCTCTTCCCTACACTGTATAGTCTCTCAGCTCTTCCCTACACTGTATAGTCTCTTGGCTCTTCCCTACACTGTATAGTCTCTCTTGGCTCTTCCCTTCACTGTATAGTCTCTCTTGGCTCTTCCCTACACTGTCTTTACTCACTGATCTCTTATAAATGTATAGCTATATGATTAGTATAAGTTGTGATATAAGTTTATCTTAAGATTTTATGTACGGTAAAGCTAAGGGTAAGGTGCGGCAAGTTTTTGTAAGAGACGTAAATACGCTTAACTAAAATCGCTTGTATATACGTAGCTCTTTCCTGGTTCCTCTGTTCCTCCCATCAATCTCACTCAATTCTTACTCCATTCACCTCCTTGCAAACTACCTCGTTACTCTTCACTTCTTTCTTTTCCTGTGTAGTTCTGTCTCTGATCACTTCTCACTTCTCTGCTGTATCATTCCTCTCATAGTCTGTATGAAAATAGTCATTCCTCAAACAGTCATTCCTCTCAAAGTCAATCTTAATACAGTCATTCCTCTCAGTCAATCTTCATACAGTCATTCCTCTCAAAGTCAATCTTAATACAGTCATTCCTCTCAAAGTCAATCTTAATACAGTCATTCCTCTCAGTCAATCTTAATACAGTCATTCCTCTCAAAGTCAATCTTAAAACAGTCATTCTTCTCAAAGTCAATCTTAATACAGTCATTCCTTTCAAAGTTAATCTTAATACAGTCATTCCTCTCAAAGTCAATCTTAATACAGTCATTCCTCTCAAAGTTAATCTTAATACAGTCATTCCTCTCAAAGTTAATCTTAGTACAGTCATTCCTCTCAAAGTCAATCTTAATACGGGCATTCCTCTCAAAGTCAATCTTAATACGGGCATTCCTCCCCGTTAATCTTAATACAGTCATTCCTCAAACAGTCATTCCTCTCAAAGTCAATCTTAATACGGTCATTCCTCTCAGTTAATCTTAATACAGTCATTCCTCAAACATTCATTCCTCTCAAAGTCAATCTTAATACAGTCATTCCTCTCAAAGTCAATCTTAATACGGTCATTCCTCTCAGTTAATCTTAATACAGTCATTCCTCAAACAGTCATTCCTCCTAAAAGCATAGCTTATATAGTCATTCTCTTCACAGTCTAACCCCATCTAAGTCATTCCGACCCATATCCTTCATTATTATCCTCACATCTTGATCTGCCACTCTCCTAAGCCTTCTACATCCTTCTTAATTAACCCTTT
>JACEEZ010006752.1:343961-353961 GCA_016584305.1 Chionoecetes opilio
GTTTCTCCGGTAATGAATAATTTACTTGCCTTGTTAATTAAACTGTTTAGGTACGTACGGTGTGGGAGATGACTAATTAAAAAACTATATTGTTATATATATATTGTTCTTTCTATATATTGTTATTTATTTATTTGGCTATATATTGTTATTAATTTTTTTCTTCTATCAATAGTCATGTCATCTTTTCGCTCTTAGTTGTCCGAAAATAATGTTAAAAGTGGTACTGTTTTAAACCACTGTTGCTTTACCGTTTTTCCCTTTATTAAGTATAATTGTACTGTTTTGAACCTCTGTTACTTCACCGTTTTTCCCTTTAACAAGTGTATAGTGGTACTGTTTTAACCCTCTGCTGCTTTACCGTTTTTCCCTTTAACAAGTTATAGTAGTACTGTTTTAAACCACTGTTGCTTTACCGTTTTTCCCTTTAACATGTTTATAGTAGTACTGTTTTAAACCTGTTGCTTTACCGTTTTTCCCTTTAACAAGTCTATAGTGGTACTGTTTTAAAGCTCTGTTGCTTTACCGTTTTTCCCTTTAACAAGTCTATAGTAGTACTGTTTAAACCTCTGTTGCTTTACCGTTTTTCCCTTTAACAAGTCTATAGTAGTACTGTTTTAAACCACTGTTGCTTTACCGTTTTTCCCTTTAACATGTTATAGTGGTACTGTTTTAAACCACTGTTGCTTTATCGTTTTTCCCTTTAACAAGTTATAGTGGTACTGTTTTAAACCCCTGTTGCTTTACCGTTTTTCCCTTAACAAGTCTATAATGGTACTGTTTGTAACCTCTATTACTCTACTGTTTTTCCCTTTAACAAGTCTATAATGGTACTGTTTTAAACCCGTTTCTTTATCGTTTTTCCTTCTAATTAACGCGTTCATAGTTGTACTGTTACCTGTTGAATCTACCCGTTTTTTCCTTTAACAAGTCTATAGTGGTACCTACTGTTTAAAACCCCTGTTGCTTTACCGTTTTTCCTTCTAATTAACAAGTCTATAGTTGTACTGTTACGTGTTAAACCACTGTTGCCTCGCCGTGCTTCCCTTGACACGGGGTCACGCTATAAAAGTGAAGGTTAACAGGTACAGGTCTATACTGGCGAGGTAGGAACAGGGGGCGGGATTCGAACTGGGGTGTGGCAGGTAATCATGTCGAGACTACATTCACTCAACCTCCACCTTGACGTCTTGCGAGTGAATGTTGTTATTACTTTTTACTTGTTATTAGTCTATTTGTTATTATTTTGTCTATTTTGTTCAAGGTGACGTAAGTTTTGAGAGTTCGTAGGGAATTCTTCTTTATTTAGTGTGATATTTATTGATTATTACTTTTATTTCGATCGTAAACTTATACCGAACCAAGAATCACTTTTTTTCATCCCTTATCAATTTAACCAAAGGGATATAAATGAATATCTTCTTTATTCATATACTATTACCGTTTGTCTATCATTTCCCTATGTTGACAATGCTTATTTACACGTCAAATATTAAAGAAAGATACGTGCTTAAAGGGTTGTATAGTGTGAAGGAAGGATGGTAATACTAAACCCTTGTCTCTACCTGCACCTTTTTCTCGCTCTCTTTCTCTCTTTCTATTTTTCTTTCTCACTTTCTTTCCGTCTTTTTCTCTTTCATTCCTCCTTTCTCTTTCTTTCTTCCTTTCTCTTCTTTACCTGTTGTAAGTCCACCTGTCCCAACCATGTCCCATTCTCCCATCCCTTCTCCCATCACCCATTCATCCCATCTCCCTTCACTTTCTCCCTTCACCCATATCACCTTCATCCATTCATCCCTTCTCCCTTCACTTTCTCCCTTTCTCCCATTCCTTCGCCCTTTCTCCCATCCCTCCTCCCTTCACCCATTCACCCCTTCTCCCTTCACCTTCTCCCTATCACTCCATCCCATCCACCTCCTCCACTTTCACTCACATCAATCCCAGCACTTTCGAAGCCATCCCCCGCCTCTCCACTCAACAGTCCTCATCCACATATATCACCCAACCACACCAGGTCCTCTCTCTCCCCTTCCCTTCCTTTCCTGCCCCATCATCCACTTCCCCTCCCTACCTTCCCCTTGCCCCGCCCCGTCTTTGCCTTTCCTTCTTTCCCTCCCCCTTCGTCTCCCTCCCTGTGCCTTCCCCTCTTTCCCCCGTCTTTCCCTTCCCCTCCTTCCCCCGTCTTCCCTTTCCCCTCCTTCCCCCTCTCCTTCTTCCCCTCCTTCCCCCTTCCCCTCCTTCCCCTTCCCCTCCCTGTCTTTCCCTCCTAGCCCCGTTTGTGATGAGGATACCGGCGGATCAAGTGTTTTCCTGCCTCGCTAATGACGGCCTTCAAGTTAAAGAGAGAGAGAGAGAGAGAGAGAGAGAGAGAGAGAGAGAGAGAGAGAGAGAGAGAGAGAGAGGAAAAAGGAGTAAATATGAATGTGTTAGGTGGATGAAGGGAAGGAAGGAGGATGAGAAGGAGTCTTGTTAGAATTAGATACCCTAACAACAACAACAATAACAACAACAACAACAACAACAACAACAACAACAACAACAACAACAATAACAATAATAACAACAACATAAATCAGTCATCCAAGCTAACCAAACAAAAACTTTATTATGTATGTCATTTGGAATTAATCTGGACGCACAAAAATTGCCTTCCATTTGTATTTTTTTAAAGTATCATAAAAACATATCAACTCGCCCGGGATTGATATGCTAATTATGTTTCAACAGATGATGTGGTCTCTCTCTCTCTCTCTCTCTCTCTCCCTCTCTCTCTCTCTCTCTCTCTCTCTCTCTCTCTCTCCTCTCTCTCTCTCTCTCTCTCTCTCCTCCTCTCTCTCTCTCTCTTTCTCTCTCTCCTCTCCTCTCCCCTCTCTCTCCTCTTCTCTCTCTCTCTCTCTCTCTCTCTCTCTCTCTCTCTCTCTCTCTCTCTCTCTCTCTCTCTCCCCTCTCTCTCTCTCTCTCTCTCCCAACTCAATTGTTATTAGGATGAGGGACAGGACAATGATGGCTGCCAACTATTACTTTTACTACTATTACTGCTACTACTACTATCATTATAATGCCCCAATGTGCACTATTACCTACTTTTACTGCTACTACTACTACTACTACTACTACTACTACTACTACTACTACTACTACTACTACTACTACTACTACTACTCCCATGTGCACTATTACCACTGCTGCCGATATTACCACTACTTCTATTACTACTACTACTTCTACTACTACTACTACTACTACTACTACTTCTACTACTACTACTACTACTACTACTACTACTACTACTACTACTACTACTTTCTAAAACCACCACTACTGCACTACTACTACTATTTCTACTACTACTACTACTACTACTACTACTACTACATACTATTTTTTACTAAACACCACCACATACTTGACTACAATACATACTATACCTAATATGACTACCCGTCCACAAACGAACATGAGAAAAAAAGGGGGAAAAAAAGTAAATACTCGAAGGTTATAGAAAGAAAGACGAAAAAGAAATAGAAAATAGAAAGTTTAAAGAAAAAGAAAAAAGAAAGAAAGAAAGTTTAAAGTTTATGGAAAAGAAGTATCTATATATGCCTTGTGGTTCCATTTCTTGTTTTCCTCCTCCTCCTTCCTTCCTTCCTTCCTTCCTTCCTCTGCTACTTCTTCCCCTCTTCTCTTCCTCTATCTATCCTCCCCTACACATTACGTCCCCCACCCCTTCCATCCTTTATCTATCCCTCCCTCTCTTCCCCCATTTAATTTTAACCTATTCTTCTGCCCACTCAAATAATGGAAAAACAATATAGGCCTTTTTAATAAGATAAGATAAGATAAGATAACTTTATTGTCACATTGAATACATACAACATGAAATTCGTTTTGGCATAAAGCTCACCCGTAAAGTGAAAATAACAATTTTACAATACAAAATTAAGTATATTAATCATACTATTTACAGAGTATCATTCCTAATACCAGATACCTGTCACCACCTATATGCATAGTATGGTATAATAGTATCATAATAGTATGCCCTCTAACCTTTCATTTTAACAGTGCAATGATATAAGGACCGAAAGGCTTGACATATCTAATTACCCGTGCTATTATCTCGCTATTGAATATCCACTATTTAAACATGGCTGGCTGGTAACAAATATTAACAATGAGTCAAATGCACACCTATACAAAGGTTCGTAAATAGACTGTTTAATAATCATCACTGTCAGACCTTTCTGATTACTATACTGAATATTTGCATTTTGTCTTTGTTCTCATTGTAATTTGATTTAGAAATTTTTGTATTTTCCATTCTGGTGTGTGTGTGTGTTCTGTTCGTGTGTGTGTGTGTGTTCTGTTCGTGTGTGTGTGTGTGTGTGTGTTCTGTTCGCGTGTGTGTGTGTTCTGTTCGTGTGTGTGTGTGTTCTGTTCGTGTGTGTGTGTGTGCGTGTGTGTACCTGCGGCCTCCGTGACACCTGTGGGAAAGATAAGGTGTTGACAAGACCTTGACCGTCTAGGTGTGTAGAGAGAGAGAGAGAGAAAAAAAACCCACCCAGAAAACGATGGAAATGTTCAGTATAAAAAAAGAAAAAAAAGAGTTAAAGACGAAAGACTAATGAGTGAAGAGAGAGAGAGAGAGAGAGAGAGAGAGAGAGAGAGAGAGAGAGAGAGAGAGAGAGAGAGAGAGAGAGAGAGAGAGAAAGAAAAAAAAACCCAAAAACGATGGAAATTTTTAAGTAGAAAAAAGTAGAAAAAATAAAAGGAGTTAAAGCGAAAGAGCAATGAGTGAAATTAAAGAGAAGATGAGACTATTAAGGCGACACGGATGAACGCTGCTTAATGAGAGGCAAGGCGGGTAATAAGGTGGAAAATCACATTAGATTAACACGTTTCACTTACCTTTAAAGACGTGATCACAAGACTGCCAGGGATTTTAATTATCATCGTACGTTGTCATTATACATTGTGACGACGTTATTCATCATTATTATTATATTGTTATTATTATCATATTTATTAGTCGCTGGGTTTTTTTCGTTAAGTGTTTATTGATCTCTAGTTATAGATATATTTGAATATTTTTTACTTTTTTAATTATTCTATTTTACTTTTATTTTCATTTTAAACTGAAAATCTCCATCTTTTTTTATTTCTATCTCACTTTTTTTTTTCTCTCTCTCCTCTCTCTCTCTCTCTCCTCTCTCTCTCTCTTCTCTCATCTCTCTCCTCTCTCTCTCTCTCTCCTCTCTCTCTCTCTCCCCTCTCCTCTCCTCTCTCTCTCTCCCCTCCTCTCCTCTTCTCTCTCTCTCTCTCTCTCTCTCCTATCCTCTCTCTCACCTCTCTCTCTCTCTCTCTCTCTCTCTCTCTCTCTCTCTGTGTGTGTGTGTGTATGTGTGTGTTTCTCAAGCCTTTACGATATATACTGTTCTGGGTACTGAAACACACACACACACACACACCACACACACACACACACACAACACACACACACACACAAAACACACACACCACACACACACACACACACACACACACAAATCATCAAGTACAACGTGTATGTATTACGTGTACACCAAAACACCGCCCTACCTCATGTATTAATGTATGTATGTATGTATGTACGTGTTATATGACGTGTGACTGGCTTATGACCTTCATGGGCTGGAAATTCACGTTTTTTGATAAATAACAAATTGTCTTGCGGTGACGCGTTAAAGAAAAGGAATTATGTTATCATGAGTCTGGAGAAGTTAATTGACATGTTAAGAGTTTTTATTTTTCTTTCCTTGTCAGCAGTGGTTAATTGCCTCTCTCTCTCTCTCTCTCTCTCTCTCTCTCTCTCTCTCTCTCTCTCTCTCTCTCTCTCTCTCTCTCTCTGTCAGCAGTGGTTAATTGCCTCTCTCTCTCTCTCTCTCTCTCTCTCTGTCAGCATGGTTAATTGCCTCTCTCTCTCCTCCTCTCTCTCTCTCTCCTCTCTCTCTCTCTCCCCCTCTCTCTCTCTCTCTCTCTCTCTCTCTCTCTCTCTCTCTCTCTCTCTCTCTCTCTCTCTCTCTCTCTCTCTCTCTGTGTGTTTTTCCTTTATCGACTGTCGGGTTTGTCTAGATCGCAAACACTGACTGAGACGTTTGAGAGAGAGAGAGAGAGAGAGAGAGAGAGAGAGAGAGAGAGAGAGAGAGAGAGAGAGAGAGAACACCCTCCCCCTCTTACCCGCACTCCCACCCTTCAGTGACTATGGATAGCCAGGCGGTAGTTTGCACTATGAAATAAGCACTTCATAACAAGCAGCGCATCGGAATCTGGTTTTCAGGGTTGCAACACGTGGTATCTAGGTAGTCTTAAGTCTATCTAGGTAGTCTATCTGTGGTAGTCTGAGAGATATCCTCGCTGAACACTTAAGATAGAGATAGATATATTTTATTGTCTACAAAAATGTATAAAAATAAATTGCATCATATACCAAATCAATCATGGACCAGAAATTTACTCTAATCAGTAATTAGCAAAAGTATGTAGTGTCTATAATTTTTTTTTTCTGCAGTATATTGGAAACGTTGTGGCGCCTTAGTATTATTTTCACATTCAAAATTATGCTTCCATGTAATATATATGACATTTCCTATCAGTTCGATCTAAAAATTCAACAGCACTATTAACACCTTGAGGCCGAGAACGTAATTTCCATTGTAATTTGGCTATTATTAGACTGTTTCAAGTGAATATAAGGAAGATTTTATAGAAATGACCTATTTAGTATCCTTGTCCAGTGTCCACTAGCTAATTTGCTATTTTAAGCTACTTTTCGTAATTTTATGGCTAACAACAAACGATTTTTTTTATATAGTAAAGAAAATACCTGGGCGTGAAGGGATTAAAAGCAAAAATTCAAAGTACAAGACAGCATCAGATAGCACATTGATCCGGGACAAACCTTACCAGCATGAAGAGCCACTTTATTTACACTGACATTTAAGTTCACCCCATGAGTCTAACAAGTCCTGGTGAGGCATACAATATCCTGCAAGGTATGAGACGGGGGTATAAAGTGCACCAGGGGCGTTAGTGTCATTCCGCGGTTGTATTCATGCTGCTCTTCATGTAGGGCGTGGCGGCTGGGTTCCTCGCAGCTCACGTGCCTTAGGAGGAGGACTTGTGTGTATATAAAAGGTGATGCTATATGACATGTTGCCTCCTCTCCTTTACCTACGCTCGCTGCCCTTGTTTCCTCGTACCCTCCCCCCCGTTAACACTATTAGGCTTAACATAACATACATAAAGTTGGTTATACATTAATTATATACAAGCCGCGGTCCATTGAGCCGAGACTTTTATGGACCTGATGCCTTAGATTTTTTTTTTTCATTACAAGTCATGAAATCGTGTGGACTTGAGTATGTGATATGTGCAGGGAAATGGTGACTGGTCGAAAGGTGTCATGACCCTGTTTGTGGGGGAGTTTGTTGTGTTTTACTTTTTCGGTTGTTAATTGTCATTCTTTGTGTTTTCTATTTCTATTCTAAGTGTATCCTATTTTTTGTTATGACGTAAACAAATTCTGTAAAACTGGTACTTTGTCAATAAATTACTACTACTAGGACGCAGGCTATTGTGAACATTGTAGGATCGTGACAGGCGTTAAAAAAAGGACGAGAGTTATTAGTGAGATTTTAGTTCTGGAGTACTTTTAGATTTCACAAAAATATACTTACTATCAGAAGGAAACATATTTTTTTCCCTACTTAATTTATTTGTTATTTTCACTTACAATTACTATTTTTCGAGTGATTCTTTGTCTATACATAAGAAACATGATGGAGGCATATTCTTTTTCTGTATACAATACTTTTTTTCTAAATCTTTAAAACGTCTTCTCTTTTTTTTCTTCTTTTCTACCATTATTGTTTAAAACTTTCCTTTAGGGAGTCGGTGTTGCAGCATCACAGTATTTCACGGTCTGGTGCGCGGAGGCAGTTCTGCTAAACAGCTGGAGGCAGTGTAGCGTTTTCCAATAATTATGTCCACTTTTGTACATGTTTACTTAGTGGCAATTTCAGGCAAGAGCCCGAGGGAGGAAGGGAGGCTAGGCGTGCTGCTGTGCTAGCCTGGGCAGACATTCAGAGAGAGTTAAAGGCCACAGTGTTTAGCTTAACTAACTCCCTCTATTTCTACACCCCGGAGCTCGTGGGCATTCCAGTACGAGATATGGCAGTGGCGGTACATGGTTACTATGGGTGATCTTTTCCGCTTGATAATCTCTATTCGTAGCTGGTCTTCCTGCCATTTGGGGGAAGCAACCACCCCGGGAGGTGGGTCACAAACCCCGGCTAACACCCGGTACCCATCACGGCTGGATGGACAAGGGCTTGGGTTTTTATTAAGGAAAAGGGAGCCATTATACCTTCAGTCTGATGCGGAGCCGTGCGCGTGGTGGTTGGTGGCAGCTACCCGCCGGTGTGGTGAGGCGAGGTGGTCTCGGTGAGATGCCGCCGTTCACCACTCGGCCCATCACCCCAAAATAAACTCACCACGAGCGCAGGGGATTGTTTTATGGCCTAATTTCATTTGTATACTTGCCCTGTTCAGTTCTTGAGTCAGAAAACATCATATATACTCAATTTATGAGTATTTTTATGTATATTGCGTGCTCCACAACTGCCTTTAGGCAGTTGCCTGTTTTTGACAGCTCAACGTCTTTAAGTACGTCATCAATCTGCACGCTGAATGCCAAAACAGCTGATGGATGTCGCTAGGTCGTGAAGCATGGACGTTAGCCTCTCTGAATGTGGCCCCTGGGCTCTGTCTGTTATGCTATGTTAACCAAGGCTGTGTTGTGCTGTGCTTGCCGGGTCGCATATTCCCCAACTCTATGCGAGTATGTGGTTTCCGAGTCAAGACGCTTGGCTGTAAAAGTACGTGAAACTAAGACAGAGGTGGAGTTTCCCACTACCCACTCTCTCTTCTCTTTCCTCTCTCTCTCTCTCTCTCTCCCGTCAGTGCTCTGAAACTTTGTTATTTAGCTCCCTCGCATGTCACGTTCGATCAAATTCTCCTGCGGTGCTTATTATAATACCTTGTAGTTGTATTCAAAGTTCAGCTCTTCCTCCTTCTTCCATCCTTTCCTCACTTTCTCATTTCCTTTTCTCATCCTTTTCTCATTATGAATTATTATCCTCCATTTCATTTATTTTTTATTACTATTTTATTTATTTTTCTTTTTCCTTCTTGTTTTTCTCTCTCTCTTATACTCATCTTTCTAATGAACCTCATATTCTTCTTACTTTCTTTATTTTTCTCTCCTCTCTCTCTTCTTTTTTTCATTCTTCCTTACTTTTCTATTCAAAAATTTTTATTAAAAAATGAACAATTAACCATCTTCTCTTCTCTTCGTTTCCTAAGAATATCAGGTAATTACGAGCTGTCTGGTGTAATTCTAAGGAGAGGAAGAAGCAGGAAGTGAGGAGAGGATAAAGATCAAGTGGAAATATGAATAATTAATGTAAATGTGATGGAAAAGGAAAAATGGATAGTTCTTCACTTTATTATTAGTTCAAATAGACTCAATTCATGAGAGAGAGAAGGAGGAGGGGGAGACGAGAAAAGAAGTAAAGCAAGAAGAAAGTAAAGAGATAGAATCAACAAGAAGAAAAAGAAAAAAAATACGAATGGAAGGTCAGACTGAGTGTACTTGCACGTCAGATCCACGCTTACCTCCCTTCCTTTCCTCCGATTGCTCCCTCCCTTTCCTTTCCTTTCCCTTTCCTTCCCCCCTTTATCCATTAAAAATCAAACCTCCCTTCCCTTCATCTCATCTGTTAAATTTTTACTTCCTACCCCCCCATTTTTTTTTCCTTCTCTCTCTCTCTCTCCTCCCCTCTCTCTCTCCCCCTCTCTCCTTCTCTCTCCTCTCTCTCTCTCTCTCTCTCTCTCCTTTCTCTCTCTCCTCTCTCTCCCTCCCTCTTTTCTCTCTCTTCCTAGCTTTTCTATTCAAGAAATT
>JACEEZ010006752.1:356461-381461 GCA_016584305.1 Chionoecetes opilio
CGGTTAATGCTTAATAGTAGTAGTAATAGTCATGATGTTGAAGTAATATATTAGTAATGCTTAGTTTTATTTTGTTATTATTGTTATTATTATTATTATTTTTTATTGTTATTTTGGATTTTTTTTTTTTTTTTGTGTGTGTTGTGTGTGTGTGTGTGTGTGTGTGTGTGTGTGTGTGTGTGTGTGTGTGTGTTGTGTGTGTGTGTGTGTGTGTGTGTGTGTTGTGGTGTGTGTGTGATTTGTAGGTTTGTGATTTTTTTATTATTTGTAGGTTAAGTTTGTGTGTAAGTAATTTGTCTGAATTTTTCATTTTAAATTTTTTATTCATATTGTATATGGTTTTTCATATTTTGTTCATTTTAAATATTTCATGATTGTTTTGTCGTAAATATTTTCATAAGCTTAAGTGTTTAATAATGTTAAATGTATTCATACCTATATTGTTATTATATTTTTCTCATAATTTGGTCTCGTGTATTATTTTCGTATTTTTAGATACGAACTTTTCATAATTTTGTTTCCAGATGTCCTAACGTGATTTTCTTTTTTTTCCAGGTACTGGTGACGGTCAGAGAGAGAGAGAGAGAGAGAGAGAGAGAGAGATTACGTCTATCAAGAGCAATGGAAGGTAAGATTTTTAATGCATGTGTTTCAAACTTATTTCATGGAGTGTTTCCTACTTTAATTAATATACGAATTTTGATATGTGAGAGAGAGAGAGAGAGAGAGAGAGAGAGAGAGAGAGAGAGAGAGAGAGAGATGCACACACACACACACACACTCTCTCTCTCTCTCTCTCTCTCTCTCTCTCTCTCTCTCTCTCTCTCTCTCTCTCTCTCAATTTCACAGTGGATGAGTTTCAGTGACATGTCGTTCTGTCTCTTCACAAAACGCGTGTCTTGCATTGCCCTGCCCTGCCCTGTCTTCCCCTCTCCTGACACCCCCTCTCCTGACACCCCCTCTCCTGTCTTCCCCTCTCCTGACGCTGCAGTTGAGAGGGAAGCACAAATCAGGTCGCTCCCTCCCTCGCCCCCATGACCTGCCGTGTTTTAGGAGTGATTCACGAACTGCCTCGGCGTGTCGATATGTCAGTGATATTTGGCAAGGCAGTAATATGAATGCGACTGTTATTCCCTGACACAGCTGGATGCAAGACGGAAGGTGCGGTTGTTGTTTTTTATTTGTATTTTATTATATTTTATTTATGTTTAATCTTCTATGTTTAAAAGGTAATAGATGTAAATATAGCTAAAAAAAATGCGTTTGGGAGGATGGTGAAGCGTATACATAGGGCTTGGAATGAGACACGGGGAGTATATTTGGTGGTCGACAACTGAGATTTGTATAGGAAGAACATAAATGATTGGTCTCCTATATCATTCAGCTTCGTAAAATGATGTGATATTTTTTTTTTTTCTCTCTCTCTCTCTCTCTCTCTCTCTCTCTCTCTCTCTCTCTCTTCTCTCTCTCTCTCTCTCTCTTCTCTCTCTCTCTCTTTTCTCTCTCTTTCTCTCTTTTTCTTCTTTTTTTTTTTCTCTCTCTCTCTCTCTCTCTTCTCTCTCTCTCTCTCATCTCTCTCTCTCTCTCTCTCTCTCTCTCTCTCTCTCTCTCTCTCTCTCTCCTCTCTTTTCTCTCTCTCTCTCTCTCTCTCTCTCTCTCTCTCTCTCTTTTATGTGTGTTCGTATAGGAAGAACATAAATTATTGATCTCGTATATCATTCATCTTCGTAAAATGATGTGATAATTTTTTTTTCTCTCTCTCTCTCTCTCTCTCTCCTCTCTCTCTCTCCTCTCTCTCTCTCTTTTCTCTCTCATCTCTCTCTTTTTCTCTTTTCCTCCTCTCTCTCTCTCTCTCCTCTCTCTCTCTCTCTCTCCTCTCTCTCTCATCTCTCTCTCTCTCTGCTCTCTCTTGTGTGTGATAGGAAGAGCATAAATTGGTCTTCTATCATTGATCTTCGTATAATTATTTAAATAAGACGTTTTGATAGCTTAACATTGGCAAGGTTAGACAAGTAGGAATTAATATATCATGGCTGGCTGAATGCATGAATAAATTGAAGACTGATATTTACAGCACTACAACGCCATTACTTATGCCTTATTAAGTGAGTTTTTTTTTTTTTTTTTTTACTTAATGGAAAAGGAAAAAGTCTAGGAATGAAAAAATGATAAATGTCTAGGAAAAAAAAGGGTAAAAATAAGGGTAAATTTCCGGATGAATCTACGCCGGACTTCCTTTGGTGGACGAAACTATTTTTTTCTGGTAAATTTTGATGTGTTTTGAATGAATCTGCTAACCGTTTCTGTCGCAAATCACTTTTTTTTGTGTGTGACTTTCAACAAATATGAAAAAAAAACCATAACCGAATCTATATACCTAACCTAACCTTTACCTAACATAACATAACCTATACCTAACCTTACCTATACCCAACCTAACGTTTACCTAACTAAAACAAAACAAAAATGATTTGCGACAGAAACGGTTAGCAATTAGGTAATTCAAAACACATCAAACTCACCAGCAAAAAATAGTTTCGTCCACCAAAGGAAGTTCGGTGTTCATCTGGAAATTTACCGAGATTGATCGATATAGTTCGGGACGTGTCTTGATGCTTCTCTCTTCAAAGAATAAGATAAGTTTTCTGTAACATCAAGCTGTCGATCTTTGTCTTCAGTAATATATTTTCAGTGTTAACATAAGAAGCTGTGTTTTTTTTCTCTTTAAGGATGCATTTGATGTTGTTTTGTATGAGTGTGTGTGGTAAGTCGAGGGTTTCTCTCTCTCTCTCTCTCTCTCTCTCTCTCTTCTCTCTCAATCTCGTCTCATCTCTTCGTCTCTCGTCTCATCACTCATCTTCTCTTCTCATAGACAGTTTCTCTCTCTCTCTCTCGTCGTCTCTTTCTTCTCTCTCATGCTGCATGACCTCGTGTGATGTCTGTCTGGCCCATTTCCCCCTTTCTGCTAAATCTCTCTCTCTCTCATCTCTCTCTCTCTATCTCTCTCTCTCTCTCTCTCTCTCTCTCTCTCCTCTCCTCTCTCTCTCTCTCTCCTCTCTCTCTCTGCTCATGACTCTCTGATGTCTGCTCTCTGGCTCTCATTCCTCTCTCTCTCTCTCTGCCATTCAATCTCTCTCTCTCTCCTCTCTCTCTCTCTCTCTCTCTCTCTCTCCTCCTCTCTCTCTCTCTCTCTCTCTCTCTCTCTCTCTCTCCCTCTTTAACCAGTTTGCAAATTCCATGTGTGTTCCTCCCTCTATCAGACGAATCATTTACTTAATTAACATAAGGGCGGTGGCAGAGTGCGTGCGTCGCTCAGTGTGCACGCAAGGCTAGGTGGAGCAGGTTTTGGGGGCCTGTATCACTTAGGGCGTGGAGTGTCGGGGCGAGGGATGAGGTGAGAGCTTGATGGATGATCTGCGACTCTAGGGGCGTGGCGGCGTTAAGTGACCTTTGGAAGTCGACTGATTGATTGAAAACGGCTATTTATTATGCGGTTCAGGTATAGTTGCTTTGCGCGTCTTGGGGTAGAAGAGAGAGAGAGAGAGAGAGAGAGAGAAGAGAGAGAGAGAGAGAGAGAGAGAGAGAGAGAGAGAGAGAGAGAGAGAGAGAGAGAGAAAGAGAATTAGAGAGAGAATTAGAGAGAGAATTAGAGAAAGAGAGAGAGAATCTGGTACTACTTCGTCAGCACACACGTCGACTGATTGAAAACTGCTATTTACTGCACGGTTCATATCAGGGTAGTTGCTTTGCGCGGCTTGGGGTAAGGAGGAAGGAAGGGCGAGAAAGTAAAGAAACATTAAAACAGTAGGAATAAAGAAGAGAGAAAGAGAGAAAGACAGGAGGGAGGAAGGTCGGGAAACTATAGAAATATTAAAAACAGTGGACATGGGAAAAAAGGAATAAGGAAGAAAGGAAATATTAAGGAATAAATGAGAGAGAAGAGATGGAGACAGAGAGAAAGGAAAATACAACTATAGAACATTGAAAGCTGTAGAAATTGGTCAAAAAAGGAATAAGGAAGTAGGGAAATATAAAGGAATAAATGAGAGAGAAAGACAGAAAGAGAGAAAGATGGAGATAGAGAGAAAGGAAAATACAACTATAGAAACATTGAAAGCTGTAGAAATTGGTAAAAAAGGAATAAGGAAGAAGGGAAATATAAAGGAATAAAGAGAGAGAAAGACGAGACAGAGAGAGAGGTAAAAACAACTATCAAAATACTACTTTAACATTAACAGCAGAATAAATAGGAAAAAAAGGAAGAAGGGAAATGTAAAGGAATAAATGAGAGAGAAAAACGGAGACAGAGAGAGAGGTAAAAACAACTATCAAAATCTTAACAGCACACACGTAACCTTTGGGACTACCACAGCGACGTCCTCCCACCACTTCTACCACAGCAGCCAGGAATCAGTGACGGCCCATTTGTCTGTGTGTCCGTCTAACCGAGGCCGCCGAGATGACCCCGGTGGCCTCGGTCTAACGCCCCACCCAGCCTGGCATAAGGGTAAGGAAGGGTGCGGCTCCCCTCTCTTTAATTTATTGTCTTTTAACTTACCTGTTCACTTCATCCTATAATTATTATGTGATTATATCCTTTGTTTTTGTGTTACTTAAAAAATATTTAGATAGATTTTTTTTTTTTTTTTTGTGTGTGTGTGTGTGTGTGTGTGTGTGTGTGTGTGTGTGTGTGTGTGTGTGTGTGTGTGTGTGTGTGTGTGGAATGTTTTAACTAAAATCAGCAAGCCGGACCGCCCGGCCACTTTATTCTATTTCTGTATTTCTGTATTTCTGTACTTGGTATTCTGGTATTCTTGTCTCTCCCCCTCCTCCCCCCCCTCTTTGTAACTTCCCCACCTTTTCTCTCAATAAACTTCAAACTTCAAACTCCCCTCTCTCCCTATCCTTTTTACCTTCCTATCCTTTTTATTATCCCTTTATTTTATTTTATTATGCACCTCACCCTGGTTCTCTATCATTTTATATACTTTACTTCTATCTCTATACCTTCCCTTTACTTTTTGTTATCTTTATTTTATTTTATTATATCCCTTATCCTTGTTCTCTATCCTTTTTTTATTATTTTTTATTTTTTATAAACTTAATACATTGAAAACAGAAGGGGCGTTGATGTGCTAAAGTCCTGACTGGGACGCCAAGGACTATCTCTAGCAGTATTATATTTTGTTCATATCAATAATTATACAAATAATATGGAAAAAGTACAGCAATTCTCTACTATAAATAATACTGATAACAACTATACCTAATACAAATAATATAAAGAAAGTATACTAATACATATAATACTTTTTACCTGCCCTTTACTATTTATTATTCCTTTATTTTATTTTATTATCCACTTATCCTACTTCTCTATCCTTTTTACCTGCCCTTTACTATTTATTATTCTTTTATTTTATTTTATTATCCACTTATCCTACTTCTCTATCCTTTTTACCTGCCCTTTACTTTTTATTTCCCTTTATTTTTTTTATGATCTCCTTTATCCCTTTACTCCTAATCATTTTACTTTCCAGTCCTTCTCACGTCTACCTTCCTTCCCTTCTCATTAATCTTTTACCTTACTCTTTCCTCCCCTTCCCCCTTCCTTTATCACGTATTTCCCCTCTTCCTTTCCCTCTGTTATCCCTCTTTATCCTTTTTACCTTCTACATCTTCTCACGTCTACCTTTCCCCCCTTCTCATTAATCTTTTACCTTACTCTTTCCTCCCCTTCCCCCTTTCTTTATCACGTATTTCCCCTCTTCTTTTCCCTCTGTTATCCCTCTTCTATCCTTTTTACCTTCTACATCTTCTCACGTCTACCTTCCTCCCCTTCTCATTAATCTTTTACCTTACTCTTTCCTCCCCTTCCCCCTTTCTTTATCACCTATTTCCCCTCTTCCTTTCCCTCTGTTATCCCTCTTCTATCCTTTTTACCTTCTACATCTTCTCACGTCTACCTTCCTTCCCTTCTCATTAATCTTTTACCTTACTCTTTCCTCCCCTTCCCCTTCCTTTATCACCTATTTCCCCTCTTCCTTTCCCCTCTGTTATCCCTCTTCTATCCTTTTTACCTTCTACATCTTCTCACGTCTACCTTCCTCCCCTTCTCATTAATCTTTTACCTTACTCTTTCTTCCCCTTCCCCCTTCCTTTATCACCTATTTCCCCTCTTCCCCCTCTTCCTTTCCCTCTGTTATCCCTCTTCTCAATCCTTTTTACCTTCTACATCTTCTCACGTCTACCTTCCTCCCCTTGCTTTTAATCTTTTACTTCCCCCTTCTCTTTTCTCCCCTTTCCTTTATCTCCTATTTCCCCTCTTCATTTGCCTCCGCTATCTCTCTCCTCTAGCCTTTTTACTTTCCAGTCCTCACGTCTACCTTCCTCCCCTGGTCATTAATCTCTTACCTTACCTTTCTCTTTCCGGGAAATTTCCAGATGAACACCGAACTTCCTTTGGTGGACGAAACAATTTATTTCTGGTGAGTTTTGATGTGTTTTGAATTAATCTGCTAACCGTTTCTGTCGCAAATAAAAAAAATCTTTGCAACAAAAAGGACAAAAAAACGACAAATTGAACCTAACCGAACCTATACCTAACCTAACCTTTACCTAACATAACCTATATCTAACCTAACCTAATCTAACATAACCTTTACCTAGCTATATATATAAAAAAAAAAAAAAAAAAAAAAAAAAAATAACCTCTATCTAACTATAAAAAAATATAAAAAAAGATCTGCGACAGAAACGGTTAACAGAATAATTCAAAACGCATCAAAATTCACCAGAAAAAAATTGTTTCGTCCACCAAAGTGAATTCGGTGTTCATCCGGAATAATACCCTCTTTCCTTTCCCTTTCCTTTATCACCTATTTCCCCTCTTCCTATGCCTCTGTTCCTTCATCCCTTTCCTTCCCCTTCCCTTTATCATTTATTTCCCCTCTTCCTCTGCCTCTGTTCCTTCATCCCATTTTCCCTCTCAATTCTCCCTTCCTTATCACTCCTTCATTTACCTTCATCCTCTTATCCCTTTCTCCCTCCCTCTCTCTCCCTTTCTCCTCACCCTCTCTGGTTTCTGTTTCCTCTACCTGTCTCGCCGGGCAAAACTTGGATGACAGGTTGACTTTGGAGTTTGGACAGAGGGAAGTGAAGTTTAGGCGATCACTGTGGGAGAGGTGTGTCAGGTGGGAAATAGACACACACACACACACACACACACACACACACACACACACACACACACACACACACCACACACACACACACACACACACCACACACACACACACACACACACACACACACACACACACACACACACACACACACACACACACACACACACACACACACACACACACACACCCTTCTCCACCACACTCTCCACTCTTCATCTCTCTCTCTCTCTCTCTCTCTCTCTCCTCCTCTCTCTCTCTCTCTCCTCTCTCTCTCTCTCTTCTCTCCTCTCTCTCCCTCTCTCTCTCTCTCTCTCTTTAGGGGTTAAGGGGGGATGAGGAGGAGCCTTCAACTTTTCTATCCTTTTGTCTCACTTAAATAGTCACCTTAGAAAAAATATTGCTTTTTTTCTTGAATTTTTTTTTTTACAAACTTTTTCCTTGTACACAGTCACACACACATACATACATACACACATTTTGTTAGTCATCACTTTAGCTGGCCTGTTCCTTTCTTTTCTTTTTTTCTTTTTCTTTTTATTCTATTCTTTCTTTTTATTTTTTAAGTCTAAAGTTTAAAGTTTACTCAGCACACAAAGGCTGGGACTCGAGTAAAGCATTGCCTTGTACTCGAGTTTATTCCCTTGTCCTTCTTCCTCCCTTTGCTTTATTTCCATTACTTCTCCTTTAATTCACGTCTCTTTCTATGTACGTATTCCTTTAATCTTCTTCGTACCTCCTATTCCTCCTCTTTACATTTCCCTTTTTTATTCATGTGGCTAAAGTATCCCTTGTTCTTCCTCCTCTCTTTGTTTTATTTCCATTACTTCTCCTTTTATTCACGTCTAATTTAGTCTATTTAGTCACATGTCAAAGGAATACCCTAAGCTTTTTTTATTTATTTATTATTTTAATTTTTTTTTTACCCAAACTTAATCAGTGTTACGTCCTGCACCGATATTTTTTAAGAGAGAGAGAGAGAGAGAAAAAAAAAATCAAGGTTCAAAGGATTTTGTCAATATTTCTATTCTATTTTTTTCTTTGTTAAAATTTGTTTTGCTTTTCTTTGTCATTTTGAATTATGATCTTCGTTTGTCTGCCTTCAAAATTACTGTCGACTCAATCGGCAGTTTTTTCTTACGTTAGTTGACTATAAAATTCACGTAACGGATTCTAGCTGGAAAAGCGTAGATTTAAAAAAGAAGTCTGGAAAAACTGGTTCACAAATAGGGTGGTAAATGATTGGAATGGACTCAGTAGACAGGTAGTTAGTGCGGAGTCATTAATAGCTTTAAAGGGAGGCTAGATAAATTCATGGATGGGGATGAAAGGTGGATGTATGTAGTGTTAAGTAACAGGAACTACCTCGTGTAGGCCTCACAGGCCTCTTGTAGCTTCCTTATTTTGTTATGTTCTTATAAATCCGCCATTTTGCCTTTAATTTAATTGACTTAATCCCACCATATTTTTGTCCGTAAATTGACTATTTTTTTCTGTTTTGAATAATCTGTTAATCTGTCGTTTTTAACTATATATTTACTGTTACCTAATCCACCGTTTCTGCGCTGTTTCTTCCCGCCTCGACCATCTGTTTATGACCTTCACTTCACGTTCAAGAGCTCTTCACCCCCACAGGAATAAGGGACTAGCTAAGGGCGCCACATAAATCCTTCCATAGGTACCTTCATCGGGCCCATACAATACCCACCGCAATGAAGACGGATGAACGCCCTCGCCCACGCCCACACACACGCCCACATACACGCCCTCGTCCATACCCTCCGTCCACGCCTACAAACAATGTTTTTTTTTTTACATCACAAAGGACTGGCCAAGAGAGGACATGCCCTTTTTTTTTATCACAAAGGACTGGTCAAGACAAGACATGTCCCTTTTTCCACGCCCTTAATCCACGCCTTCACGGACTCCATCATGCGCGCCCACATTCTCGATCAAAGCCCCGGCGTGTGTCTTATGGTGACGACCCACACGACCCTCAATAGAGAAGGTCGTGCCCGGTTTTGAGTCACTTCGGCTGCCTTGCTGTTAGGTTAGGCAATGTTAGGTAAAGAGGGAAGGGGAAATAGTGTAGTATATAGTATGTTAGGTAAAGAGGGAAGGGAAATAGTGTAGTATATAGTATGTTAAGAACCTAGTTATTCACTTTCACGACGAAGTGGAGATGCTTCCTATATACGCGTCCTGCGAGATTGGATTCCTTTCCTTATACTTTTAAAACGATTAAAACCTATATGGTAAACTTTCAAATATTTTAAAACCTATATACTAAGTGAAGTGAGGTTAGGGAGGAAAATTGGAAATGGATGTTAAAAGGACAGAGGGAAGAATAGGGCGTTTGGGGAGTAAAAGGAAAAAAAGAAAAAGAAACTGAACTGGGAGAGATGGGAAAATACTCATATGTCAAGAACGGGACGGGAAAGGAACTGTTAAATGGAACGTAGGTGCCACATAGAGACTTACGGAAAAAAAGGTATCGGCTGCTTAAAAGGAAAGAAACACACACACACACACATGGGGGTCAAGCAGGGGCGTGACGGGGTATCTTAGTGTGTGAGGGCGCGGCTCTTTGCATGATGTCACTGGTTTCCCTTTCACTGACCTTACCATGAGCCGTGGTGACGTCAGCGGCCCGTGTTTGGTTCTCAGTGCGCGCCGCCCTCCTGGACTGTTATAAAGGGAGGGTAATGAAAGCCCTCACATGATCCAGCGACAGATATAATAATACTGATAATAATAATAATAATTTTCACCCGAAGGCATACAGTAAAATCAACAACATAATATAGTAGTATAGTAGTAGTAGTTTATTGACAAAGCATAACACAATACACACAAAAATCTATACAAAAGAACATCATATTTTGTTTTGTCCATAATAACACTAAAGAAACAAATAAACTTTGAGAGGAGCATATGAAATTACATATAAATATGAAGTACTTCATATACAAAATTGCACAACTCTCACAAATAAGATCTTTCATTGAATAATTCGCCAATACCAGAAAAGCTTAACGTTGGGTACCTTTCACGGCACCGGGAAGCCAATGGGCAGCCTATCAATACGTGAGAATACATACATGAGTAATTTGAGTATACATGCTTGAGTAAATGGATAAAAAGATGTGGATACTTGTACTTCGTCTTCACCTCATCTTCGTGTAGTTATTCTTCAGGAGGATGAGATCAAGGCGTGTTAAAGTGTGTTTGAAGACGAAGAAGACGATGCAGGAGTGAAGGGTGTGTCTATTATCGAATGAAAGGTATAGGAATATATTGGAGGATGTGCGAAGATATGAGAAATTAAGATACGAAAAATAGGAAGATTATTATTGTAGGAAAGGAATGATAGATAAAGATTATAAAAAAAGGAAATGTAAGAAACCGTAGTCGATGAAGTAAATTATTATCACACGAGACTATATAGAACAAATAAGTAATTAACGAAAGTGACGAAAATAAATACAAATTGATGATATTCTTATGTAAACACTAGCCGCAAAGCCGCACTCCGGGCGGACTTTTTGGCCAGCTCCTGCGGAGGGCTATTGGTGGGCCTTCGGCCCACCACCTGCGTTTGGTGGGCCTTCGGCCCACCAAACACAGGACTCTCCAGATAGCCCCTTCTAACTTTCATGAAATCATGGATGTAGAAATGTATATTAACGCCAACCCATTCACATCACCCCCAATCCATTCACTCACTCATTTATTACCCATCACCCCCCACCCATTCACTCACCCATTACTCATCACCCCCCACCCATTCACTCACCCATTACCCATCACCCCCCACCCATTCACTCACCCATTACCCATCACCCCCCACCCATTCACTCACCCATTACCCATCACCCCCCACCCATTCACTCACCCATTACCCATCACCCCCCACCCATTCACTCACCCATTAACCATCACCACACACCCATTCACTCACCCATTACCCATCACCCCCAACCTATTCCCTCACCCATCACCCATCACTCCCAACCCATCACCCCCCACCCATTCACTCACCCATCACCCCACACCCATTACCCATCACCCCACCCATTCACTCACCCATTACCCATCACCCTACATCAAGGTTTCCTCAATTCTCGCAAGCCACTTTTTTTTCCACAATTCTCGCTAATAGGCTGCTAAGAAAAAAAGAAAAAAAGTGATCGGATCATCTCATAAGTGGGCTTAAAACCTTCCCCTGGTCGACCCGATTCCAAAACTGTGCCATATGAGGGGATTCCGCCACAGGGGGCGGCACCCAGAGCGGACAGACAGACACACACACACACACACTTTCGCTTATATTATTATAGACTATTATTATGATTATCAGTATTATTATTATTATTAACATTATTATAATCATTATTATTATTATAATTATTATTACTAAGACATTATTTTTTTCTTCTTCTTCATTAGCGTATGTCGAATTTAGTCATAAATATGTAATGGAGAAAGATAAATTATTGCTGAAAAGACGTGATGTGTAATTAATTCACGGGCTGATCACGCGCTGGACACTCGATCTCCGGCTGTTACCCCGGCGTGAGGAGCTCAACGCTACCTCCACATGCTCGATGATTCCCGGCGGGGGACTCAACCTTCCGTAAAGATGGTAAAAGGTCCCATTTTCCTGCAGTACAACCAGCACAACCTGCACGTCATTTTCAAGAACAGACTGCATTTTTTTGCAGGGCTTCGTAAGACTCCTGCTGCAGCCCATCCTTCTCCTCTAAAGCTTCGTGCTTCTCCTCCAGTGAGGCGTGGTACTCCTCCTCAAGGCTGGAATACCTTTCCTGATGGAAATGTCCTCGAGGATGCTGCGGCGCGTTGCCAACAGCTCCTCTCTCTCCAGGCAGGTGCTGGGCAGTGGGCTCGGTGCAGCCCGCCAGCCACGCGCACCACGCACTGATCACTGCTGGAAAAATGAGCTGCGTTTTGAAATTAATTTTATTCTCTCCGTCTCATTGGTCGATGGATCCCCGAACAGGAACTACCGCGTGTAGGTTTCACGGCCTCTTGTAGCTTCCTTATTTTCTTATGTTCTTATGTCTCCTTGGTGGATGGATCCCCGGCGTGAGGAACTCAACCCTCTGTTTACTTGCTGAATGGTTCCTCCCCGGCGTGAGGAACTCAACCCTCTGTCTCCTTGGTCGATGGGTCCTCGCCTGGAGGAGTGTCACGGTCCCTCCACATGGACACCCTCCGCCACTTTGAGTTGACTTAAAACGTGATGGTATTGCGGGCATAGTCCAGCACGGCGTCGTACTTGAGCAGCGGGGCGAGGCCCATGATGAACTCCTGCTCGTGCATGGGGTCCCTCTCCAGCGGCGTGGCCAACAGGCGGCAGTCGTCGCCAATATCCAGGACGATGCTCTTGTGCATGCCGAGTGCCTCGCCGCTGCGCACCATCTCCTAGTGAAGATCACTGGACATGTGGATGCCTGGCGCCCCGGTGTCCACTAGCATCGTCATGGCCTCGGCTCTCTCGGTGTTCTCAACTGCCTTCACCGTGAGCACGTTGAGGCCCTGATCTCGGGGCATTTTCTTCACCTTGCGTCGCAGGCGTTCTGGCTTCCTCACGAAGAGGTCGCTGCCGTCGGCCACGAACACCTGCACCGCGTGGCCGCGCCGCAGGTGATTCACGTCCAGCACCACGTCAATGGGATTCGCCCCGGGTAAGACCAAGGCGGGAGTCTCCACCACCACGCCGCAGCCCAGGTCGATGGTGACGCTGTCCAGTTCCACCATGTGCAGCTTTCTGCGGCCATTCCATCCCTCAAAGTTAACGGCCTCGGTCTCCTCCCGGCCGGTGATGAGCCAGCCGCTTGGCCGCGCTCCACGAGAACGTGGTATCGGTGGAGCCGCAGTCAAACAGCACGCTGCACTTCTTGCCGTTCACTTTGCCCGTCATACAGCTCTCGTCGTTCAGGTACAGGCAAGGCAGATCGGCGCTGAGACGGGGCTTCTTGGCGGGCACCGAAGGAGGATCCAGCACGAGCTGGAGGGCCCCCGCCTCCTCGTTGCGCTCCCTCTTGCTCCGGCGCAGCTTGCAGGGTTCCGTCTTGCTGTAAATCCTCACGCGGTTCAGGCCCTCGGCGTCGTGGCCGGGGTGATGATCGAGTAGCCGTGGCTTCTTGGCGGCCACCACGGGAGGCTCCGGCACGAGCCGCAGAGTCCTCTCATCCTCGCCCAGCTTCCGCTTCCTCAGTTTTCTTTCCTGGCTTCGGTACAGGCCGTCAGCGTCGAGGCCTGCGGGACGATCGCCCAGCCGGGGCTTCTTCGTGGGCCCGGAGGGTCCTGAGGCAGACTCAGTCTGTGCCTCGTTCATCTTCCTCTTTTTTAACATTGAATTTCCTTGTTCAATCATTTTGTCTCAGGCCAGAGGCTTGTCACTGGTTTGTACAAAGGTCGCAGAACACCACACCCCGCAATATTAAGGATGATTTGTCCGTCATAGGTTAGGTTCCAAGCCATGGCTTGGAGGTTCGACCTGGTGAGGGGAGGTTGGAGTTAGGAAGAGTGGAACCTCGACCGTCATAGAGTCTATATTCTTGTCTATATACTCTATATACTAGTCCTTATTGACGCTGCAAAACACATTTTTTTGTAGTCTAGGGTGGGGGGGGAGGGAGGGTGGGGGGGAGGATGGAGGCAGGATCTTGGAACCCTTAGGGTGGGGGAGAGGAGGGAGGAAGGGTGGAGTTAGAGAGATGGAGCGCGGAGAGACCGTGGAGTACCGTGAATAAGCTATTATATTGTAGTAGATTATTATATTAATACTAGCCGCAAAGCCGCCCTCCGGGCGGACTTTTTGCTAGCTCCTACGGAGGGCTATTGGTGGGCCTTCGGCCCACCACCTGTGTTTGGTGGGCCGAAGGCCCACCAAACATGGACTCTCCAGATAGCCCCTTCTAACTTTCCTGAAATCATGGATGTAGAAATGTATGTATTCCCCCCACCCATTCACTCACCCATTACCCATCACCCCCCACCCATTCACTCACCCATTACCCATCACCCCCCACCCATTCACTCACCCATTACCCATCACCCCCCACCTATTCACTCACCCATTACCCATCACCCCCCACCCATTCACTCACCCATTACCCATCACCACACACCCATTCACTCACCCATTACCCATCACCCCCCACCCATTCACTCACCCATTACCCATCACCCCCCACCCATTCACTCACCCATTACCCATCACCACACACCCATTCACTCACCCATTACCCATCACCCCCTACCTATTCCCTCACCCATCACCCATCACCCCCAACCCATCACCCCCCACCCATTCACTCAACCATCACCCCACACCCATTACCCATCACCCCACCCATTCACTCACCCATTACCCATCACTCTACATCAAGGCTTCCTCAATTCTCGCAACCCACTTTTGTTTTCACAATTCTCGCTAATAGGCTGCTAAAAAAAAAAAAAAAAAAATGTGATCGGATCATCTCATAAGTGGGCTTATGACCTTCCCCTGGTCAACCTGATTCCAAAAATGTGCCATATGAGGTGTTTGCGCCACGGGGGGCGGAACCTATACCACACACACACACAGACAGACAGACAGACACACTTTCGCTTATATTATTATAGAAGACCTCCCAGAAATACTAGAAAGAAACGATACATTCATATTTAACCCCTTCACGCCAGATCTTTCCTTTGCTATAAAAAAATGTCTGTTGTTAGCCATAAAATTACGAAAAGTAACTGAATATACCAATTAGTTAGTCGACAAGGATACTAAACAGGTCATATCTATAAATTATTGCTTATATTCACTAAAAATCGTCTAATGGTACCCAAATTACAATGGAAATTACGTTCTGGGGTTCAAGGGACTAAGGTGAATGATAAAGTAGTGCAGTTTTTACGCTGCATCAATCACGGCGACAGGAGTGAGTCACGCTCCGGCCAGCTCGCCAAGCCAGGTATTAGGCTGATCATACCAGTAATTCAGTGACAGGTGTGTGGCGTGTACTTCCTGGGGTGTACACGGGTGATCGCGTGTGTGTGTGTATTCATCTAGTTGTATTCATCTAGTTGTATTTTACAGGGCCTGAGCTGCACTCGTATGGCCCCGTCTCCATATTAACATTCTTATCATTCATCCTTAGTGTTGGCCGAAGCCATTACCCCGGGCTAACACCCGGTACCCATTCACTGCTGGGTGGACAGGGGCTCGGGTTTTAAGGAAACAGCCCATCTGTCTCCGCTCCGCCCGGGGATCGAACCCGGGACTTCTCGGTTGTGAGCCGAGCATGCTACCTCTACCCTACGAAGTGTGTGTGTGTGTGTGTGTGTGTGTGTGTGTGTGTGTGTGTGTGTGTGTGTGTGTGTGTGTGTCTAGACCTGTAATGTATAAATAAAAGCTTTACGAATTTAATAACCAGTATCGGGAAAAGGAAGAAAAAGCTACAAAACTTACCTTTGTGAATGTAACAGAAAAATGGATATTTAAACAATGATAACAAAGAAAAAATACATTTGTAAAGGAAATACCTGATGGTGAAAAGCATGAAAAAAAACCCCGAAAGGCCTGAAAAAAATAGAAAATAGATTATTATAAGAACAAATAATAAAATGAGTTCTGTGAGAAAAATGAAACTTGATACGAAGATGGAATTCAATTATTTGACTTTCAATAAAAACTGTTAAGGTCACTGGATTCAGGAGGGGGAGTTTGGTTCTTACTCTGGCAGTGAGGGGTGCGAGGGGAGACGGGAGAGGAGGGGAAGGAAGAGAGGGGAGAGGAGGGGAGAGGGAGAGAGGGGAGAGGAGGGCAAGGGAGAGAGAGGAGGGGAAGGGAGAGATATGAGGGGAAGGGAGAGAGGGGAGGGGAAGGAAGAGAGGGGAGAGAGGCAGAGGAGGGGAAGGGAGAGAGGGGAAAGGAGGGGAGGGGAGGGGAGAGGAGGGCAAGGTGAGGATAAGGGAGAGAAAGGAAAAGGAGAGGGCGAGGTGAGGGCAAGAGATAAAAAAAAGGGAGGAAGAAAGGGAGATAGAAGAGGGGGAGATGAGGGCAAGAGGGAGTAAGAAAAAGAAGGGAGGGATAAAGGGTGACAGGAAGGCAAAGAAGATAAAGAAAGGGTGATAAAGAAGGCCAAGGCGATGTGAGGGCAAGAGAAAAGAAAAAGAAGGGAATGGAGAAGGGAGGATAGGCGAGGATAAAAGAGAAGAAAGGCAAAAGGTTAGACAAATGTGTGAGAGAGAGAGAGAGAGAGAGAGAGAGAGAGAGGAGGAATTGGAATAAAGGGGAAAGGAAAAGGAGTGACTGGAATTTAAGAGAGGAAGGAGAGGGGAATGGCAAGTGTACGAGTAAATAATGGAAAAAACAAACATTGGGAAAAAACAATGGACGAGAGAGAGAGAGAGAGAGAGAGAGAGAGAGAGAGAGAGAGAGAGAGAGAGAGAGAGAGAGTACAATCAGACTCCCCTAAGTCCCATGGGTCGTTCTATGTGAAGTCGTTCTAGAATAGTGGCGCGAAAGAGGACGACCAGCACGTGATGGAGGAGGAGAGGAGGAGGAGGAGGAGGAGGAGGAGGAGGAGGAGGAAGAAGAGGAAGAGGAGGAGGAGGAGGAGGAGGGAGGGGGAGGAGGAGGAGGAAAGGGATGAAGAAGAAGAGGAGGAGGGAGGAAGGGGAAGAAGTAGGTGGTAGTGGTGATGGTGGAAAAGGAGGAGGATTTCACGAAGTAGGAAAATATAAAGATTATACGGATCAAAACATTTAGGAAGAAGAGAAGAGAATGAGAGTAATAAAGAGAGAGAGAGAGAGAGAGAGAGAGAGAGAGAGAGAGAGAGAGAGAGAGAGAGAGAGAGAGAGAGAGAGAGAGAGAGAGTGTAATAAAGATGAAAATAAATCGACTAAAAAGTGAAAAAAACATCAAAGGAAGAAGCAGAGGCAGGAAGTATGTATTTTTTAAGTAAATGTTTAGAACGAAGAATAACTTTAAGGAAATACCAAGACAATAAGAACAAGAGAACACACGAGAGAACATCCATAAAAATATAAACAAGAACTTAAAGAATAGACTAGAGAAGAAGACAAAAAGAAGAAGTACCTGGTAGGAAGAACAATATAATGAACAATGGGAGAACAAAATAAGAACAAGAACACACGAGAGAGAACATCCATTAACAGATAAAGGATGATAAATACAAGAACATAAAAAATAGAGAAATAAAACACGAAGAAAAAAAAGTACCTGGTGAGGAGAACAATATAAAGAACAAAATAAGAACAAGAACACACGAGAGAACATCCATTAATAGCTAAATACAAGAACATAACCAATAGAGAAATAAACAAGAAAAAAAAGTACCTGGTGGGGAGAACAATATAATGAACAAAATAAGAACAATAACACGAAACAGAACATCCATTAACAGATAAATAGAAGAACTTAATAAAGAAGAATAAAGAAGGAGGAGACAAAATGAAGAAGAATTGGGAACCTGGAGGGAAGAACAATATAATGAACAATGGGAGAACAAAATAAGAACAAGAACACACGAGAGAGAACATCCATTAACAGATAAATAGAAGAACTTAAACAAAAAAATAAAGAAGACAAAAGGAAGACAGAAGAGGAGAGAGAGAGAAGACTAAAGGAAGACAGAAGAGGAGAGAGAGAGAAGACTAAAGGAAGACAGAAGAGGAGAGAGAGAAGACTAAAGGAAGACAGAAGAGGAGAGAGAGAGAGAAGACTAAAGGAAGCCGAAGAAAGAGAGAGAGAGAGAAGACAAAGGAAGACAGAAGAGGAGAGAGAGAGAAGACAAAAGAAGACAGAAGAGAGAGAGAGAGAGAAGACTAAAGGAAGACAGAAGAGGAGAGAGAGAAGACTAAAGGAAGACAGAAGAGGAGAGAGAGAGAGAAGACTAAAGGAAGACAGAAGAGGAGAGGAGAGAGAAGACAAAAGGAAGACAGAAGAGGAGAGAGAGAGAAGACTAAAGGAAGACAGAAGAGGAAGAGAGAGAAGACTAAAGGAAGACAGAAGAGGAGAGAGAGAGAGAAGACTAAAGGAAGACAGAAGAGGAGAGAGAGAGAAGACAGAAGAGGAGAGAGAGAGAGAAGACAAAAGGAAGACAGAAGAGGAGAGAGAAGACTAAAGGAAGACAGAAGAGGAGAGAGAGAGAAGACTAAAGGAAGACAGAAGAGGAGAGAGGAGTAGACTAAAGGAAGACAGAAGAGGAGAGAGAGAGAGAAGACTAAAGGAAGACAGAAGAGGAGAGAGAAGACTAAGGAAGACAGAAGAGGAGAGAGAAGACTAAAGGAAGACAGAAGAGGAGAGAGAGAGAGACTAAAGGAAGACAGAAGAGGAGAGAGAGAGAAGACTAAAGGAAGACAGAAGAGGAGAGAGAAGACTAAAGGAAGACAGAAGAGGAGAGAGAGAGAAGACTAAAGGAAGACAGAAGAGGAGAGAGAGAGTAGACTAAAGGAAGACAGAAGAGGAGAGAGAGAGTAGACTAAAGGAAGACAGAAGAGGAGAGAGAGAGAAGACAAAGGAAGACAGAAGAGGAGAGAGAGAGAGAAGACTAAAGGAAGACAGAAGAGGAGAGAGAAGACTAAAGGAAGACAGAAGAGGAGAGAGACGAGGAAGACTAAAGGAAGACAGAAGAGGAGAGAGAGAGAAGACTAAAGGAAGACAGAAGAGGAGAGAGAGAGAGAAGACTAAAGGAAGACAGAAGAGGAGAGAGAAGACTAAAGGAAGACAGAAGAGGAGAGAGAGAGAAGACTAAAGGAAGACAGAAGAGGAGAGAGAGAGAAGACAGAAGAGGAGAGGAGAGAGAAGACAGAAGAGGAGAAGAGAGAGAGAAGACTAAAGGAAGACAGAAGAGGAGAGAGAAGACTAAAGGAAGACAGAAGAGGAGAGAGAGAGAAGACTAAAGGAAGACAGAAGAGGAGAGAGAGAGTAGACTAAAGGAAGACAGAAGAGGAGGAGAGAGAAGACTAAAGGAAGACAGAAGAGGAGAGAGAGAAGACTAAAGGAAGACAGAAGAGGAGAGAGAGAGTAGACTAAAGGAAGACAGAAGAGGAGAGAGAGAGAAGACTAAAGGAAGACAGAAGAGGAGAGAGAGAGAAGACTAAAGGAAGACAGAAGAGGAGAGAGAGAGAAGACTAAAGGAAGACAGAAGAGGAGAGAGAAGACTAAAGGAAGACAGAAGAGGAGAGAGAAGACTAAAGGAAGACAGAAGAGGAGAGAGAGAGAAGACTAAAGGAAGACAGAAGAGGAGAGAGAGAGTAGACTAAAGGAAGACAAAAGAGGAGAGAGAGAGAGAAGACTAAAGGAAGACAGAAGAGGAGAGAGAGAGAAGACTAAAGGAAGACAGAAGAGGAGAGAGAGAGAAGACTAAAGGAAGACAGAAGAGGAGAGAGAGAGAGAAGACTAAAGGAAGACAGAAGAGGAGAGAGAGAGAAGACTAAAGGAAGACAGAAGAGGAGAGAGAGAGAAGACTAAAGGAAGACAGAAGAGGAGAGAGAAGACTAAAGGAAGACAGAAGAGGAGAGGGGAAGACTAAAGGAAGACAGAAGAGGAGAGAGAGAGAAGACTAAAGGAAACAGAAGAGGAGAGAGAAGACTAAAGGAAGAAGCAGAAGAGGAGAGAGAAGACTAAAGGAAGACAGAAGAGGAGAGAGAGAGAAGGGACTAAAGGAAGACAGAAGAGGAGAGAGAGAGTAGACTAAAGGAAGACAGAAGAGGAGAGAGAGAGTAGACTAAGGAAGACAGAAGAGGAGAGAGAGAGAAGACTAAAGGAAGACAGAAGAGGAGAGAGAGAGAGAAGACTAAAGGAAGACAGAAGAGGAGAGAGAAGACTAAAGGAAGACAGAAGAGGAGAGAGAGAGAAGACTAAAGGAAGACAGAAGAGGAGAGAGAGAGAAGACTAAAGGAAGACAGAAGAGGAGAGAGAGAGAAGACAAAGGAAGACAGAAGAGGAGAGAGAAGACTAAAGGAAGACAGAAGAGAAGAGAGAGAGAAGACTAAAGGAAGACAGAGAGGAGAGAGAGAGTAGACTAAAGGAAGACAGAAGAGGAGAGAGAGAGAAGACTAAAGGAAGACAGAAGGGGGAAAGAGAGAGAGAAGACTAAAGGAAGACAGAAGAGGAGAGAGAGAGAGAAGACTAAAGGAAGACAGAAGAGGAGAGAGAAGACTAAAGGAAGACAGAAGAGGAGAGAGAGAGAAGACTAAAGGAAGACAGAAGAGGAGAGAGAGAGAAGACTAAAGGAAGACAGAAGAGGAGAGAGAGAGAGAAGACTAAAGGAAGACAGAAGAGGAGAGAGAAGACTAAAGGAAGACAGAAGAGGAGAGAGAGAGAAGACAGAAGGGGAAAGAGAGAGAGAGAAGACAAAAGGAAGACAGAAGAGGAGAGAGAGAGTAGACTAAAGGAAGACAGAAGAGGAGAGAGAGAGAAGACTAAAGGAAGACAGAAGAGGAGAGAGAGAGAGAAGACTAAAGGAAGACAAGAGGAGAGAGAAGACTAAAGGAAGACAGAAGAGGAGAGAGAGAGAAGACAGAAGAGGAGAGAGAGAGAAGACAAAAGGAAGACAGAAGAGGAGAGAGAAGACTAAAGGAAGACAGAAGAGGAGAGAGAGAGAAGACTAAAGGAAGACAGAAGAGGAGAGAGAGAGAAGACTAAAGGAAGACAGAAGAGGAGAGAGAGAGAAGACTAAAGGAAGACAGAAGAGGAGAGAGAAGACTAAAGGAAGACAGAAGAGGAGAGAGAGAGAAGACTAAAGGAAGACAGAAGAGGAGAGAGAGAGTAGACTAAAGGAAGACAGAAGAGGAGAGAGAGAGTAGACTAAAGGAAGACAGAAGAGGAGAGAGAGAGAAGACTAAAGGAAGACAGAAGAGGAGAGAGAGAGAAGACTAAAGGAAGACAGAAGAGGAGAGAGAGAGAAGACTAAAGGAAGACAGAAGAGGAGAGAGAAGACTAAAGGAAGACAGAAGAGGAGAGAGAGAGAGAAGACTAAAGGAAGACAGAAGAGGAGAGAGAGAGAAGACAGAAGAGGAGAGAGAGAGAGAGAAGACTAAAGGAAGACAGAAGAGGAGAGAAGACTAAAGGAAGACAGAAGAGGAGAGAGAGAGAAGACTAAAGGAAGACAGAAGAGGAGAGAGAGAGTAGACTAAAGGAAGACAGAAGAGGAGAGAGAGAGAAGACTAAAGGAAGACAGAAGAGGAGAGAGAGAGAAGACTAAAGGAAGACAGAAGGGAGAGAGAGAGAAGACTAAAGGAAGACAGAAGAGGAGAGAGAGAGAAGACTAAAGGAAGACAGAAGAGGAGAGAGAGAGAGAAGACTAAAGGAAGACAGAAGAGGAGAAGAAGACTAAAGGAAGACAGAAGGGGAGAGAGAGAGAAGACTAAAGGAAGACAGAAGAGGAGAGAGAGAGTAGACTAAAGGAAGACAGAAGGGGAGAGAGAGAGAAGACTAAAGGAAGACAGAAGAGGAGAGAGAGAGAAGACTAAAGGAAGACAGAAGAGGAGAGAGAGAGAGAAGACTAAAGGAAGACAGAAGAGGAGAGAGAGAGAAGACTAAAGGAAGACAGAAGAGGAGAGAGAAGACTAAAGGAAGACAGAAGAGGAGAGAGAGAGAAGACTAAAGGAAGACAGAAGAGGAGAGAGAGAGAAGACTAAAGGAAGACAGAAGAGGAGAGAGAGAGAAGACTAAAGGAAGACAGAAGAGGAGAGAGAGAGAAGACTAAAGGAAGACAGAAGAGGAGAGAGAGAAGACAAAAGAAAGACAGAAGAGGAGAGAGAGAGAAGACAAAAGGAAGACAGAAGAGGAGAGAGAGAAGACAAAAGGAAGACAGAAGAGGAGAGAGAGAGAAGACAAAAGGAAGACAGAAGAGGAGAGAGAGAGAAGACTAAAGGAAGACAGAAGATGAGAGAGAGAGAATACTAAAGGAAGACAGAAGAGGAGAGAGAGAGAAGACTAAAGGAAGACAAGAGGAGAGAGAGAAGACTAAAGGAAGAAGTATCTGGTGGGGAGAACAATGCGTGAATAAAATATGAACAAAAATACACGAGAGAACATCCATGAACAGATAAATACATGAACTTAAAAACAAAAGAATACAGAAGAAGGAGACAAGAGGAAGAACAAAAAAGTACTCTGGGTTAGAGAACAATGGGAGAACATAATAAGAACAAGAACATCTATTAACTGATAAATAGAAGAACTTAATCAAAAAGAATTGAAGAGGAGACAAGAGGAAGAAGAAAAAACTGGCTTAGAGAACAATGCAGTGAAGCAGAAGCAGAGTTATCGTTCAAGTACCCTGCTCCCCTGCCTCACCCCTGCCTCCCCCCTGCCTTACCCTCTGCCTCACCCTCTGCCTCACCCTCTGCCTCACCCCTGCCTCACCCCTGCCAGGCCGTCGAGGGGAAGGAGAACAGCTCTTGAGGGCGTCTGAGGGGAGTCCGCGGCACTCTCCTCGCTTGAGTGGGCCGAGGGTAGCCAGAAGAAACCAGGGAGAAATAATACGGAGTGAGTGAGGGGAAAGAGGAGAGGGTGAGGGCAAGGAAGGGGAGGCAGTGTGAGGGGAAGGAAGGGGAGGCTGTGTGAGGGGAAGAAAGGGGGACAATGTGAGGGGAAAGGTGAGTGAGAGGAAGGAAGGGGAGGCAGTTTTTAGGAGAAGGAAGGGGAGACAGTGTAAGGGGAAAGGGGAGGAGGCATTGTGAGGGGAAGGAAGGGGAGGCTGTGTGAGGGGAAGGAAGGGAGGCTGTGTGAGGGGCATGAAGGGGAGACAGTGTGAGGGGAAGGAAGGGAGGCTTTGTGAGGGAAGGAAGGGGAGGCAGTGTGAGGGGAAGGAAGGGAAGACATGTGAGGGGAAGGAAGGGGAGGCAGTGTGAGGGGAAGGAAGGGGAGGCAGCATGAAGGGGAGGTGGCGTGAGGGGAAAAGGGGAGGCAGTGAGAGGGGAGTGGAAAGGGGAGTGAGTGAGGGGAAGGAAGGGGAGGCTGTGTGAGGGGAAAGGGGGATGGCAGTGTGAGGGGAAGGAAGGGGAGACAATGTGAGGGGAAGATAGATAATGAAGCATAGAATTAAAGCCATTGATTTGTTCATTTTGTGTCGAGAGTATCTAGAGGAAGGAAGGCTAAGAGGCAAGTGAGGGAGATCTATGAGAGAGAGAGAGAGAGAGACGAAGAGGAGAGAGAGAGAGAGAGAGAGAGAGAGAGAGAGAGAGAGAGAGAGAGAGAGAGAGAGAGAGAGAGAGAGAGAAGGGAAGAGGATGAAGCTAAGGAGAGATATAGTTAGTGATTTAAAAAAAAACTACATAAGCTGGATTAATGAGCAAGGTAGGGAGGAAAGATAGGGGAAGGGAACACGAAAGGAAGGTAGGGAGGGAGGGAGGGAAGGTAAGGAGGGAGGAAAGCAGGGGGGAGGGAACACGAAAGGGAGGGAGGTAGGGAGAGGGAGGGAAGGTAGGTAGGGAGGAAAGCTAGGGGGAGGGAACACGAAAGGAAGGTAGGGAGAGGGAGGGAAGGTAGGGAGGGAGGAAAGCAGGGGGGAGGGAACACGAGAAGAAAGTAGGGAAGGAGGATGAAAAGAGAGAGGTAGAGGGAAGGAAGGAAGACTGGAATTCCAAATATACTTACTATAATAACACTAAGAAGAAAAATATATTATATAGTAAGGGAAAGAGCAAGGTTTAGGAAGCTGTCCAAATGAACTTCCATACTACTACTACTACTACTACTACTACTACTACTACTACTACTACTACTACTACTACTACTACTGCTGCTGCTGCTGCTACTACTACTACTACTACTACTACTACTACTACTACTACTACTACTACTACTACTACTGACTACTACTACTACTACTACTACTACTACTACTACTACTACTACTACTACTACTACTACTATTACCACCACCACTACTACTACTACTACTACTACTACTACTACTACTACTATTACCACCACTACTACTACTACTACTACTACTACTACTACTACTACTGCTACTACTACTATTACCACCACTACTACTACTACTACTACTACTACTACTACTACTACTACTACTACTACTACTACTACTACTACTACTACTTTTTTAACATCACAAAGGACTGGCCACTACTACTATTACTACTCCTACTACTACTAATATTACTACTACTACTACTACTACTTCTAGCGCCACCACTTCAACCACTACTACTACTACTACTACTACTACTACTACTACTACTACTACTACTACTAACTACTACCACTTCTACTACTACTATATACTACTACTATTTCTAGCGCCACCACTACCACCAGTACTACTACTACTTCTACTTTTTTTTTACATCATAAAGGACTGGCCACTACTACTACTACTACTACTACTACTACTTCTTCTTCTTCTTCTTCTTCTTCTTCTTCTTCTTCTTCTTCTTCTCTTCTTCTTCTTCTACTACTACTACTACTAGTAGTACTACTACTACTGCTACTACTACTACTACTACTGCTACTACTACTACTTCCACTACTACCACTTTCACTACTACTACTTCCACTACTACTACTAATACCACCACCACCACTACCACTACTACTACTACTACTACTACTACTACTAACTACTACTACTACTACTACTACTACTACTACTACTACTACTACCACCACTACTACTACTACTACCATAAGAGACAGTCACGGTCACTTAGGTCTGCTAAATGTCCGGCAAAACCACGTTAATACGCCCTCACACTCCCTCCCTTCCCATCACGTACGGTTCAGGTACGGTACGTGA
>JACEEZ010006752.1:383961-396461 GCA_016584305.1 Chionoecetes opilio
GGAGAGAATATGATGATGGGGAGAGGGGGAGGATGAGATTGAGAGGGAGGAATAAAATGAGATGGGAGCTGAGGGGAGTTTAGGGAGAGAGAAAAGGGGAGAAAAGGAAGGGAATGGAGAGGTAGTGAAGGGGAGAGAAACTAGGGTTGTGACGTGTGTGTGTGTGTGTGTGTGTGTGTGTGTTTCGTCTTGTCATTCTCACTTTTGTTATTCAGCTTATAATTTTTTGTTGTTGTTGTTGTTATGATGACTCACTCACCTCATCCTCACGCCACTTGACACATATTTCCTTCTTAAAGTGATGTACTTATTACCTTCAATAACCTTCAATACTCTATGGAAACAAGAGTATACAAATCCTTATAAGTAAAATATGCAAGAAAATACATATTGATTGAAGTAAAAAAAAAGAAATCGGAACAAGGATAACGCCTAGTAGAATATACAAATAAATATTCACATTGACTGAACTCTCAAATGAAAATCGGAACTTTTTTTTTTTTTCGAAGAGGTTTTCTATAGTTTTATTTTTTATTTCTATCCTATTATTTTCCAGAAAGTTTGACCGCCTCCACACTTACTCTCTCATGTTTATTCTATTAATGTGTTTTTGTAGTCGTTTAAATCCTCGCATATCGTACCGACGCCCTTCCCTTATCGCCTGTACACCTGTCCTGCCTCCCTTCGCCACCCTTTTGTTGCCCTCTCTCTCTCTCTCTCTCTCTCTCTCTCTCTTCTCTCTCTCTCTCTCTCTTCTCTCTCTCTCTCTCCTCCTGCCGTTCCCTTGGCGCCGCTCCCTTCCCTCCACCTGGCCTCCTTTTCCCTCCACCTGGCCTCCCTTCCCTCCACCTGGCCTCCCTTCCCTCCACCTGGCCTCCCTTCCCTCCACCTGGCCTCCCTTTCCTACCCCTCCACCTGGCCTGCCTTTCCTTTTCCCTCCACCCTCCACCTCCCTTCCCTTCCCTCCACCTAGGCTCCTTTTCCCTCCACCTGGCCTCCCTTCCCTCCACCTGGCCTCCCTCCCTTCCCTCCACCTGCTGGGTAGCCGTGCGCGCGGGAGTCAACACAAGACACAAACAGGTTGGTAAACAAGGCACAAGAGGTACTAACTGGCGCCATACAGGGCTGTGTGGCGGCCTTTCACGACCATACTAGAGAGAGAGAGAGAGAGAGAAGAGAGAGAGAGGAGAGAGAGAGAGAGAGAGAGAGAGAGAGAGAGAGAGAGAGAGAGAGAGAGAGAGAGAGGGGAAGGAAATAGAGGAATGAGAGAGTAGAGGAGAAAAAGGAAAAGAGAGGAAAATATGAAATGAAAAAGAGGATAGAAAATAGAAAAAATATAATAGAGGAATTTAGAGAGAGAGAGAGAGAGAGAGAGAGAGAGAGAGAGAGAGAGAGAGAGAGAGAGAGAGAGAGAGAGAGAGAGAGAGAGAGAGAGAGGAGAGAGAGAATGTTTCCTTTTCAACTTAAATGTGACTTTTCCTCTATTCATTATTATTATTATTATTTTTTTTTTTTTTTTTTTTTTTTTGTTTTTTGAGAGGGAGAGAGAGAGAGAGAGAGAAGATGTTTCCTTTTTCAACTTAAATGTGACTTTTTTTTCCTCTATTCATTTATTTTTCATTGCAAGAGATAAATAAACTTGGTGTAGCTATTGTAGAATTTCTCTGTAATTGGTTTTATCTCATATTTACGTTTTTTTTCCATGTAAAGTTCTTTGTTTGCTCATAGTTCATATTTGTGATCTCCTTTGTAGCTACTGTATGTAAAAAAAAAATTCCTTGCTTATGAAAATTTCTGACAAACAAATATCAGTTTTTTTTATTATGTATATACCGTCAATTTTTTTTATCTATGTGTAATTTTATCACTTAATTCTTCTTTGATTCAACATTTTTCTTTCAGCTTAACTTCTTTCACACCTCATTCTATCTCTCTTAACTCCTCTCCCTTCTAACTCTTCTCTCGGTCATTTTTTTTCATGTCATCTATAGCATTCTCGTATTCTCTCAATTTTTCTTTTATTTAACATCTCATTTTCATCTTTACTTCTTTCACCTCTCATTCTATATCTCTTAACTCCACTCTCTTCTAAGTTAACTCCCTCTCCCTTGTACTTCTCATTCTATCTCTCTTAACTCCTCTCCCTTCTAAGTTAACTCCCTCTCCCTTGTACTTCTCATTCTATCTCTCTTAACTCCTCTCCCTTGTAAGCTAACTCTCTCCCTTGTATGTACCTCTCATTCTATCTCTTAACTCCTCTCCCTTGTAAGCTAACTCTCTCCCTTGTACTTCTCATTCTATCTCTCTTAACTCCTCTCCCTTCTAAGTTAACATCTCATTTAAGTGGTCACCTCTCACTCTTCCCTCACACCTCACTTCCCACGCGGCATAACTTAAGGGCGGAGGAACCATCACCTTCAGGAACCCCAAATATTGTTATCATTAATTTTATGCTCGATCAGTTCTTGTTACTTTCACCGCTACCATTTTAGGGACTGCGCGTGATTTGGCGGTTTGTGACGCCGTGGACAGGTAGCAGTGTAGAAGGGGATGTAGTAGTGGTAGTAGTAGTAGTAGTAGTAGTGGCTACCCAGCAGGTGGAGGGGAGGGGAGGGAGGCCAGGTGGAGGGAAGGGAGGCCAGGTGGAGGGAAGGGAGGCCAGGTGGAGGGAAAAGGAGTAATAGTAGTAGTAGTAGTAGTAGTTGTTGTGATAGTAGCAGTAGTAGTAGTAATAGTAGTAGTAGTATAGTAGTGGTGGTGGTAAAAGTCTTAATGTTTGTGTCTATCTGTCTGTCTTTTTGGAAGGAAATTTGAACGCGAAATGCTCTCTCTCTCTCTCATCCTCAAATCGTCCCTCTGTCTCTCCCCTCCTCTCTCTCTCTCTCTCATCCTCTCCCTCCTCTCTCCTCTCTCTCTCTCTCGCTCACTCGCTCTTCACCATCATCGGCTCCTCCTCTCCCCTCACTCCTCTCTCTCTCTCTCTCCATCTTCGTCGTCCTCCCCCTCTTCTCTCTCGTCTCTCCCTCCCTCTCTCTCTCTTCCTCCTCTCACACTCCTCTCTCTCTCTCCTCTCTCTCTCTTCCTCTCTCTCTCTCTTTCTAATGATATAGAACAAAGAAGATAAAGTATGAGCGGTAACTCATGGGAATTATGAGAGAGAGAGAGAGAGCGAGAAGAGAGAGAGAAAGAGAGAGAGAGGAGAGAAAGAGAGAGAGAGAAGATAAAAGAGAGAGAGAGAGAGAGAAAGAGAGAGAGAGAATAGAGAGAGAGAGAGAGAGAGAGAGAGAGAATAAAACATTACGTGTTCAATTTTCCTTAAAAGGTCGTGGGGGTGTCAGCCGTAGAGGGACAGAGACGGGTAGAGGGGAAAAGAGAAAGGAGGGGAAAAGGGAGGGGATCCAATGACGCCAGGACCCAAGGGAGGAAGAAAAGGGGGGGAGGGAAGAGGGGAAACAGAGGGGCGGGGCGGCGGAGCAAAGGGGTCTTGGGTAATTAATGAGCCTTGAGAGAGAGAGAGAGAGAGAGAGAGAGGAGAGAGAGAGAGAGAAGAGAGAGAGAGAGAGAGAGAGAAGAGAAGAGAGAGCGAGAGAGAGAGAGAGAGAGAGAGGGATAGAAAAGGTCGGCTGAGACAGAAAAAAACAAGACAGTTGGACGTAGGGACAGAGAAATGTATACAAACAAAAGTCAGATTAACAGAGATTGACGAGGGGGGGGGGTGGGGGGTGGGGGGGGCATGGAGAGCAGATGAATAATAAATATAAAACCAAGGAAAGAGACTGTTTGAATAGATAGACAGATAGAATAGATAGATAATAGAGTTAGACATGCAGGTATAATAGAGTATAGTATAGACAGACAGGCATACTATTATATATTTTAATCTAACTGGTTCAAAAATAGGCTGAAAGACAGATGGACTGAACACACACACACACACACACACTCACACTCACACTCACACACACACACACACCACTACACACACACCCAGCACCACAGCACCACACTCACCACACAACAAACACACACACACACACACAGCTCACACACACACACACACACACACACACTAACACACACACACACAACACACACACAGAACCCAACACACACACACACACACACACACACACACACACACACACACACACACACACACACACACACACACACACGTGTTTTCAAGGCCCAGCACAGTAAAATTAATGAACGTTTGTAGTACACGTACGTACAGAACAAGGAAGAGGGAGAGAGGAAAGGGAAGAGGCGAGGGAGATGGTATAGGCTTGTAGAGAAAAGAGGGGAGAAGAGAATTAAAGAGAAGGGGAGAAAGGAGAAGGAGGGAAGGTAAGGCTAGGAAAGAGAGAGAAAAGAGGGAAGAGAAGGGGAGAAAGGAAAAGCAAGGCAAGGTAAAGCTAGAAAAGAGAGAAAAAAAGAGGTACCGTGAAATTGGAGAGAAGAGAGACTAGGAGAGAGAGGAAGAGAAGATAGATGATAAAGGAAGAGGTCGAAGGGGAAGGTGGAAGAGAGGAAGAGAAGATGAAAAAGAGAGAGGACGAAGGGGAAGGAAGGTGAGACGTCTTGAAAGTGAAGAAGAGGGATTTGAAAGTGAAGACAGGGAAGAGAAAATAGAAAAGAAGAGAGAGAAAGAGAAATAGGGGAAAAGGGAAGGAAGGTGAGACGTCTTGAAAGTGAAGAAGAGGGATGGGAAAGTGAAGACAGGGCAGAGGAAAGGTGAGGGAAATAGACTAAATAGTGATTATAAAAGAGGTACGAAGGGTAATTAAGTTGAGTACTTTCTTCAATGTGAGAATAGGTGATTGGTAAGTTGTGAAAAAGTGATGGGACATTGATGAAGAATTATTTAAAATAGAGAAATTTTATGGTAAGTTGAAGGAACATGGCAAGTAAAGTGTGAGTGGCTACACAGCAAACAACTTATTTGTCTATGTCATCCAATCGGCGCCAGTAATGCCGTGTTGTGTTCCTTCCCGCGGTGGTGACCTTACCCGTGCGTCTTGTGGGAACCCTCGGCGGTGTAGAGGAGGGGCGGTGCTGCTTGCCTGAGTGGTGGTTTCTAAAGATGCCTAGCGGAATAATAATAATGAGGAGGATGATAATACTAATACTAATTTTATTTTATTCTCACCCGAAGGCATACAGGAAAAAATAATAATAACAACAAAATATACAGACATGAGGGAATGAACTTAAGTACTAAAGGAAATAAAATATAAGTTAGTAGTGGTGTGAGGAGATGGATGTAATAGTAAGCTCGATAGATACTGTTAGGGATACTAATAGAATAGGTTAGGTATATGCATGGTAAAAGATGGGTGACAGAATTAAGATAGACAAAAAAAAACATAAAATAGATTAGATTTTAGACAGTTTTAGATTAGACAAAAAGCAGAAATAGACAAAATTTTAGGCCGTTTTGAATTATAAAAAAAATAGAAATTGACAAGATTTTATATTATTTTATATTAGACAAAAAAACAAAAAAATTGAAAGTTTTTAGACAGTTTTGAATTAGACAAAAAATAGAAATAGACAAGAATTTATTTAGACCGTTTAAAATTAGACCAAAATATACAAAAGTAGACAAGATTTTAGACTGTTGTAAATTGGACAAAAAACTGAATTAGACAAGAATTCTGAAAGTTTTAATTAGACAAAAAACAGAAAGACAGAATCTAGACAGTTTTAAATTAGACCAAAAACCAGAAGTAGACAATATTTTAGACAGTTTTAATTAAGACTAGGTTAGATCAATTTGTGTCAGAAGATTGAAGTAGATAAAGTAGATAGATAAATAGGGTAGATAAATAGGTAGATGTATAAGTAGATAAAGTGCTTGAGAGGAAGGAGGTAAAGGGAAGCATTGGGAAGGAGCCTCGGGGAGAGAAAGAATTGGGGAAGGAGAGAGGGGAAGCATGCCTGAGGGGAACAAGGGAGAGAAAACGAAGGGGGAGGGACTAATGAGGGGGAAGGAAGAGGGGAAGAAGAGGGGAGAAAGAAGATTTTAAGACAAGGAGAGCTTTGAGGAAGGTGGAACAAGGGGTAATGATGAAGAAGGGGAGAGAGGGGCTAGAAGTAGATGATAATGATTAATTATTGATGATGATTATTATGACTACGTCAGGTCTCTATACTTATGATGCAGGCCGATCGGGGACTTGTAGGAAAATATATGACTCCTTACCTTTGTCGATGAGTAGGAATGAAAATTAACAATACATGAAAATATTTAGTCTGTACTAACTGCAATGATATGCTAGTAATCGAGATGAAACGAAGAAAGGAAACCCAAGACACTACAAGAAACAAATGGCAGTGTTTATGTTCATTATGTATGCTTGCTCTTTTTCTTCTGGGTCTCATCACTACTTGACTACTACTACGACTACTACTACTTACTACTCCTGATACTACTACTACTTACTACTACTACTACTACTACTACTACTATTCTCACTATTACTACTATTACTACTTACTACTACTACTACTGACTTCTACTTCTAACTTCTACGCTACTACTACACTCTACCTACATATACTACTACTACTACTACTACTACTACTACGACTACTACCACTACTACTACTACTACTATTACTACTACTACTTCTACAATAACTACTACCTTTATTATTGCTCAACTACTACAGCTACTACTACTACTACTACTACTACTACTACTACTACTACTACTACTACTACTACTACTACTACCACCTGCTGTTACTACTAATACTTATGATAGTTGCACAAATACGGTCAAAACAAAATACACACACACACACACACACACAATGGCTTTGGTAGTTCACATTGAGTTTATATGAAAATGACGTCTTTCCCCCTGTGTGGCAACATACGTGTATTGAACGGGTATTGGGTGTATTTATAGTCAACTGCTTCATTTTTCCCCTCACACAGCCGTTTTGCAAGTTTATAGATAGTCATTTTACACCCTCTCGCTCACCACCCTTCCCCCTCTCCTCCTCTCTCTCTCTCTCTCCGCTCCTTTTCTCTCTCTCTCTCTCTCTCTCTCCTCTCCTCTTCCTCTCTCTCTTTTCCCCTCTCTCTTCCCCTCTCTCCCTCTCTTTCCACCCCTCCTCTTCTCTCTCCCCTCTCCTCTTCTCTCTCCTCTCTCTCTCTCTGCTCTCTCTCTCTCTCTCTCTTCCCTCTCTCTCTCTCTCTCTCTCTTTTTCCTCTCTCTCTCTCTCTCTCTCTCCCATCCTTCTCTCTCTCTCTCTCTCTCTTTTCCCTCTCTCCTCTCTCTCTCTCTCTCTCTCCTCCTCTCTCTCTCTCTCTCTCTCTCTCGTATGGTCAGCTACAGTGACTCACTCACTCATATTTTTTGCCTATATTTTAGCATGTAAAATAAGCTTGACATGTAGACAAGTCTACCAATTATTATACGTATTTTGCTGTAATAACCACTACCCTGTGGAAAATAAATGAATTTGAATTTGAATTTGAATGAACTCTCTTTCCACACACCCTTCGCTCACCACCCTTTCCTCTCTCCTTCCTCTCTCTCTTTTCTCTCTCTCTCTCTCTCTCTCTCTCTCTCTCTCTCTCTCTCTTCTTTTCTCCCCTTCCCCTTTCTCTCCTCTCTCCCCTCTCTCTCTCTCTCTCTTCCCCCACATTGATTTTATTTTCATCACTCAAAAATGTTTCCAATTACGTTACTTTTTCCTCATCTTTTGATTTGTTTTCTTTAAATGACGATGTAAATACGTAGTAAAAATAAGAATAATCATAGGAAGAACAAGAATGATAAGAACAAAGCAAGGGACAGAAGAAAGAGAGGGTGAGAGGGAGGGAGGGAAGGGGAGAGGGACAGAGGGAGAGTAGAGGGTGAGGGGGAGGGAAGGGAAGGGGGAGGACCTGATAACTGAGACCTGAAAGAGAATATGGAAGGAGTAACCCGAGGAGAGAGAGGAGAGAGAGAGAGAGAGGAGAGAGAGAGAAGAGAGAGAGAGAGAGAGAGAGAGAGAGAGAGAGTAAAATATTTGGGGATAGAGATAAACCCCAATAGGAGGAAGTGAAAAGAAGGGAGAGAGGCAAGGGGCAGAGAGAGAGAGAGAGAGAGAGAGAGAGAGAGGGGGGGGGCAGGTTGCGTGGGGGGAGGGACAATGCAATAAGTGATATGAAGATAGGGGGAAGGAGGGAAGGGAAGAAGGCAAAGCATGTAGTAGATAAAGTAGGAGTGGAGGTAGATAAGAAGGGGGCGTAGAAATGGTGGAAAAGAAGGAGAGAGAGAGAGAGAAAAGAGATGAGAGAGGAGAGATGGAGGGAGAAAGAAGGGGAGGAAAGAGAGGGAAAAAGGAGGGCAGGGAAAAAAAAAGAGAGAAGGAAAGGGGAAAAAAAATGGAAGGGAAATTTAAGAAAAAAGAAAGAGAAAACCAGAGAAAAATAAAAGAACAGAAAGCGAATCAGAGAGACAGGGAAAAAAAAAAAATATTTACTGAAATAATGACCAAATTTGACGAATTGACCCATAAAATTTAAAAAGATTAAAGTAAGGAAACTAATACAGGGAAAAGGAAAAAGACCCACGAAAAAGAAGGAGGAAGAAAATAAGGAGAAGAAAAAAAATCGGAAGAAAAAAAAATACAATAAGGAATGAAAAAAACAAACATAAGGAGGAGAAGGGAAGAAAAAGGAGAGAAAGATAAGAAAGGGGAAAGAAAAAAAATAAAGTAAAGGACATGAAGAACTAAACGTAAGAAGGAAAGGGGTTTGGAAAAGAAGACAAGAGAAGGAAAGAAGGAAGAGAAGAGGGAAGAAGAAGAAAATACATGTAAACGAACCAAAGAGGAACATTTAAAAGATAAGAAGGAAGAGGAAGGAAGAGAAGGACGAAGGAGGAGGAGGAGGAACAAAGGAAGAGGTGGGGGTGCTGGGGGGGGATAGGAGTCTTTGGGGGGGAGGGGGTTGTGGCAGGCAGGGAGGGGGGTAGGGGTAGGCTGACAAGGAAGGGGGTGGGAAGTTGTGGCAGATGAAAGACCAAGATAATATAGTGGTCGTGATGGAGTCGTGTATTGGAACGACCACTACGACCACTACGACCATTACGACCACTACAGTGAATTCAACGGCGGCAGGTCGTGATAAGCGGGGAGATGAGGGAGGGAGAAACGATCTCTCAAAGGGGAGCGGGAGATTAGGAGAAGGAGATAGTAGAGACGTGTTAAATGGGAGCAGATGTAATGGAGGTGAAGAGAGAGAGAGAGAGAGAGAGAGAGAGAGAGAGAGAGAGAGAGAGAGAGAGAGAGAGAGAGAGAGAGAGAGAGAGAGAGATTTTGCGTTCAAATTTCCTTTAGAGAGATTATGAAGAGATTAATTAACAGTATAGATGCAACGTGGCTAAAACAAAGCGTGTGTGTGTGTGTGTGTATGTGTGTGTGTGTGTGTGTGTGTGTGTGTGTGTGTGTGTGTGTGTGTGTGTGTGTGTGTGTGTGTGTGTGTGTGTGTGTGTGTGTGTGTTAAAAGTAAAGTAGGTCAGTCAGAAAACTTATCTATCATCTTAAGTATGTCAGTCAATCTGTAAGTCTGTGTGTCAAGCAATAAGTCAGCCAGTCAGTCGATATGTCTTCTTCACTGTGTTTGTAAGTTTGCAGCTCAATGTGTAAGTCTGTCAGTCAGTCAATTAGGAAGTCAGTCATACATTGTCGCCTGAAGCCGTCTTTGTGTTAATCCTGTTAAGTCACACACCATCTTAACCACACACACACACGCACAGCCACAAGCACACGCACACGCACACGCCACACGCACACACACACACACACACACACCACACACACACACACACACACACACACACACACACACACACACACACACACACACACACACACACACACACACGAAACACACACACACACACACACACACACACACACACACACACACACACACACACACACACACACACACACACTAAGCCAGGACACGTGTTAGCAGCTCTAGGTGTTCTCGGCAATCCTCTGTGTCATTGTTTTGCGAGGGAAGCCACGGCGGGTGCAACACAGGGCTTTCAAAATTATGTATTATTATTATTATTATTATTATAGAGGTATATAGGTATTATCAATTACTTGCTTCAGTATTTAAGTTCATTCCCTCGTCCATATATTATGTTTTTTTTTCTTGTATGCCTTCGGGTGAGAATAAAATTATTATTATTATTATTATTATTATTATTATTATTATTATTATTATTATTATTATTATTAAGAGGTCACCGTCCTTACTGCTGGGGGTCAGGTTATGATAGTAATAACAATAATAATATGATGTTTCCAATAATTATAAGTTCATTTCATATATTTTATAGTTTGTTTTGAAAGTTTTTTTTTGCTCTAGGTCCTTTTTTGCTTCCTTTCTTCCTTTCTTTGCTTTTTCTTGCTTCTCTTCCTTTGCTTGCTTTCCTTTTCTACCCTTATGATGAAAAAAAAAAAAAAAAAAAAAAAAAAAAAAAAAAAAAAAAAAAAAAAACATTAAATTTATTTCGTAGTTTTGTTGAGACAAGTGCAAGATTTTTTTTATTTTCACCCGAAGGCATACAGTAAAAACAACAACAACATAATATACATACACGGTAAAGGTTATGTAGGGGAGAGGGGGCAGGAAGGAAGGAAGAAGGAAGGCGGAAGAAGTGCAGTGAAGAACCAAGGAAATACGAGTAAAACAAGTACAAGTAAAATAAGTAAACAATGATATGTAACAAATGTAAACAAACGTAAAACAATGTAAACAAAGAAATACAAGTAAACAAGTAAACACAGATGGAATGATACTGTCGAGGTTGTTTTATATTATATTTTTATTTACACAGGAATTAAAATCAGTTACATATAGTCACAGTTGGCTTAAAAGATAGATGAATTAAGACAATAATGATAACTGTTAATCTGTTAATGGTAACTAAAGAAACAACATTAGTAATACACACGTTAAGATACTATAGAAAAATACATTACTGATATATTTAAATTAAGATTGCATGAGGGCACAGGCGAAGGCAGGAGGAAGGGGAGTGGATAGCAAGGTGGAGTAAGGGTAAGTGAGAGTAAGTGGAAGGTGGACGTGTGTGGAAAGCGGCTTGGTTCAGCGTTAGAAGTGGAAAAAATTGTAGATATTGGATATGAAGCCGTGGATGTGGAAGTGAAAGAGAAGGTTGTATTGAGGAGGAGAAATGATTGGAGAGAAGATGAAACGAAACGAGAGGAGAGAGAAAAGGAAAGGAAGGGAAGTGGAGGGAAAGGGAAGAAAAGAAGAGGAGAGGAAAGAAAATAAAGAGGAAAGAAGAGGAGAGAGAAGAGGGGCGTTAGGCAAGAAACAAAGAGGTGAAAGAGCAATTTACAGTTTTAACACGAGGTAATTGAAAGCAGGACTGGAGAGGGGAAATAGAAGAGAGTGAGAGGGGAAAAAGGAGGGAAAGAGAGGGGAAAGGGGAGGGATGGAAGCAAGGGCGTGGCACATGAGGAAATGGGTGGTGATTGAGTGGTGTCTGCAGGGTTAAGCGTGTCGAGATTATAATCAGTGTGTGGAAGGGAGGTGCGTGAGGCGTGTTTAGGGTGTGAGGGGAGGCAGAGAGGGAAGAGTGAGTTTAAAGTAAAGATGAAGGAGGGATAAAGGGTGTCGAGGAGGAATAGTGAAGAAGAGAGGGAGGGGAGAAGGGAAAGGAAGGAAGGAAGGAAAGGAGATAATGAAAGGTAGAGATGAAAAAGTAAGAGAGAGAGAGAGAGAGAGAGAGAGAGAGAGAGAGAGAGAGAGAGAGAGAGAGAGAAGAGAGAAGACAGCAGACAGACAGACAGACAGACAGACAGCCAGACAGAAAAGGGCAGAGAGACGAGCAGACAGACAGAAGAGAGAGAGAGAGAGAGAGAGAGAGAGAGAGAGAGAGAGAGAGAGAGAGAGAGAATTATCCCAGCAACCTGTGGCTTCAATAACATCACGTAAATCAAACTTTATTTCAATATATTGATGTGATTACAGGAAGCAAAAATAATTTCAGGAAAAAGCCCTAGGGAGGAAGGGAGGCTAGGCGTGCTGCTGTGCTAGCCTGAGCTTTGTTATGCTTAGGTAACCGAGGCTGTGTTGTGCTGTGCTTGCCGGGGCTGTGTTTGAAGAATCAGAACTGCAGCCTAATTGAGGGTCTTGCGTGGCTGTGTGAGGCGCTGTGAGATTTTAAGGCAATTATATTTGGTAAAATGACTTGGGTTAGGTAAGGTAGAATTAGGTCAAGTCAGGTTAGGTTTCGAAGGTTTGTGTATTTTTTGTTTTTGTTTTTAGGTTAGGTTATGGACTAAATTAAGTTATGTTTGGTTAAGCAAGTAGGTTGATGTAACTGTTTCGCTTTTAAGTTAGGTAAGAGCGTAAGGTAAGGAAGGATAATAGAGAATCAGTAAGGTAAGATTTTTTTTTTTTTTTTAGATATGATATATATTTTTTAGAGAGATTTGATTGAGAAAGA
>JACEEZ010006752.1:401461-403961 GCA_016584305.1 Chionoecetes opilio
CCTGCCCATAGCAAGACTCACGCTCATGACTTAAGACGTCTGGGTACGCGTGATGGCGACACTGCAGACCTTTGTACCTTTGTTAAGTCACCCGGCAACACCTTAGACCTGACCTTGCTATATCCACGGCACGGGACTTAGCGGGGACATAGTTTTAGAGTCTCGCTGGGGACTTATTTATAGGGGTCGATATTTAGCGGGGACTTAGTGGAAGATGTCTAGTTGGGGACTTACTATGGGCGTTATTTAGCGGGGACTTAAGTGGAGGAGTCTCGCTGGGGACTTCTTTATAGGGGTCGATATTTAGCGGGGACTTAGTGGAAGATGTCTAGTTGGGGACTTACTATGGGCGATATTTAGCGGGGACTTAAGTGGAGGAGTCTCGCTGGGGACTTATTTATAGGGGTCGATATTTAGCGGGGACTTAGTGGAAGATGTCTAGTTGGGGACTTACTATGGGTGATATTTAGCGGGGACTTAAGTGGAGGAGTCTCGCTGGGGACTTACTATAGGTTGTGACTTATCAGGGACTTGGGATGTAATTTTCTGGGGACTTGATTCTTGAAGGACTCTTGGTGGGGACTTGATTCTTGAAGGACTCTTGGTGGGGACTTAATAAAAGAGTCTCGCTAGGGACTTACCATGTGACTTATCAGGGACTTAATGGAAGATGTTTCGCTGGGGACTTATTTTAGAATGTGATTTATCATGGACTTAGTTGAGGACGTAAACGACTTAAGACGACGACGACGTAATATACCGGGGGCTTTAAAAGGGATTCTTCATGGTGACTCAGTGAGGGACATTTAAATTTTTACGTAAATATTTGAATGCTAAGTGAGTGTATATCTTTCTCCCTCATTTTTACTGCCTTTCCTCTCTCCTCTTAGCAGCAGATGACACCTTCTCTCTCTCTCTCTCTCTCTCTCTCTCTCTCTCTCTCTCTCTCTCTTCTCTCTCTCTCTCTCCTCTTGATACAGGGCGACGCAGAACACGACGAGAATACACAAAAGGGCAATAACGTGAGCATGCAGTGAATATGTTTATGTATCGACCTGCGAGAGAGAGAGGAGAGAGAGAGAGAGAGAGAGAGAGAGAGAGAGAGAGAGAGAGAGAGAGAGAGAGATGGTGATGGGGATAATAAAAGAGGTGAAAATGATGGCTGATGGTGATGCTGTGAAATAATGATAGTAGTCGTGATGGTGACAGTGATGGTGATGAAGGGATGGTGATAGAGGAGGAAGATAATAACGTATGATAAATAAAAGGGGTGATGAGAGAGAGAGAGAGAGAGAGAGAGAGAGGAGAGAGAGAGAGAGAGATGAGGAAGAGAGGAGAGCAGAGAGAGAGGTTCATGCGAAAAGAATTACAGGAAGGGAAGGGAAGGAGAGAGTGAGGGTAGGCCTATGGAGAAAAAAAATATGGAGGGAAGGAGGGAGGGAGGAAGGAAGGAAAAAAAAAAGCAACGAAGCCCATTAAGAAAGGGAGATAGCAAGAGAGAGAGAGAGAGAGAGAGGAGAGAGAGAGAGAGAGAGAGAGAGAGAGAGAGAGAGAGAGAGAGGGGGGTGGTAAGGTGGCATCTGCTGAGATCATCACCAAGAGAAGATCAGGTTTACTAGGGATTAATAAACGCGAGATTGAACTTCTTGGTACACCTGAGAGAGAGGAGAGAGAGAGAGAGAGAGAGAGAGAGAGAGAGAGAGAGAGAGAGAGAGAGAGAGAGAGAGAGAGAGAGAGAGAGAGAGAGAGAGAATTGATTGATTGATTTTCTATCCACGACACGCGCCACTGACATCCGTTGGCCAACACAAAAACTTATCTTTGTTACCAGTTTTTTCAGCCAATCATTCAAGGGTTAATGGTAATATTGTTTTATGGTAATGTTAAGTGATGTATATTTAATTAAAGCATTTATATGTTACTGAGCATGAAATCTACATAATGGAAGCACTGTAGCCACTTCGAAAGGGAATATTGTGAAACTATGACTATGAAAATACTCTACTACTAGTACTACTACTAGTACTACTACTACTACTACTACTACTACTACTACTACTACTAGCACTACTACTACTACTACTACTACTACTTTTTCTACTACTACTACTACTACTACTACTACTACTACTACTACTACTACTACTACTACTACTACTACTACTACTACTACTTACTACTACTATTACTACTACTACAACTCTACTACTACTACTACTACTGCTACTACTACTACTACTACTACTACTACTACTACTACTACTACTACTACTACTACTACTACTACTACTACTACTACTACTTCCACCACATGTGTGTACCTTCTGCTTACACACACACAAGCCTGTTATTTGGTTCCTCTTCCGTTTCTTTGTTGTTTCTCAAGGCTTTCTGCATTTTACTGTGTGTGTGTGTGTGTATTGTTGTGTGTTGTGTGTTGGGGGGTGGTGTGTGTTGTGGTTGTGTGTGTGTTTGTAGTTCCCTCTGTATAATCTTTATT
>JACEEZ010006752.1:408961-411461 GCA_016584305.1 Chionoecetes opilio
TTTGATTGATTTTATCCCCTTGAGGCCCAGAACGTAATTTCCTTTGTAATTTGGGTACCATTAGACGATTTTTAGTTAATATAAACAATATTTTATAGATATGACCTGTTTAGTATCCTTGTCGACGAACTAAAATGGTATATTCAGTTACTTTTCGTAATTTTATGGCTGACAACAGACGATTTTATGTAGCAAAGGAAAGATCTGGGCGTGAAGGGGTTAAGGGATTAAATATGAGATGGTAGTGAAAGGCCAACTTAGAACGTGCACTTTTTATATAGATGGACATTTTGGACCTGAAGTAGAGGCAGTTTGGCAGTGGTGGTTTGGCAGTGGTGGTGTGGTAGTGGTGGTGTGCGATAACATACTGGTGGAGGGGGGGGGGTGGCACCGTGACACAGGGGGAGAAGGAGGGAGGGGGGGGCACCGTGACAACAAGGGGGGAGAAGGAGGGGAGGGGGGGGGCACCGTGACACAGGGGGGAGAAGGAGGGAGGGGGGGGCACCGTGACACAGGGGGGGAGAAGGAGGGAGGGGGGGGGGCACCGTGACACAGGGGGGAGAAGGAGGGAGGGGGGGGCACCGTGACACAGGGGGGAGAAGGAGGGAGGGGGGGGCACCGTGACACAGGGGGGAGAAGGAGGGAGGGGGGGGCACCGTGACACAGGGGGGAGAAGGAGGGAGGGGGGTGACGCAGGAGGGGAAGGGGGGGTAGGCCTTTCTCGACATTCTTTTTCTTATATTTTCTTTCGATTTTTTTCACCCATTTTAAAATTTTTATGTTTTGTTTTTGTTTATTTCTCTTCTTGAATCCATCGCCAGTATTTTTTTAGATCCTCACGTGAGTCACGAGAGGAAGTAAGGCTACCCAAACACCTTTATTTTTCTTTCTGTCTTGTTTCCGCTCTATTTTTGCTGCTCGGTATACATTCTCTATCTCTCTCCTCTCTCTCTCTCTCTCTCTCTCTCTCTCTACTCTCTCTCTCTCTCTCTCTCTCTCTCTCCTCTCTCTCTCTCTCTCTCTCTCTCTCTCTCTCTCTCTCTCCTTGGATCCAAACACTTATTTGTTCTTTAAATTTTGTTTTCTTTCCTTTGTTGCATTTTTTACTCTTGTTTACATTAATTTTTCTCTCTCTTCCTCTCTCTCTCTCTCTCTCTCTCTCTCTCTCTCTCTCTCTCTCTCTCTCTCTCTCTTCTCTCTCTCTCTCTCTCTCTCTCTCTCTCTCTCTCTCTCTCCTCCCTCCTCTCTCTCTCTCTCTCTCTCTCTCCCCTCTCTCTCTCTCTCTCTCTCTATCTCTCCTTCTCTCTCTCTCTCATCTCTCACGTCTCTTCGCTCTCTCTGCTCTCTTCCCCCCCCCGGAAATTCCTCTCTAGTCTTTCCAGAACCTCACGTGAGTCATGCTAAGGTACGTACAGATTAGGCTTCTTCCGCGGAACACTCTTGTAATAAGCCAACACCCTTTGTCTTTGTCTTGGGAGGGAGGCACGCCTGGGTGAGCGACGCGGGTTTTTAATGTAATCAGTTGGTACAGTTCAGTTGGTTGGGGTAATATTAGTGTCTTGTGTCAGAAAGAAGTAAAGTGTCTGCATCTTCCCGCGAGAGGAAAAAACTATTTAAAAATATTGGAGTGTCTTGAGTCAGTAAGAAGAAAATTGTCTTCATTTTCACGCGAGGAAAAAATAAAAACAGCAAAAAAATTGGAGTGTCTTGAATTAGTAAGAAGAAAAAGTGTCTTCATCTTTACGCGAGGGGGAGAAAAACTAAAAAAAATACTAGAGTGTCTTGAGTCAATAAGAAGGTAAGTGTCTTTATCCTCACGCAAAGAAAAAACAAACTAAAAAAATAGGTGTCTTGAGTCAATAAGAAGAAAAAGTGTCTTCATCTTCCCGCGAGAGGAAAATAAAAGTTTAAAAATATTGGAGTGTCTTGAGTCAGTGAGAAGAAAATTGTCTTCATTTTCGCGGGAGGAAAAAATAACAGTAAAAAAATTTGGAGTGTCTTGAATTAGTAAGAAGGAAAAGTGTCTTCATCTTTACGCGAGGGGGAGAAAAACTAAAAAAAATTGGAGTGTCTTGAGTCAATAAGAAGAAAAGTGTCTTTATCCTCACGCGAGAGGAAAAAAAGTTTTAAAATATTGGGGTGTCTTGAGTCAGTAAGAAGAAAATTGTCTTCATCTTTACGCGAGGGGGAGAAAAACTGTAAAAATATTAGTGTCTTGAGTCAATAAGAAGAAAAAGTGTCTTTATCCCCACGCGAGGGGGAGAAAAACTTAAAAAATTGGAGGTCTTGAGTCAATAAGATGGAAAATGTCTTCATCTTCACGCAAGGGGAAAAAAAGCAGTAGAAAAATAGGAGTGCCTTGAATTAGTAATAAGAAAAGTGTCATCATCTTCACACGAGGGAAAAAAACAGTAACAAAATTGGTATGACTTGAGTCAGTAAGAAGGAAAGTGTCTTAGTTTTCTCGCAAGTCAAAAAAAAAAACTGTAAATATAGGAGT
>JACEEZ010006752.1:418961-423961 GCA_016584305.1 Chionoecetes opilio
CGGGGGACTAGATACGAATTCGCACTATCAATACCCATTTACTTTACAGTGCGCGTCAAGTCTGTTTTTGAATGTAGTTATTGTGCTGGCTCCGACAACATTTGCTGGTAACTTGTTCCATCGATCAACGACTCTAACATTGAAATAATTTTTACGAGAGAGAGAGATCGGTGATGCACGTTGACCGTTTAGTTTAAACCATTATTTCTGTTGTCATTGAGTTGAAAGCTCGAAAGGTTCTTTGATTGGGAAGGGAAGGGAGAGGGAGTTTACTGTGAAATAGGAATGTGGTTTTTCCTTAGTTAATGAGAAGTATCGTGTGATGTGTGTGCTGTGCTGATGAAGAGAGGAGAAGTGAAGAAGAGCAGAGAGTAGATTAGAACGAGGGTAGTATGAGATGAGTCACATCCGAGGATAGTGATGACAAGCGTCTGAACTCTTCCTTTACCGTATGAAGTCATCCGTAAACCCTGCCAATTACTCCCCTTGTCTGAGAAACGGTGACCCCCTGATTTATTACACCTGTCACTTTATTTACTTTGATTTATTACAGGTGTTTATTACTTCCCTTCAACATCATCTCTACCCCTATTACATCATATCCTCAGTCTCATACTAACCTCAAAGCCTCATATTTACCTCATAATCTTACCTCTCAACTCTCTTCTTAACATTATACAGTGTTTTTACTTATCCCTCACATCAAGCCTACTCCTGTTACGTCATTAATTTTATCCTCACGTTATCATCTCCAACCTCCATTCAACCTCAATTAAACCTCATTACCTCACTTCACCTTCTTCTCAACCTTAGAACCTCATCTCAACCTCACAACTTCATCTTAACCTCAAATCTCCCAATCTCACTTTCTCTTAACCCTTCAAATTCATCTCAACCTCTAATTATCTTAACCTCTAACTCAAAACTTCACCTTTTCATCTCACTTCAACCTCCAACCTGCAACCCCTCAACCTATCATCTAACCTCAATATCTCATCTCAACCTCATGTCTTCCTAACCTATAGTTTACAGTCCACGTGAGGTTTACTTCTCATATCTATACCCTCATAACGTCACACTAAGAGCCACCGTCCTTACCTGTAACCTCATCACAACCTCATTTCAGTTCTCACTCCTCCACAGTACATCTATAAAGCCTCTCACTTTTTAAACACATTTCTACAACCCTTTAACTTCTTCCCACTCACAACTCCTCACAACTCTACTCTCACTTCCTTCCTTCCTTCCTTCCTTACTTACTTACTTACTTATTTACTTATTTACTTACTTACTTACTTACTTACTACTTACTTACTTACTTACTTACTTTACTTACTTACTTATTACTTACTTACTTACTTACTTACTTACTTACTTACTTACTTACTTACTTACTTACTTACTTACTACTTACTTACTTACTTACTTAATTACTTACTTATTTACTTACTTACTTACTACTTACTTACTTATTTACTTATTTACTTACTTATTTACTTACTTAACTACTTAATTACTTATAATTACTTACTTACTTACTTACTTACTTACTTACTTACTCCCACAACCTCTCCACCCTTCCTCCACCCCTCTCACTCTCCCTTCCATCATGTCATTAGTAAGTTCATGTTATCTGTCTACTGTCACCTTTCCACTCGGTCGTGACATACCATTCATACCTCACCATTACTGCAATCAACACCATTACCACCACTATCACCACGACCAGGAACTACCTCGTGTAGGTCTCACGGCCTCTTGTAGCTTCCTTATTTTCTTATGTTCTTATGACCACCTCAATTATATCTTTTTCTTCCTTCTCCTATTTCTTTTCCTCCTCTCCTATCTTTGGATTTAATATTTAAAGGTATATTAGTCTTTATCAACTTTATCACTACCATTTTTTTTTCTCTCTCTCTCTCTCTCTCTCTCTCTCTCTCTCTCTCTCTCTCTCTCTCTCTCTCTCTCTCTCTCTCTCTCTCTCTCTCTCTCTCTCTCTCTCTCTCTCTCTCTCTCTCTCTCTCTCTCTCTCTCTCTCTCTCTCCCCCCCTCCTCTCTCTCTCTCAGGGCAATGTAGAACAGATGTAGAACTTTAAAAAACTTCATAATACGTGAATATCAAGACATGGTTTTAGTTTCATCTCGTTGTAACAAACACTCTTTTACCCCTTCCCTCCCTTATACCTCTGTTCTAACCCCTTGTTCAAACCCCTTCCCCTTGTCCATACCTCCCTCCCCTTGTCCATTAACCCCCCCATCCCCCCACCCCCGGCACTCCTCCTTTACCTAAGCCCCGTCCTCGCCTCATGGCCTGGCATTATGCAAGGGGTTGGTGTAAGTCCTCTTAACGTAGTGGCTCCGGCCCTCGCGTGGGGTCTCTGTGCCTTTTTTGGGAGCCGTGAATACCTGCTGTCACTGCTTATACCTCCTCAATGCCTCCCGCGGTCTGGGTGTGGCGCGGCGGCAGGTACTGTACCGTGGCGCGCTGTTCTGTCTGGGAAGGAGCGAGGAGTGAGACAGGATTAAAGGGCGTGGCTATGAGGGGGAGTATGGTGATTGCCTTGTCGTTGCGTTACCCTTCTTCTTATTTCTGTTTAACCCTTTGAGGCCCAGAACGTAATTTCCATTGTAATTTGACTACCATTAGACTATTTTTTAATTAATATAAGCAATGTTTTGTAGCTATGACCTATTTGAGTACCCTTGTCCACTAGCTAATTTGGTTTATTAAGTCACTTTTCGTAATTTTATGACCTACAACAGACGATTTTATATAGCAAAGGGAAGGTCTGGGCGTGAAGGGGTTAACGTCAGATTTTCCAATAATATTATTTTATGAGGTTAGACTGCCGATGATACGCTTCCAATTATCTCTATCTCTGTCCGTATCTGTATCTCTATCGTACCCTTAACTTTATGAAGGCTCATGATAAAGGTAATGGGAAATAAAGTAACAAGAAAAACTATCGCAGAAAAAGTTAAGTTAGGCATAAGTTAGTTAGATTTAGATTATGGGTTAGTTTATTCTATAATCTTATTTTCGATTGTAAGTAAACGAATGTGTTGGAGTACATATGTAAAATTGTTCATTTTGCTCATAAGGATAGAAACTCAACACACACGCCACGCACGCCAGACACACACATGCACGGACACACACCACGACCTTACCACGCCCTCACCGTGACGTCAAGCTCCGCGCCGCGATACAGATAACAACAAAACAATGAGCTTTAGAAATATATAAGAAAAATGTTGACAGGACGCTCCTTTGTTGAGAAATGCGACTATATAAAGAAGGAAGCCTGACAACTGACGCTCGACCACAGAGTTAAAGATAGTAAAGGTTTGTAACTCTGTGCACTCGACACTCACCCCGGGGACAGCAGGGGGACACCACAGGGACACCAGGGGGACACCGAGGTACTCAACCCCGGGGGGTAAGACCTTCCCTCGTAAAATGGGCTAATACACCGGAGTTTCCATTCGTTACGGAAATTCACACTTTATCACGGGAGGAGCGTGGAAAGCGGATATTAACACTCATGGGGTGAGTTATAGAACGCTGAGACCAGGATCCTCAAGAGTATTAGTCTGAAACTCCATCTGTGTTCCTGTGTTCTTTTATTCTTGTACATCCCCCCTTCTCTGTAATCCCCCCCATCCCCTCCCCCCCTTGTCTTTAATAAATTAGAAAAAAACCATCCCCATCTAAAAAACCATCTAAAAACTTTTATGTAATGGGCACTACAATTATTTCCCTTTCCAGTACCACCTATATATATAATAATAATAATAATAATAATAATAATAATAATAATAATGATAATAATTTTATTTTCACCCGGAGGTATACAGGAAAACAACAACATTTTGTAGTTAGTATATGTGATTATGGATCTTTTTGTGTCTATTGAATGTAGTGTCGGTAGTTCACTGTATAGTCAAAGGCATCATAACGAGTATAAACCAATCGTATACATGTAAAATCTAATTTTTTTGTAGCGTTAGGTGTATAAAATCTGTTGTTTCACGTTGATTGTCATGAGGACATTGGCTGTGTGACCTTTTTTGAGTGCAGTGACGTGTGTGTGTGTGTGTGTGTGTGTGTGTGTGTGTGTGTGTGTGTGTGTGTGTGTGTGTGTGTGTGTGTGTGTGTGTGTGTGTGTGTGTGTGTGTGTGTGTGTGTGTGTGTGTGTGTGTGTGTGTGTGTGTGTGTGTGTGTGTGTGTGTGTGTGTGTGAGAGGTTGACGTCCGAATGACCTGTGTTGTGTACGTGTATATGCCGACACTGGGGTCTTTGTCCACTAACACAGCTGCGAGTAGGCAGATCGGGGCGAGTAGGAATAGGATGGATAGAGACCATTAAGTATCATTGACCGGAGCGGGCGGGGCGGAACAGATAGAGGGAGAATGGCATGACGTATTATTGGCGAGGGAAGGGCGGGACGGAACGGAACGGAACGGAACGGAACGGAACAGAACGGAACGGAACGGAAAGGAAAGGAACGGGACGGGACGGGACGGGACGGGACGGGTCGGGACGGAACGGAACGGAACGGAACGGGACGGGACGGACGGGACGGACGGGACGGGACGGAACGGAACAGAACGGAACGGGACGGAATGGAACGGAACAGAACGGAACGGGATGGGACGGAACGGAACGGAAGGGTACGGGACGGGACGGGACGGGACGGGACGGGACGGGACGGGACGGGACGAGATGGATGAAAAAATTGGATCATGACTATTTTGGCGGGGCAGGACTGGGTGGAACAGGATAGAGGAGGACCTTATGGATGGATAGATGGGTGGAAAATGTCATTACCAATTACCGGTGAGGGTGGGGCTGAGCGAAATGGACAAATGAGTCGCTGCAGTATGGTGGCGGGGCGAGGCAGGGAGGGGCTGGGAAGGGAAGGGAAGGGAGGGGAAGGGCGGGATGAATGGTGTCATTACCGCCCGTCGCACCGCCCACCACGTAATAATGCCATCAA
>JACEEZ010006752.1:436461-448961 GCA_016584305.1 Chionoecetes opilio
GAAGGGCGTGTGTGCCTTGCCTCCTCCCCTCTCCCTTCCTTCTTCTTCCTGCATTATTCTTTATTCCTACTAATCTTTCCTTACTTCCCTCCTAATTATCATACACCGTTTGTTATATATTACCAATGACTCTACGTACTTATATACTCCTACTCTACTTATATATTTGTTTATCTATGTGTCTTTGTACGTATGTTGTATCTCTATTTATGTGTACAGTGACATCTTCCTGTATTATTTTTTATTCTTCTAATTCATCTTTCCTTACTTCCCTTCTAATTATCATACAACGTTTGTTATATATTACTAATCCATCTAGGGCCTCTACCTTACTTATCTATTTGTTTATCTATGTGTCTTTGTACGTATGTTGTATCTCTATTTCTGTGTACAGTTACATCTTCCTGTATTATTTTTTATTCGTATTAATCTTTCCTTACTTCCCTTATAATTATCATCAACGTTTGTTATATATTACTAATCCATCTAGGGCTCTACCTTACTTATCTATTTGTTTATCTATGTGTCTTTGTACGTATGTTGTATCTCTATTTCTGTGTACAGTTACATCTTCCTGTATTATTTTTTATTCGTATTAATCTTTCCTTACTTCCCTTATAATTATCATACAACGTTTGTTATATATTACTAATCCATCTAGGGCCTCTACCTTACTTATTTATTTGTTTATCTATGTATGTTTGTACGTATGTTGTATCTCTATTTCTGTGTACAGTTACATCTTCTACCTGTATTATTTTTATTCCTATTAATCTTCCCTTTCTTCCCTTATAATTATCATACAACGTTTGTTATACATTACTAATCCCTCTACCTTACTTATATATTTGTTTATCTATGTATCTTTGTACGTATGTTGTATCTCTATTTATGTGTACAGTTACATCTTCCTGTATTATTTTTTATTATATTTTATCTCCTTATTTCCCTTCTAATTATCATACACCGTTTGTTATACATTACTTATCCATCTACCGTATGTATCTATTTGTTTATCTATGTATGTTTGTACCTATTTTGTAGCTCTATTTGTGTCTACAGTTACATAGTTATGGTGGAATGTAAGTATTTGTCAATGCCTTACGTTAACTCTACGATATTACTTGATGAAAACAGTGCACTATCCATTCTGCCTCGACTATATACATAATTCTATACTCGTTCTTACTTTAACTACTTAACTCATCCATTCTCCCTCGACTAAGATCATTATTATTTTTATTTTTTACGTTGGAGCATGTAGCACATGTATATAGGCTATTATCTTCCTTCCTTATACTCGCTACTCAAGGTTAGATATCACCTGAGTAAATTAACGTCTTTTCCACCCACGTTACCTTTAATTAACGACCACCTGCACGTGTCTTCACTGATAACACGTTTAACCCACATCAAGATTGAGAAGTAATTGAGGTCTTCTTGTTATACGTATTTTAAGTCCCTTTTACTAAGTCATCAGTAAGGATATCTTGCAAGAGGGAAATTATAGCTATCTTAAATGAGCGATTCGTTTTCCCCAGATCTTCAATAGGGTTTCAAAAGCTTGATTCCGGAAACATATAATTAAAGGGAGCAAAGTTAAGTAAATAAATATATCGGAAACTCAATGATTAGGAAACTATAAAAAAAATCTGCACTGTGTTCTAAGGTCTGAAATTGTTGACTGAGTGAAAATTTGAGTGATAAATTGTAAATGAGAGAAGGGGAAAAGAGAAGAGAGAGAAGAAGAGAGAGGAGAGAGAGGGGGAAAAAGGAGAGAGAGAGAAGAGAAAAAGAGAAAAGAGAGGAGAGAAAAGGGGGGAGAGAGAGAAGAGGAGAGGACAAAAAGTAAAGCCATCATCGCCATTACTTACACAAAAAAAATCTCATTAACCCTCCATGGCCTCCACACACCACACACACACACACACACACACACACACACACACCCCACACACACACACACACACACACCACCACAGACACACAAACCAACGCACACGGGACGCGCACACACACACACACCACACACACCACACACACCACCCCACACACACCACACACACCACACACACACACACCACACACACACAGCCGCGGGGCATCCACCTCCGCCGCACAATAACACAGAGGTTTTTTCCTCCCCCTTGAATGACGGCACGGAATTGCATATGATTAGGAGGTGGTGTGTAGTAACCTGAGGGGACGACGCCGGCCAGACATCGAGACTCATCACTATAACTACGTATATAACTACTGTATACTACTACTACTGTATATATACTATAATTATAGATCTCGCTCGTGTCCAAAATTTACCACTGGTCTCGGTTTCTTTAGTTACATGTAGTCAAGGAAATAAGTGTTTGTTTCAAGGAATCTCTACTCGTGTAACATTCAACTCTTGTACATTTTTTTCCATTGTGTATTTTTGTAGTAGTATCTTTCCTATCCCAGTAAATCTGTAATTGGTATTCACTTTTTAGGATTGTTAACATCGCTACATTTTTACTTTACTGTGTGTGTGTGTGTGTGTGTGTGTGTGTGTGTGTTGTGTGTGTGTGTGTGTGTGTGTGTGTGTGTGTGTGTGTGTGTGTATTAAGGACATGTTTGTCTTCACTCCCTCCCTCCTTTCTTATTAGCTTTGTTTGCTTGCTTGTTTGTGTTTCTGTAATGAGAACACACACACACACCACGAGAGAGAGAGAGAGAGAGAGAGAGAGAGAGAGGAGAGAGAGAGAGAGAGAGAGAGAGAGAGAGAGAGAGAGAGAGAGAGAAACAAGCTGTCCTCCACTGCCTTGCTAGCCTTGTGCATTCAACGGTACTAATGTTACGAAGACTCAGTAAACGTACATGTGTGTGTGTGTGTGTGTGTGTGTGTGTGTGTGTGTGTGTGTGTGTGTGTGTGTGTGTGTGTGTGTGTGTGTGTGTGTGTGCAGTAAAAGAGAAGCCGCGTAGAGCACAAATGCGGCGCACAATGGAGGGATAATGACAGCCAACACACAATAATCCAACCACACAGAAAAAATGTGTTTTGTGTGTTGTGTGTGTGTGTGTGTGTGTTGACCTGACCTAGCTTCCTCTATATCATCTTCACCATAATCCCACCCTCTCTCCATCTCATGAACCCCCGTATCAAAATATTAAAATGATAATAAAAAACCAAATATTTGAGTCCCTGCAGCGAGGTGAAGAAGATGAAGAAAACGTGTTCAGGGGAGGAGGAGTATGAAGCCTTGACACCTAATAGCAAAGCCGATAGAGAGAGCCTTGCTAATAGGGCGAAGGTATGAGTTGATCCTCCACGGAATAACGCAACCCATTAGACTTTGTAAAGGAGGTGATGGAAGACGAGGAAGAGGAAGTGTTAGGAAGAGGTGAGGAAGGCCAAGGAAGGTTAAGGTAGAGGCGAAAGGCAGTGGGGGGGGGGGGGGGGGTAGGTTAAGGGCGTGAAAGTGGCAGCAACAGGGATGGGCGTGAGTTAGTGACGTTAGTGAGTACAGTGATTTAGTGTGTGTATATTGACGGGTTATATATGTGAGTATAGTGACTAGTTAGTGAGTATAGTGACGGTAGAGTCGGCATGAGAGCTTTGACAGTACACATAGAAGCTTTTGTAGTGTTTATAGTGTTTGTAGTTCTTATACAGTGTTTATATTGTTATTTTGTAATGTTTATAGTGTTTGTAGTTGTTATACAGTGTTTATATTGTTATTTTGTAGTGTTTGTAGTTGTTATACAGTGTTTATAGTGTTATTTTGTAGTGTTTATAGTGTTTGTAGTTGTTATACAGTGTTTATAGTGTTATTTTGTAGTGTTTGTAGTTGTTATACAGTGTTTATAGTGTTATTTTGTAGTGTTTATAGTGTTTGTAGTTGTTATACAGTGTTTATAGTGTTATTTTGTAGTGTTTATTGTGTTTGTAGTTGTTATACAGTGTTTATAGTGTTATTTTGTAGTGTTTATAGTGTTTGTAGTTGTTATACAGTGTTTATAGTGTTATTTTGTAGTGTTTGTTTGTAGTATTTTTTTGTAGTGTTAGAGATTACATAATGTTGTTGTTGTTTTGCGTGTATGACTTCGGGTGAGAATAAAAGTATTATTATTATTATTAAATTTATTATTATAAGTCACTCTTACGGGTGTGATAAGCGACTCACAGTGACTCATCTCGTTCAGTCAGCAGGAGTCCCAGGTGCGCCCCTAGCGGTATACCTTTAATCAGGGAGTGGGAAGCACCTGTTACGCCACTGATGGGACGGTGGGGGGGGGGGGGGCTACTGTGTTACGGTAATCGCTCGGTATACTTTTTGATGTGTATTACCTCAGCCTGTATGATCATGCCGCTGCCACGCCCTTGATTGCCTAGGGGCGTATGTGTGTGTGTGTGTGTGTGTGTGTGTGTGTGTGTGTGTGTGTGTGTGTGTGTAGAAATTGTATGGTTACGAGCGAAAAATAATGTAGTGAAAGGAGATAATCATACTGTTATTGTTTCAGAAATATGGTGTTGATAGAGAATTTTGTAGTAGAATACAAATAGATTTTTCTTTTGTTATCAAATTTAGGGCCCTCAAGACTGGTATGGATTCAGGTTCTTAAAGAGGATTGTTTTTTTTTTTTTTTTTTTTTTATTTTTTATAAATCTGAAAGGACTGGCCAAGGAAAAAAAGAAGAAAAAAAGAAAAGATATGTGAGTGTGTGAGAGTAGATAGATAGATAGTAGTAGATGTAGTATAATAGTAGATGGTAGTAGATAGATAGTTTAGTTTCGGTATGAATAGGCTACGGTTTGTAATGTCTTGCTAATATCACACCCACACGCCATCACACCCACACGCCCTCACGCCCTCACGCCCACCCCTCGTTCTTCCCCTCATATACCTTCCCCATTAACCTTTCCCCTCAGCCGACATGAGAACTTCCACTCCCACCTTGTACAAACTAACCTCTGCACCACTTAGCTCTTTTTCCCCTCGTCTTTACACTGCCTCTCGCTAACTCTATCCACGTCATGCCTCATCCACACACTTCCACGCTCATACATCTCTCTCCACATTTTTTTCCGCCCCATTCGTCCACCTTTTTTCCTCCTCTTGCCTCATCCACACACTTCCACACTCATCCATCTCTCTCACATTTTCTTTCTTCCCATTCGTCCACCTGTATTTCCTCCTCCGAATTCTGTCGCATGTTCCACCCTGTACCACTCACTGATCCACCTGTCCATATGTCTCAACCCTCACATTTTTTGGTTCACTTATTCACTTGCACATCTCCTCCACATTATTCCTGCACCTGCACTCCACCTGTTTTTACCCCACATTCGTCCATTTGGTTATTTCCACACGTACTCCACCTCCATTTGTATTTTTCCTCCCACAGTCCTTTCTATTGCCTGTCTCCACCACACTCTTCCACACACTCACTCCACTTCTCACTAAAAAAAAAAACATCCTCCTCTGTCTATACTTCCTCCGATTTACACCCACACCCACGCACACCTTCTCTGCATTCTTCCACATCCCTCCACTCTTTCCACTCGACCTTAATACCCTCTCCACCTCTCCACACGCCCACACAAGTCTCTTTCTATGCCTCGCGCCAACCCTCTCCACCTCCTCCACTCTTCCACACACAGCCGCGCAAGCCTCTTCAGTGCAAGTATCTTTGGCGATATTATTACTCCCTCTGTGGAGTTGGAGGGGGAGGGGTGTTAGAGGGGGGGAGCCTTTGTCTTCTTCCCTCCCTCACTCCCTCACTTCCCTCCCTTCCCTTCCCTTCCCTTCCCTTCCCTTCCCTTCCCTTCCCTCCCCTCCTTTACCTTCCTCCTTCACTGTACCTCTCCTTCTTTCTTTCCTTCCTTTCCTCCCTCACTGCTTGCATGCAACGAGCGCGCGCACTCACTCACACTGACTCACACCCTATTACACCTCTCTCTTCTCTCTCTCTCTCCCCCTTCTCCTCTCCCCTCTCTCTTCTCTCTTCTCTCTCCTCTCTTCTCTCTCTCTCTCTCTCCTCTCTCTCCCTCCCTCTCTCTCTCTCTCTCTCTCTCTCCTCTCTCTCTCCTCTCTCTCTCTCTCTCTCTCTCCTCTCTCTTTTCTCTTCCTCTCTCTTTTCTCTGCAACATGCAATATTTATTTTCATTTTCTTGTGTTCAGATTTACACTACTTTCTAATCCTGGCTTTATTTTTTTAATGTTTTATTTTTGCTTGTTCTATTTTATTATGTATTTTCATCTATTTTATTTGTCTGAAACCTTTGCATCCCTACCACACACTATACCACACTACAACCACACCGCACCACACTACAGCATACCACAACCAACCACAACCCACTACACCCCATCACACGACCTCACCACATCGTACAAGAGTCACAACACGCCACACCACATCACAGTCCCAAATCACCACCTCATCACCATCACCATCACAGCCACACCACAATGAGCTAGAGAGAAAGATAAAAGAGAACGAGAAAACCCACAAACTTTGCACAGCTGATTGGATTTTACCGACTAATGAGAGAGAAAAAAGAGAGAGAGAGAGAGAGAGAGAGAGAGAGAGAGAGAGAGAGAGAGAGAGAGAGAGAGAGAGAGAGAGAGAGAGAGAGAGGCACGTCCAGCTGTGGTTTTATTGTGGTTACGCCAAAGCACTCTTAAGTTGTCACTATCACCACCACCATCTTAAGTTGTCACTATCACCACCACCATCTTAACTTACCACTACCACCAACTATCTTTCCATCCGCTATCAGTGCCTATCTCTAACAACTGTAGCGCTCACCATCACCACCATCACCACTCAGACCCATCACCGTCATCACCATCATCACAACCAGCAGACTCACCACCATGATTACTATAACACGTGCCATCAATTTGTATACTGTTCACTCACGTCTTCAGAGCGGCCGTTCAACTCGATAGGGGCGGCGGGTGAAGACACACACACACACACACACACACACACACACACACACACACACACACACACACACACACACACACACACACACACACACACACACACACACACACACACACTCCCCCAATGTGTGTGTTATAGCATTCCCTTATCCTTGCCTTATCAGAGTACTGGGTTTGCCTTTGAGGGGTCCCTAGGCTTCAAAGGGCGGGGCTTTACAAGGGCACGCCGCGACCCTCCCCTCACAGCCCCTGCCTCCTTCCCCTCACAGTCCCTGCCTCCTTCCCTCACAGCCCTGCTCGTCCCTCACACCCCTGCCTCCTTCCCTCACGCCCTGCCTCTTCCCCTCACACCCCTGCCTCCGTCACCTCAGCCCCTGCCTCCGCCCACAGCCCCTGCCTCCGTCCCCTCACAGCCCCTGCCTCCCCCACAGCCCCTGCTCCTTCCCTCACAGCCCTCCTCCTTCCTCACACCGCCCCTGCCTCCTTCCCCTCACAGCCCCTGCCTCTCCCCTCACAGCCCTGCTCCTCCCCTCCGCCTCCAGCCCCTGCTCCTCCCCTCACAGCCCCTGCCTCCTCCCTCACAGCCCTGCCCCGTCCCCTCACGCCCGCCTCGTCCCCTCCAGCCCCTGCCCTTCCCCTCACAGCCCCTGCCTCCGTCCCCTCCACAGCCCTGCCTCCTCCCCTCACAGCCCCTGCCTCCGTCCCCTCACAGCCCCTGCCTCCGTCCCCTCACGCCCCTCCTCCTTCCTCAACAGCCCCTGCCTCCGTCCCCTCACAGCCCCTGCCTCCTTCCCCTCACAGCCCCTGCCTCCTTCCCTCACAGCCCCTGCCTCCGTCCCCTCACAGCCCCTGCCTCCTTCCCCTCACAGCCCCTGCCTCCTTCCCCTCACAGCCCCTGCCTCCTTCCCTCACAGCCCCTGCCTCCGTCCCCTCACCAGCCCCTGCTCCTTCCCTCACAGCCCCTGCCTCCTTCCCCTCACAGCCCCTGCCTCCGTCCCCTCACAGCCCTGCCTCCTTCCCCTCACAGTCCCCTGCCTCCTTCCCCTCACAGCCCCTGCCTCCTTCCCCTCACAGCCCCTGCCTCCTTCCCCTCACAGCCCCTGCCTCTGTCCTCCAGCCCCTGCCTCCTTCCCCTCACAGCCCCTGCCGTCCTTCCCCTCACAGCCCCTGCCTCCTTCCCCTCACAGCCCCTGCCTCTTCCCCTCACAGCCCTGCCTCCTTCCCCTCACAGCCCCTGCCTCCTTCCCTCACAGCCCCTGCCTCCTGTCCTCACAGCCCCTGCCTCCTTCCCCTCACAGCCCCTGCCTCCTTCCCCTCACAGCCCCTGCCTCCTGTTCCCTCACAGCCCCTGCCTCCTTCCCCTCACAGCCCCTGCCTCCTTCCCTCACAGCCCCTGCCTCCTTCCCCTCACAGCCCCTGCCTCTTCCCTCTCAGCCCCTGCCTCCTTCCCCTCACAGCCCCTGCCTCCTTCCCCTCACAGCCCCTGCCTCCTTCCCCTCACCAGCCCCTGCCTCTGTCCTCAATCAGCCCCTGCCTCTCCTTCCCCTCACAGCCCCTGCCTCCTTCCCCTCACAGCCCCTGCCTCCTTCCCCTCACAGCCCCTGCCTCCTTCCCCTCACAGTCCCTGCCTCCTTCCCCTCACAGCCTCACGCTCCTCCTCACATCCCCATCTTGCCCCATCCAAGACAGAGAGAGAGAGATTGAGAGAGATTTGAAGGTCACTATTCATATTTACGTCTTTTTTATTTAGAAATCTCTCCTCCTCTTCCTCCTCCCCTTCCTCACCACCTTTGTGACGTCATCTATCAGGGGTACATCAAAACCACCTCGCACGACCCTAACCCCACTGTGTGTGTGTGTGTGTGTGTGGTGTGTGTGTGTGTGATTGTGTGTGTGTGTTATCTGTATAGGAGGAAAGAGGAAAGCTACACCGAGGCGTCATTTGTGATGTTTGATGTGTGTCGCCTTTATGAAACATTCTTATCAGCAACGAATCAGCGTTATGTTTTATATAAGGCCGGGTAGCCCACTGTGTTATCAGCTGACTGCTTCACATAAATATTTATCTCAGTGATGAACTGGTGTTAAACTGGGGCTATCAGGGACATTATCTGTAGCATTGTGAGTTTATATAATACTCTCCATTATACTCTCTCTCTCTTTTTCCCCTCATCTCTCTCTTTTCTCCCCTCTCTCTCTCTCTCTCTCTCTCTCTCTCTCTCTCTCTCTCTCTCTCTCTCTCTCTCTCTCTTATTTTCTCTCTATCTATCTATCTATCTATCTATCTATCTCACACACACACACACACATCTTCTATAACCTTTATCATATCCAACATCATCCATAACCTTCATCTTATCCACTATCCTCACCTCAAACCCACTTACGGTACATCAGCCTATTTAGATCACCGATGGGTTTCTTGGGACACAAATCTGCTCTTCCTTCTGCATCTTCTTCTTCTTGTGACCTTTGACGCTTAGTATCGCTTCATAGCTCCTCTTCAACTTCGTCCTGTTAGCGTGTGGGGCGCCGGGGGGCAAAAGAGGGCAGGGGGAAGGTCTGGTAAAGGCGGGTGTTGGGCGCTCGCTTGACTAAGGCGATTAAAATGTAAATAAGCGAGATGGCAGCGGCGATTGTGATGGTGATTTGTAAGGAGGAGGGAAGGGGAGAAGGAGGGAGTACTGGGGACATTATAAATAGGATGAGAAGAAAAAGAAGTGGTTAGAGAGAGAGAGAGAGAGAGAGAGAGAGAGAGAGAGAGAGAGAGAGAGAGAAGAGCGAGAGAGTGAAGAAGAGCGAGAGAGAGAGAGAGAGAGAGAGAGAGCATTGAGACATTAGAAATAAGTGGAAGAAAAAGAAGTGTTAAAAAAAAGAGAGAGAGCGAAGAAGAGAGAGGAGAGAGAAAAAGAGAGAGAGAGAGAGAGAGAGAAAGGAGAGAAGGAGAGAGAGAGGAGAAGAAGAGAGAGAAAAGAGAGAGAGAGAGAGCATTGAGGACATTAAATAAGATGGGAAAAAAGGGTTAAGAAAGAGAGGGAAAAGAAGAGAGAGAGAAGAGAGAAGAGAGAGAGAGAGCATAGAAATTAGAATAAATGAAAAAAAAGAATGTTTAAGAAAAAAGAATAGAAAAGAGTGAGAGATAGGAGATAAGAGGGGAAAAGATAGAGAAGAGAGGGAGAGAGTAGGAGAGAGAGGAGAGAGAAGATAGAGAGAAAGAGAAAAGAGAGAGAGAGAGAAGAGAGAGAGAGAGGAAAAGAGAAAGGGGAGATGAAGAGAGAGAAGAGAGAGAGAGAGAGAGAGGAAGAGAAAAGAGAGAGAGGGGAGAGAGAGAGGGGGAGAGAGAGAGAGAGAGAGAGAGAGAACAAGCCTCATTAAGGTAAGACACGTGCAAGAGCAAGACGACAACAAAGCTATGTGATGATAATATTAATGATGACAAGAATAGTAATGACAATGGATGATAATGACAATAATGAAGGTGATAAGGGTTATAATGATAATTATGATGATGTGAAGAACAAGCAGGAGAAAAAAAAGAATAGAAAGAACTATGACAACAACAATACTAACTCTTACTACTACTACTACTACTACTACTACTACTACTACTACTACTACTACTACTACTACTACTACTACTACTACTACTACTACTACTACTACTACTACTACTGCTCTCTCGCTCTGCTACTACTACTACTACTACTTAACTACTACTACTACTACTACTACTACTACTACTACTACTACTACTACTACTACTACTACTACTACTACTGCTGCTGCTGCTGCTGCTACTGCTACTACTACTACTACTACTACTACTACTACTACTACTACTACTACTACTACTACTACTACTGCTACTACTACTACTACTACTACTACTACTACTACTACTACTACTACTACTACTATTACTACTACTACTACTACTGCTACTACTGCTACTACTACTACTACTACTACTACTGCTACTACTACTACTACTACTACTACTACTACTACTACTACTACTATTATTATTACTACTATTACTACTACTACTACTACTACTACTGCTACAACTACTACTACTACTACTACTCCTACTCCTACTCCTACTCCTACTACTACTAATTCTACTACTACTACTACTGGTACTACTACTACTACTACTACTACTACTACTACTACTACTACTACTACTACTACTACTACCACCACCACAAATAATAATACTCCTACCACTACGATTACTCATGAAATAAGAAAATCATATCAACGTAGAAAAGAAAATCCTGAAACCCCTGAACTGGCATCCAATATTTCGTGTTCATCGCTATACAACACTAAAAGCGAAAAGGGGAATAGAGAAAGGAAGATAAAGAGGAGGAAGAGGAGGGCGTAGGACTATTATATTAAGCTAGACTCGGACCTTGTTAACCTGGTGTACCGAAATTTAGTACATGGCACCTTCTTCAAGCCTTAGAGTAATGAAGAGAGTGCACATAACCCTCTCTCTCTCTCTCTCTCTCTCTCTGGCTTAGGAATTAAAAAAGTAAAATTAGTAAAAAGACGTGAAATTTAGCCGTCTCTCTCTCTCTCTCTCTCTCTCTCTCTCTCTCTCTCTCCAAAATACTTTTTCCTCTCTTCCCTTCCCCCCTCTCTCTCTCTCTCTCCTCTCTCTCTCCTCTCCTCTTTCCCCTCGGCTTGGAAATTTAAAAAAAATAAAAAATTTTAAAAAAGGGTGAAATTTAGGCCGTTTTTTCTCCTCCCCCTTTAAATCCCCCCGCTCTCCCCTCCCCTCTCCCTTTCGCCCCTTTTCCTCTCCCTCTCTCCTCTCTTTTCTCTCTCTGGCTTAGGAATTAAAAAAAATAAAAAATTTTGTAAAAAAACGTTAAATTTAGCCTCTCCTCTCTCTCTCTCTTTTCCCCTCCCCCCTCCAAAACCCCCTCCCTCTCACCCCCGTCTCCTCTCTCCTCTCGGTCTCTTCCCTCTCTCTCCCCTCTCCCTCCCCAGTCTTTTCTGCTCCTCTCGTCCCTTAAAAAAAATTTTCTTTTTCCTCTCTCTCTCCTCTCTCTCTCTCCCCGTCCTCTCTCTCTCTCTCTCCCTCCCTCTCTCTCTTCCCTCTTAAACCTTCCCTCCCTCTCTCTCTCTCTTCTCTCTCTCTCTCTCTGGCTTAGGAAATTTAAAAAAATAAAGAAAAAAAGTAAAAAAACGTGAAAATTTTGCCCTCTTTTCTCTCTCTCCCCGACCCCCCGTTTTTCATCATTTTTTTCTCTCTTCGCCCCCCCTTTCTTTTTCATTTCCTCCTCCGTCTCTCTCCTTTTCTCTTCTCATTTTTTTTCTCCCTCCTCTTCTTCTAATTTTTCTCTCTCCTTTTCTCTCTCTGGCTTAGGAATTAAAAAAAGGGAAAAATAAAAAAAAAGACCCCCCCCTTTCCCCCCCTTGGCCCCCCTAACCCCTCTCTCTCTCTCTCTCTCTCCCCTCTCATTTTCCCTTCCCCTTTTGGCCTTTTCGGGGCTCTCTCTCTCCTCCTCCTGATTTGTTTTTCCCCAATTTTTTTCTCTCTCTCTCTCCTCTCGA
>JACEEZ010006752.1:453961-458961 GCA_016584305.1 Chionoecetes opilio
AGTTAGTTGAGAAAAATGAGTTGTCTAATGTTATATGATTTGATAAGAATTGTAATAATTTAGTGAGTGAAATGAAACGAAATAGATAAGAATTCCAGGAAATCTTACTCATCTTTTCCTTAATTGGATCGCAAATATAGGTTTCTTCTTCCCATTCTTCCTCTACAACTCTCCTTAATTATGGAAGTCAAGGACACACACACACACACACACACACACACACACACACACACACACACACACACACACACACACACACACACACACACACACACACACAACACACACACACGACACAGACACAGACAACAAACACACACACACACAACACACACACACACACACACCACACCACACACACACACACACAACAGACACACACACACACACACCGCGCGATGGTCAGGTGACAGCGTGCCGGGCTCCCATTCTGTGGGTAGGCGGTTCGAATCCTCGTGCTCCCGGGGATTTTTCACTTGACAAATTCGGACGGTTACTGTCCCCCTTGAGCAAGGGGATGGGGGGGTGTGGTGTGTGAGGTCCCAGCATTGCCCAAAGATCGGTAATAATGAGCTCCAAGCTCGCACTGAGAGGGTGAAACTGGCGATCGCGAGCCAGCTCGCGTGGACAAGACCATGGGGTGAATGAACACACACACACACACACACACACACACACACACACACACACACACACACACACACACACTAAAGAGAAGACAAAAGAGAAAGAAAGAGGTTAAAGCAGCAAATAAAGAACAATTGCAGTTATATGACAAAACAATGACATGCTTTAAAGTGATGAATGGCCCATTGAGACTGTTAACACACACACACACACCACACACACACACACACACACACACACACACACACCACACACACCACACACACACACACACACACAAAAGAAGACTTCACCACCACTATAACTGTTTTGTTAACACATCTTCCACCACCTCATTCATTCACACTCACAATACACACCTCATTATTTTGCATTCATGATTTCAATACCATCCTTGCTTCTTCATTTACCGCCATTATCACCACCGCCATCTGACATTATTTCATCCTCCCACACACATCTTCCTCATAACTATACCATTCACACAACCCCATCCCTTCCCTTCCTCTCCCTCATAACTACTATTCACATCACCCCATCCCCTCCCATCCCCTCCCTTCCCTTCCTCTCCCTCATAACGACTATTCACATCACCCCATCCCCTCCCATCCCCTCCCTTCCCTTCCTCTCCCTCATAACTACTATTCACATCACCCCATCCCCTCCCATCCCCTCCCTTCCCTTCCTCTCCAACATTCTTCTATTCCTTCCCATCCCCCTCAACTTCCCTCATTCCCTCCCTTCCTCCCTTCTTTCTCACATCTTCTCTCCCATTCCCTCGTACCCTTCGCCCTTTCCAATCCCGTCATGGTGATGATATTGGCCTGTCTCCTTGCCGTGGCGTGAAAGCAAGGCGGGTTGGGGGAAGGCACTGCTTTCCTTCCTTCTCTCCCTTCTTCTCTCCTTCCTTCCTTCCTTCCTTCTCTCCTTACTTCTCTCCCTCCTTCCTTCCTTTTTCTCCTTCCTTCCTTCTCTCCTCTCCCTCCTTCCTTCCCTCTCTCCTTCTCTCCTTCCTTCCTTCTCTCTTTCCCTTCTTCTCTCCCTCCCTCCCTCCCTCCCTCCCTCCCTCCTTCTCTCCCTCCCTCCTTCCCTCCTTCCCTCCCTCCTGCCGGCGTGGAGTGAGACCCAATCAACGAAGTAATTTAATGAGCGACACATCAAGGCCAAAACGCCATGTCGCCTCTTAAACAGCCTTGGTTACATTTCATTGCCACCCTTGGAGTACGCCGTTAGCCCCCCCCCCCCCCCCCCCGTCAACCACAGCCCCCCCCCCCCCCCCACCCCTTCGGTCAGCCACACCTTCCCCCTGTCAACCACACTACAGTCCCGTCAACTACACCTACCCCCACCACGCTAACCACACCACCCTGCAAGCCACACTACCCTACCACACAGCCACACCACCTCTCCCGCAGCCACACCATCACTATGCACTTGCCTGTCTGACACCTCACCTGATTTTGAGAGAGAGAGAGAGAGAGAGAGAGAGAGAGAGAGAGAGAGAGAGAGAGAGAGAGAGAGAGAGAGAGAGAGAGAGAGAGAGAGAGAGAGAGAGAATAAGCAATCAAGCAGACAAGGAACAGCGGCCCCTTGTGATGTCTCCATTAAGAGCAACACTTTTCCCTCCTGAAGGTCTTAAAGGGACGCAGGAAAAGGTTAATGGAACGTGTAGAAGACTCACCACCACCACCACTACCCACTACCTACTACTACTGCTACTACTACTACTACTACTACTACTACTACTACTACTACTACTACTACTACTACTACTACCACACCCACCTGTACTGTACCTCTTATGTCCTCTGCTTCTCACCTGCCTTTACCTACACCTCTACCTATGCTACCTCCTCTCTACCTCCACTCTGTCCTACCTCTACCTCCCTCTCCTTGCCCCTGTCTATCTGTACGAGTTTCTTAAAGTTACTCTCCACCTACGTCTGCTGCCTCCACCTCTTCCTCCACCCACGTCTGCTGCTTCCACCGCTTCGTCCACCCACATCTGCTGCCTCCACCTCTTCCTCCACCCACGTCTGCTGCCTCCACCTCCTCCTCCACCCACGTTTGCTGCCTCCACCTCTTCCTCCACCCACGTCTGCTGCCTCCACCTCTTCCTCCACCCACGTCTGCTGCCTCCACCTCTTCCTCCATCCACGTCTGCTGCCTCCACCTCTTCCTCCATCCACGTCTGCTGCCTCCACCTCTTCCTCCACCCACATCTTGCTGCCTCCACCTCTTCCTCCACCCACGTCTGCTCTCCCCTTCCTCCACCCACCTCTTCCCTCCTACCCACGTCTGCTGCCTCCACCTCTTCCTCCACCCACATCTGCTGCCTCCACCTCTTCCTCCACCCACGTCTGCTGCCTCCACCTCTTCCTCCACCCACGTCTGCTGCCTCCACCTCTTCCTCCACCCACGTCTGCTGCCTCCACCTCTTCCTCCACCCACGTCTGCTGCCTCCACCTCTTCCTCCACCCACGTCTGCTGCCTCCACCTCTTCCTCCACCCACGTCTGCTGCCTCCACCTCTTCCTCCACCCACGTCTGCTGCCTCCACCTCTTCCTCCACCCACTCTGCTGCCTCCACCTCTTCCTCCACCCACGTCTGCTGCCTCCACCTCTTCTCCACCCACGTCTGCTGCCTCCACCTCTTCCTCTACCCACGTCTGCTGCTCCACCTCTTCCTCCCCCACATCTGCTGCCTCCACCTCTTCCTCCACCCACGTCTGCTGTCTCCACCTCTTCCTCCACCCACATCTGCTGCCTCCACCTCTTCCTCCACCCACGTCTGCTGCCTCCACCTCTTCCTCCACCCCGTCTGCTGCTTCCACCTCTTCCTCCACCCCACGTCTGCTGCCTTCACCTCTTCCTCCACCCACGTCTGCTGCCTCCACCTTTTCCTCCACTCACGTCTGCTGCCTCCACCTCCTTCTCCACCCCGTCTGCTGCCTCCACCTCTTCCTCCACTCACGTCTGCTGCCTCCACCTCCTCCTCCACCCCGTCTGCTGCCTCTACCTCCTCCTCCACCCCGTCTGCTGCTTCCACCTCTTCCTCCACCCACGTCTGCTGCCTCCACCTCCTTCTCCACCCCGTCTGCTGCCTCCACCTCTTCCTCCACTCACGTCTGCTGCCTCCACCTCCTCCTCCACCCCGTCTGCTGCCTCTACCTCCTCCTCCACCCCGTCTGCTGCTTCCACCTCTTCCTCCACCCACGTCTGCTGCCTCCACCTCTTCGTGACTCATGGCGCAATCAGTAAACAAGAACTTAAATTAACTTACTGTTGATGCAAGACAATGTTTCCTCGATGCTCTTGGTGGTGAAGGGTGGGGGGAGGGGGCGATAGGCGATGGGTGGGGGGCGAAGTGTGGGCGGTGGGTTGTGGGTGGGTGGGCGGTGAAGGGTGGTGGTGGGCGGAAAGCGGGTGGGCGAGGCTATTATATACACTGCAATGTCAACTCGAATTGGTTCCAGTATGATTTCCATTTCCATTTTCCTTGTTTTTTTTGTTCCTCTCTCTCTCTCTCTCTCTCTCTCTCTCTCTCTCTCTCTCTCTCTCTCTCTCTCTCTCTCTCTCTCTCTCTCTCTCTCTCTCTCTCTCTCTCTCTCTCTCTCTCTCTCTCTCTCTCTCTCTCTCTCTCTCTCTCTCAATAACCATTACGTGAGTCCATTGCCTCCCTTTTTCTCATATCCGCTGACAATAGTGAATGATCTTAAAAACAACTTCAATTTTCACACTTTTTTTTACCCTCCATTCACTTCAAATTCTATTGCAATGATCATTCACTCACGAGTATATTATTTACACTGATTACGTCTCTCCCCTCTCTTCTCTCTCTCTCTCTCTCTCTCTCTCTCTCTCTCTCTCTCTCTCTCTCCTCTCTCTCTTCTCTCTCTCTCTCTTCTCTCTCTCTCTCTCTCTCTCTCTCTTCTCTCTCTCTTTTCTCTCTCTCTCCTCTCTCTCTCTCCTCTCTCTCTCTCTCTCTCTCTCTCTCTCTCTCTCTCTCTCTCTCTCTCTCGGAAACGGGCTCAAGAAAAATACGTTATCATATTTTCCTACATTACTATTTTTTAAGTCTCACATGAACACAACAGGAAGACTTTTTTTGTTATTTTTCCTTCTCTTTGTATATCAAGCCTCTATTTAGCCGTCTTTTTAAAAACTTTTGCTTCTCTATTTGTCAAACTTATGCTTGTCCTAAAATATTAAAAATCATGCCGTGTTTTCCCTCCGCCTCAAATGTATGTTTTCCTCTCTTTACAATTTCTCTTACGTGTTGTAAACAAAAGATACACCCTGTCGCTTTTATCCTTTGTCCTGCAGCTTTCATTAGCCAGGTGGGCGGCGTCTCTGCTTGTACGATCAGTAAAA
>JACEEZ010006752.1:463961-466461 GCA_016584305.1 Chionoecetes opilio
GGAATGGGAGGCGTGTGGAATAGGGAGGCGTGTTGAATAGGGAGGTGGGTGGAATAGGGAAGCGTGTGGAATGGGGAGGCGTGTGGAATGGGAGGCGTGTGGAATAGGGAGGTTTGTGGTAATGGGAGGCGTGTGGAATGGGGAGGCGTGTGGAATAGGGAGGCGTGTGGAATAGGGAGGCGTGTTGGAATAGGGAGGTGGTGGAATAGGGAGCGTGTGGAATGGGGAGGCGTGTGGAATAGGGAGGCGTGTGGAATAGGGAGGTGTGGAATAGGGAGGCGTGTGGAATGGGGAGGCGTGTGGAATAGGGAGGCGTGTGGAATAGGGAGGCGTTGGAATAGGGAGAGTTGTGGAATAGGGAGGGTGTGGAATGGGGAGGCGTGTGGAATAGGGAGGCTGTGGAATAGGGAGGCGTGTGGAATAGGGAGGCGTGTGGAATAGGGAGGCGTGTGGAATAGGGAGGGGTGGAATAGGGAGGTGTGTGAATAGGGAGGCGTGTGGAATAGGAGGCATGTGGAATAGGAGGCGTGTGGAATAGGGAGCGTGTGGAATAGGGGAGGCGTGTGGAATAGGGAGGGTGTGGAATAGGGAGGCGTGTGGAATAGGGAGGCGTGTGGAATAGGGAGGTGGGTGGAATAGGGAGGCGTGTGGAATAGGGAGGCGTGTGGAATAGGGAGGCGTGTGGAATAGGGAGGTGTGTGGAATAGGGAGGCGTGTGGAATAGGGAGGCGTGTGGAATAGGGAGGCGTGTGGAATAGGGAGGCGTGTGGAATAGGGAGTGGGTGGAATGGGAGGTGGTGGAATAGGGAGGCGTGTGGAATAGGGAGGCGTGTGGTGGAGGCGTTAAAGGATGGAGGCGTGTGGAATAGGGAGGTGGATGGAATGGGGAGGCGTGTGGAATAGGGAGGCGTGTGGAATAGGGAGGCGTGTGGAATGGGGAGGCGTGTGGAATGGGGAGGCGTGTGGAATAAGGGTTTGTGGAATAGGACCCTTTAACACCCATGTAAGGATGATCCAGGTGCTGTAACACCGCCACCCACCCGTGTAGTAACCTGATTCTCTCTCTCTCTCTCTCTCTCTCTCTCTCTCTCTCTCTCTCTCTCTCTCTCTCTCTCTCTCTCTCTCTCTCTCTCTCTCTCTCTCTCTCTCTCTCTCTCTCTCTCCCTTCTCTCTCTCGTTCTTTCTCTTAAAAAACTTTCACCTATTCAACCTAACTTTTCTCTCACTCCACTCCTAACTCCCACCCTCTCCATCACTCTCTAGTACACCCTTGCCCTTTTATTATCACCCTTTAGTTTAGTTTAGTACCCCTTGCCACCCTTCCTAACACCCCTAACTATTCCACCCTTAACCCCTTCTCCCTTTCACCCAAAATCCCTTAATCTCACGTATTCATGTCCCCCCTTTTCCCTGACCCTTTGTTTTTTTTACTCCATATATCTCTTTACTCTCACCCTTTCCTTCCTTTCTCATTTATACTTTCTCCTTAGTTACATAAATCCTACTTTTTTTTATTATTTTTGCCTTCTTATTACTCACCCTCTCTTGCTTTCTGCACCTTAAATCCATGACCCTTTTCACTGATCCATGCTTTTTACTTCTTCTCCATCTATCTCTTTACTTTCACCCTTTCTTTCCTTTCTCCTTAATTACATCAATCCTACTTGTTTTCCTTTTAACCTCCTTATTATTCACCCATCCTTGCTTTCTTCACCTTAATCTACTCTTTATCTCCACCTCATTCTTATTACTCACTCTCACATTTCCTTCCCTTTTCATCCTCCTTACCTTTCCACATTTTTCCTCCTTATTTTTTATTACTCACCATCCTTGCTTTCTACACCTTAAATTCTTTACTCTTACACCTCGCCACCTCTTTCTTTAGTCCATAACTCGCTAACTCTCACATTTCTTTCCCCTTACAATCTCCTTACGTTTCCGCATTTTCCTTCGTTATTTTACCCTCCTTATTACTCCCCCTGCCTTGCTTTCTTCACCTTAATATATATACTCTTACACCTCTACCTCATTTTCTGGGTCAACTCATAACTCACCTACTCCACATTTCCTTCTCCTTACATTCTCCTTACGTTTCCGCATTTTCCTTCGTTATTTTACCCTCCTTATTACTCCCCCTACCTTGCTTTCTTCACCTTAATCTACTCCTACACCACCTCATTCTCAGGCTCATAACTCGCTTACTCTCACATTTCCCTCCCCTTCCATTATCCTCCCCCTTCCATTATCCTTACCTTCCCGCATTACACCTGGAAACTTTAGCCTGCAACCTTTTTTTCCTTTTTTTTCTTTTCCTTCCTCCTTTGTATTCCTTTGTATTCCTTCTTCTGCTAATGACACAGGCCACTCCCCATCAGTCTTCTCTCATCATCCACAAAAATTACCGGGTACTGAAATCCAAATACTACAACTAATGTTTCTTAAATATATCTTTCTTGTCAAATAAATCTGCTAATAAATCTTTCTTTTTCTTCAGTGTTCT